>CM017765.1:42518451-43118451 GCA_008009225.1 Acer yangbiense
AAACGTCAACATGTAAGAAGACATAGCTGTATATCATTTTTCTTTGTTGTCGAGGACTTAGCTCTGTGGTTCTAAGCTTCTTTTGGCCTTGACCCATTTGAAGCATCATTACCTTGTGCACTGAGTTCTGTAGAACATGTAAATGACTTTTGAAACCCTGTGGGCACATGGTCATCTTTTTCACTCATTGGAGATAACCATAAAAGTGGTTAGTTCAAGCTGAAGTTTCTATACCCAATGAAACCTGGGTCCAGATTGTCAGATTCAAATGAACCCTGATAATTAAAGAGGCAGACACGGTGGCTTCCAGCGGAGTACAATACAGGAAAGGATTCATGTAAGCAACACACTGGAAGATGCTTGTTGAGATCAGATCCTACCAACATTATGGTTGATCTCATTCAGAGGTGATTAGTTTATCAATTTTCAAGATTTTTCACTTCCACACCTTGGTACTGCTCTGTTAAGAACTAATTCTTGTTCCTCATTTTGTCTTCATTTATTGCTAAATTACCAATAATCCAAGCATGAACAATGACCTTCTTCAAAATGATGATACCGCTTTCGATCTCGGACAGATATTTTTCTATTGAAAAGTTTTGAAACAAGCTTCATTGCTGAATGGCAATCATTGCAGATCCGAATATTCTTCACAATCCTTATTACAGATCCAGGCTTTGTGCAGATTAACCCAAAAGCCAAGGCCAGTTTCTCACTGTGGTATCCAATCACGTTTTCTTTTTCCTCGTCTTCAATGTCATATGTAATCGCACTTGTCTCTGCATTATAGCCATAATTCTTTATCTTTTTGGTTATTTCTTCCCACACCAGGTAGATCTCCTCTGTTTTCTCATGGGATCTGTCTCCAGCCAAAAACTCATGAACAACACCATCCACTTCAATCAAGCTGTACCCAGGAACCCGTTTTATTCCTCTTTTTCTCATAATGTTCCTCACTTCTTCAGCATCTTCTCCTTTCCTGTTTTCAGCGTAAATGTTTGACAGTAGAATGTAACGACCATCGTGGTTTTGATCAGATTCTATCAGCATATTCCCAACTCTTTGACCCATCTCAGTATTGCCGTGAACCCTGCATGCACCAAGTAGGGTTCCCCAGATGACATTATCTGGTTTCATCGCCATGGAATCAATGAAAGTTTCTGCCTCCTTCAACAAACCAGCACGGCCAAGAAGATCAACCATGCATGCATAGTGATCCAACTCTGGTCTAATCCCATGTTCATCAAACATCGAATGAAAATAATGAAAACCCTTCTCAACCCATCCCATGTGACTACATGCACATAAAACTGCCGTGTAGGAAATACTATCAGGTGAGATGCCCTCACCTTTCATTTGCTCAAAAAGCTGAAATGCTTCTATACTACGTCCATTCATTGCCAGCCCAGAAATAGCACTCGTATAAGCTGAAACATCTTTCTGCCTAGACAAATGAAATACCTGCATTGCCAAATCGATGCAGCCACATTTTGCATACATGTCAACAAGAGCTGCACAAAGTATTGAATCAATCTTCATACATTTCTTCCAAATATAAGAATAAACCCAATTCCCATGATCCAAAGCTCCTAACTGCGAGCATGCAGAAAGCACACTGACCAATACCGCGGAATTTGGTTCCAGATCCAACAATTGCATCTCTCTAAACAAAGCCAAAGCTTCCTTTGGTCGCCCATTCTGAGCATAACCAGACATCATCAGAACCCAAGATACAATACTTCGATGTGGCATCTCCTCGAAAACCCTGCATGCATCATCCAAGGAACCAAACTTAATCAACCCACCAAGCACACTGTTCCAAGAAACATCATTTCTTTTGGGCATTTTGTCAAACAGCTCAAGCCCCTCTAAAATCTCACCGTTTTTTAAGTACCCATTAATCATTGAATTCCAAGACACAATATCAAGATCCTCATTCTCATCAAATACCCGTCTCGCATCGCTCACTTTCCCATAAACAGAGTAAAACTGTATAACAGAATTTCTCACAAACACATCGAAAGCAAACGAATTCTTCACCACCATCCCATGTAACTGCCTACCCAAATCAAAATCACCACCGTTAGCACAACTCTGAAACATAAACGTGAACGTGAAGTTATTAGGAACAACATTTAACTCGATCATCCTATAAAACACGAGCAAGGAGGTGGAGAGAGAGTCGGGACGGCAGGCGCGTGCAAGGCCGCGGATGAGGGTGTTGTAGAGGAAAATCTGAGGGGGCGTAGCAGATTGAAAGAGGAGAAGAAGCGCGTAATTGATGTCGCCGGAAGAGTTGAGGGCCGAGAAGGATATGGTGGGTCTCAGAGACGGCGGCGGATGATTCAGGCCTCTCGTTAATAGCTGAGCATGTGTTTGTTTCAACTGTTGAATCGTCTTGCATTTGAACAAAAGTGACGTGAACGGAATGCTGTGGTGTGGTGGCATTCTATGTAATTATCACTTCTGTGTCGTCACTCGTCGACTGGGATTTTTTCAGTTGAGTATCATGATCATGTTTAAGTGTTTAACGGTTAACTGAATTGAGAAATGGCGGGAACAAATCAAACCCCACCAACAAATAAAAATTGATTTATTTTAGGGGAATTTTTATTTTCTCCCCTGCTGTTTGTCATATTCATAAATTTACCCCCTCTAGTTCCAATAATGACCATTGTTCCCCCTAAAAAGCAAAATATTTGAAGTTTTACCCCTTACCGTTAGGATTTCCGTTTAAAAGGGTAAATCTGTCAGAAAAAATGAGTTGAAATACGTTATTGCAGAGATGGCAATTAAACCCAAACTCGTGGGACCCGTCCGAACCCAACCTGCTTGGAAAGGGTTTAGAATGTGATAATAGAACCCATGGGCGGTTTGAAATTTCAACCTATCCCGGGTTCGGGTTTGGGTTCTGGTGTGGAAAAAATACCAAACCCAAACCCGCGAACCCGTTTGATTTAATAATTATTTAACAAACAATATTATAATAATTACTTTTAAATTTTGTTTTTGTCTTTTATTGGGCACATCGTAAATAGCTGGACCCCATTATTTGTCTTTTTATATTTTAAAATATTTTCCATTATTTTTTTTTCTTTTTCTTTTTATCTTCTTTCTTTTCATCTTCTTCTCTTCTCTCTCTTCAACCCGCACACACTCTCTCTTCAAAATTAAAACTCATCTTCTTCATTTATTTTCTCTACAACTTATTATTATTTTTTTTCGTTTTTTTTTTTTTTTTTTTTCGTTTTCTCTTCAAAATTAAAATTCATCTTCTTCATATATTCTTCTTCTCATACATTTTTTAAGCATTTTTTTGCTCTTATTTTTTTCTTTTTCTCTGAAGTCTGATTGAAAAAAACTAACGTACATGGTTGCCGGCAACTGGGTTTGACTTGGACCGAGTTACACACACAGGAGTGAGTCGCTTTGGAACAACAAATCCTCAGGAGTTCGCGGGTTCGTGGGCGAGTCTGGATGTTGCTAAAATCCGCGGGTGAAACCCGAACCCGCTACATTTCATAGGTTCATAGGTGGGTCTGGATGTTATTTTCTTTCACGGGTTTGGGTTTGGGTTTGGGTTTGGTTTTGGTTTTTCCTAAACCCGACCGAACTCGACCCATTGTCATTCCTACCCATGAACACGTGATGGTAATGGAGAAAGTATGCTCTTACCCCTTAAGCATACCGTTGATTTTTTTAAAAGAAAAATTAGAATTGAAAAAATAAAAACTCATCAACATCATATGATATTTGTGATGCTACCAAAAAGAATGCTAAAATGATATAGTATGTGATTTGTCAACATCTTATCCCATTATCTTATGATTTACAGGACGTTAAAAACTCACATACTAAATCATTTTAGATATTAATTTAGACACTTTTTTTAAACAGCACAACATTATTCTATTTTTAATTGAGTAATGCTATACTGTTCAAAAGATTTGCTAAAATGATTGATATGCGAGTTGTCAATTTCCTGTAAATCATGAGAGATTATGTGATTAACAACCGGAATTTTTTTTTTGAACAGCCTAATATTATTCTATCAATAATTCTACGTACCCCCGGCACTGCGTCCCCTTTGCGTCCCCTTTGCGTCCCCTTTGCCTATGTGGCAAAAACAATTTACGTGGAACTCTCCTTCTTCGAATCTGTCTTTCTTCAAATCTGTCCCAACTCTGAAACACTGAAACACTGAACCTTTCTCTTCAAAATTGAAATTTCAAGCCCTAGCTTCTTCTTTGAATCTCTCCTCCTTCGAATCTCGTCTTCTTCAAATCCGAAACCACTCCTTCTTCTCTTCCCAAGTCTGAAACACTGAACATTTCTTTGATTCTCTTCAAAATCCCCATTTCAAGCCCTAGCTTCTTCTTCGAATATGTCCTTCTTCGAATCTGGGTCTCGTCTTCTTCAAATCCGAAGGTCGTCTTATTCAAATCCGAAGCTGGTTCGGTCCTGTTACTGGTTCGAATCTTCAATTTGGTCTTCGATTGAAGGTCGTCAATTTCATCAAGCTGGTTCAATTTCGTCAAGCTGGTCGTCAATTTGGTCTTCGATTGAAGGTCGTCTTCTTCACCTCTGTTGAGGTTCAACTGGTTCGACTGTCAATTTGGTCTTCAATTTCGTCAATTTGGTCTTCAATTTGGTTCAACTGGTTCGATTCTTCAATTTGGTCTTCGATTCGATTCTTCAATTTGGTTTTCGATTCGGCTGTCTTCGAGGTTAGCATTTCTGTTAGCATTCTTGCTTATAATTCTGTGCTTATAAGAATTTCTTGCTTATAATTCTGTGCAATAACCAAAATGCTTTGTGTTGCTGTGTTTTGTTTTTCTGCTGGCGATTGCTTTTTGCTTGTTTTGGTTGTGTCTGTCTGTATGGCGCAGCGGGCTCTTTGCCTCATTACTTGACTTCTTGTTGCTGCTCTTCTTTATTTCATTCAATAAATTCTTATATTTTGAAAAAAAAAATTCTGTGCAAAATTATCCTGTGCAAAAAATTCTGTGCAAAATAATTATGTGCAAAAATTCTGTGCAAAAAAATTCTGTGCAAACTAATCCTGTGCAAAAATTCTGTGCAAAATAATCCTGTGCAAAAATTCTTATATTTCTTGTTTTAAGTACAGAATCCTTGTTCAGTATAGCATTTCTGTGCAAAAACATTTCTGTTTTCATTCTTGCTTATAATTCTGTGCTTATAAGAATTTCTTGCTTATAATTCTGTGCAACAACATTTTCTTCTTCTCAGCATGGGAAACGGGAAAGAACACCCATCTATGCTAACACCGAGTGGCTCAAATCCCCCATCTGCGGAATTTAATAGGGATAGACCAAATCCACAGGAAACGGAGGATTGTAGTTCCGGGATATGTCAGAATGTTGAATCGATGGTGAAATCGATGGTGAAATCGATGGTGATATGGATGGTGATATGAATGGTGATGATATGATTGAGGAGCCAAAGAAGGGGATGGAGTTTAATTCCCTTGAAGATTTATTGAGTTATTATAAATCTTATGGTAAGAAATGCGGGTTTGGGGTGATAACAAAAAGGACTGACAGGGGAGAAGATCAGATTGCTAGGTATGTCACCCTTGCTTGTTCTCGTGATGGGAAGGCTCGTAATAGGACTTTGAGTGTCGCCAAACGTCCGACAGGAAAGACGGAATGTAAGGCAAAGATTAATGCTTTAAGATGTGATGGAAAACTTCGGTTGACAACAGTTCATAATATCCATAACCACGGCCTCAGTCCAAAGAAATCCCGCTTCTTTCGACGTAATAGAGAAGTGAGTGACGCTGTGAAAAGAGTTCTAGATACAAATTATATTGCTGGTGTTCGAATGAACAAGAGTTTTGGATCTCTTGTTGTTGGCACAGGTGGATTTGAGAACCTCCCGTTTTTGGAAAAGGATTGTCGTAATTACATCGACAAGGCAAGACATCTTAGACTTGGCGCAGGTGGTGCTGGTGCACTGCGAGAGTATTTTCTCAGGATGCAGTACAAAAATCCGAGGTTCTTTGCATTGATGGAAGGAGATGATGATGGAAGGTTAAAGAATGTCTTCTGGGCAGACCCCCGTAGTAAAGCAGCCTACCAATATTTTGGTGATGTGGTCACATTCGACACCACATACTTGACGAATAGATATGGGATGCCGTTTGCACCATTTGTTGGTGTAAACCACCATGGACAGTCAATTCTCTTGGGAGCAGGATTGATTTCCAATGAGGATACGGAGACCTTTGTTTGGTTATTCCAGACTTGGTTGCAGTGTATGGATGGTATAGCTCCTAAAGCTATTATCACTGACCAAGATAAGGCAATGAAAAATGCAATTGCTATTGTTTTCCCAACGACCCGACATAGATTTTGCCTATGGCATATACTTAAGAAAGTCCCTGAAAAGCTGGGTTCCTATGCTTCCTACAAAACTGGGATGAAAAGTGCATTGATGAAATCTGTCTATGACAGCCAAAGTGTTGAAGAGTTTGAAACTAGTTGGGATCAATTAATTACCACGTACAATTTGCATGAGAATGCGTGGTTGCAAAATCTATATGTTGAGCGTGAGCATTGGGTTCCAACATTCTTGAAAGACTACTTTTGGGTTGGAATGAGTACAACGCAGCGGAGTGAGAGCATGAATGCCTTTTTTGACAGGTATGTTCATGCTAAGACCAACCTGAAAGAGTTTGTCGACCAGTTTGACAATGCATTGAAAAAAAAAATTGAGAATGAAAATGTTGCAGACTTCCACTCATTTAGTGTCACAACCCCCTGCATATCTAGATCTCTAATTGAGAAGAGGTTTCAAGAGTTGTACACGAATTCTAAATTCAAGGAAGTACAACAGCAAGTTACTGGCATGATCGATATGAATCCACAGTTACATAACACTGATGGTGCAGTAAAGACATATCTAGTAAAGGATGAAGTTCATTTGGCAAAGTTTACTAAGTTGGTTACATATTCTGTGAACTTTAGTGAAGAAGATTTATCTGCAAAGTGTTCTTGTGGATTATTCCAGATGAGGGGGATATTGTGTAGGCACATTTTGGCTGTATTCAGATGTAACGAGATAAAAATTTTACCAGATAGCTATATTTTAGATCGATGGAGGAAGGACATCAAAAGGCGATACACATTGATCCATAGTAGCTATGATGCAGGGGAACAACGAGCAGATTCTAATAGATATTCTGAGATGTTGAATATCTGTTATCAAATGATTACTCTTGCAGCGGGATCGAGAGAGCATACTCAGGATGCGAAAGCGAAGTTATATGGCATGATTGATTTGTATCGTGCCAACCAAGAACCCCCATCGATGACCCAAACAGGTTCTAATGTTGGTTGTACGAGAGGGGACGCAACTACTGTCGGTGGTTCTGAGCAAGTACTTAGTCCAAATGTTGTGCGTGGGAAAGGCAGACCCCCATCTCTGAGGAAAGCATCCAGGATGGAGAAAGATATGCGAAAAGTTAAAGCGAAAGAGAAAAAAACACAAGCAAAGGGGAAACGCAAAGAGGTGTGTTTATTTAATATGATTTTTTTTATGCCACTTTGACATGAGATAGTATGACAATTTTGTATTCTTATTTTTTATTTGCTATTTGATTATTAGCGAGATGGAGGAGATGCACCCATCTTGAACACACAGAGATCGTTATTTGGCCACTCAGATATGGATATTGCAAATGCTAGACACGTGCAGGTATATTTAAAGCAAACATGTTTATATTTGAATTCTAATTTTTGATTGGGTTTTTACGAGTATTTCTCACCAGGCCGTTCCAGAGAGCGCAGCTTTTAACATTAGTGGAACTCAGATCCAAGGAACAGTAAATCAAAGTCAAGAAAGTGTAAGCTACAATTTTTAGGTAATTCAACTTGCTACCTAATTGACTATGTCAGGGTATTTTATGCCTTTAGTGTTTTTATATGGATATTTATCAATGTTTGTTATACTGCCAAAATGAGTATATATGCCTAATTGAGTATATATATTTATCAATAAGAAAGTTAAAAACAAAGTCATGGGATCAGAATTTCGAAATTCAAATGGAAAGTCTGAGATCATTAAAGGCAAGGGGGACAACATAGGAAATGAAGGCTTTGAACTTCTTTCCTTGGCAGAGTTTTCTGAGAGAAGGTGGTTGCTCAAAATAAGGGCATAGAGTGTTGTGTTGGAGCTTATCTCGAAAAAGGGCATGGTTTGTTTGTTTGTGTGCTTGCTGCAGGCTATGTTTGGGTGGTGTAGCTTTGCTGGCTTTTGACTTTGTTGGGTGGTGTAGCTTTTATGCCTTGGCTAGTTTGGCCTCTTTAATAAACTCTTACCGTTCAAAAAATAAATATGGATATTTATCAATGTTTGTTATACTGCCAAAATGAGTATATATGCCTAATTGAGTATGTCAATGTGTGTGCCAAAATGAGTATTTATCAATGTTTGTTATACTACCTAATTGAGTATGTCAGTGTGTGGTTTTATATGCCTTTAGTGCTTTTATATGGGTATTTTTAGAAAAATGAGTCCATTATTTTTTGTAAATGTAATTCATGATGTGTTGAAATATAACTTATTGCATTTTTCTTTGCTTGTAGTATAAGAAAGGGACTCGGGCAAATTCAGATACGATGGAAAAACTAAAGGATGTGATCTTAGTTTCAAATGTAACGTAAGCTACTCAAAATGCAGTGGGGAATATGTTATCAGTCAAAAAGAAATGATACATATGTTCGGCCAAATCAGTGGGGAATATGTAATATATTTTGTAGAACTTGTGGGCTCGTTTTCTTTGTTTTTTGCCACCATAGATTGACTTGGTTGAGTAGCAGTTGCTCGGATGGAAAACAAGTTATTTTGAACTTGTTAGAATTTGAAATGTTTATATATTGAGTAGCAGTTCTGTTTATGTACCTGTGATAAATCAGTAGGTGAATCTGACTTGAATGTTGGTTCTGCCATTACCGTAGTTGGTGAAGTTTGTAGTTCGATGGTTGCATGTCATTTAATTGTTTAACCTCACAAATGTGTCAAGTTTGTTAAAATCATTTTCATAGAAGTAAAATTTTGTTGTTCAATTAAGTTGATAAATCAGATGCATGGGAACACAAAAGGGTTTCTGCTAGGTTGCCATTGGTTTTGTTTTTATTTTTGGGTTTTATATTCTTCTATTTGGTGGTTTAATTTGCTTACATTTCAAGGGAAACTGAGTTTTTTACACCGAGTGCATATTTACATTAATGTAATTATCAAATTTGTGAGATTTTCATATTTAATATAGCTCTTAATTGTGCCAGTGGGATTGAAAGCATAAGTTAGCTTGTGTCGGTGGATATATTATGGTTGTTTGAATAAGTAAGAAACTGAATATGTCATTGAAGTGAAATTTACATCAATGGCTACCCAAACACAATAAGCTTATTCTCTCAGGCTGATCCTTCACTGGTGCCATAAATTATAAATTTTCATGAGTTCCAGAAGAATTACTTTAGAGGTTATCAAAGTCTGAAAAATGTTCATCAAGTTTTGATTATTTGTTGCTTCCAGTTTTCATGTTCATCAAGTTTGAACAATGTTCATCAAGTTTGAACAAAATATTGGGGTAGCCAAAAACTTAATATGATCATCCAGACAGCAAGAAGTTGAACTTAATATATTTACATTGGAATGTACAAAGTCCAATACATAGATACTAACACTAGGCAACAATTACTTAAAACACTATCAAGTAACATGCTATTACAAATAAAATTGTAAAATACACCCACAGTAGTGTTCGTCCATGCCTCAACTCAGTTTCTTTTTCCAGAAGCATCATCTCTCTAGTGGATACCACCATCTCTCTCTTCTCGACATCATCCACTCTTTTACGAAGCTCATTCTTCGTCATTTCCATATCGTCCAGTATCTTCTGGACATCTTTCTCCTTATTTAACAGTTCATTGTTAAATTCTTGAAGTTGGAACATGATCTCTTCATTACTATCTGCCCACTTGAAGAATTTACAGTATGGTGATCCCTAATCATTTCAATAATTTATAAAAAATATTAGACATCTAACATATTAATCAGTATAAAATGAAAATGTGAGAGGTACAAATGTAGTTACCCCAGTGTTAAATTTTGGACACCATAAAAAGGGTCGTCCTGGATTTTTTATTGTACTTGAGTATCTCAATGTCGCTTCGACTTTACAGAAGCAGTGTGGTTGTCTCAAAGTACGTTTTGCAAACGACGAAGAAGACATTGATGATGATGATGACATTCTAACATTGCCTATTATAATTTGTTAGATGCAAAATCCAAAAAACCACATGCATTAAACAGTTTCAAACTCAATCAGATTCAAACTTTTTTTTTTTTTAACTGCAAACTATTAAGGCCAAAGCCAATAGCAAAAGGAAGGGGCAGACCCCTACAAACAAAACACAGAGCAAACATTGCCAGCAACACCTACAAACACAACCCCCCCCCGACTGGAAACCACCCGGCCAAGAAAACATAACACAGAGCAAACAAAGAAAAAGAACAGAAAGGAACAGAACAGGCACAGACAAACAAATAAAAAACGCAGCAACAGAATTTTTGCACAGGATTATTTTGCACAGAATTTTTTGCACAGGATTATTTTGCATAGAATTTTTTTTTTCAAAATATAAGAATTTATTGAATGAAATAAAGAAAAGCAGCAACAAGAAGTCAAGTAATGAGGCAAAGAGCCCGCTGCGCCATACAGACAGACACAACCAAAACAAGCAAAAAGCAATCGCCAGCAGAAAAACAAAACACAGCAACACAAAGCATTTTGGTTATTGCACATAATTATAAACAAGAAATTCTTATAAACACAAAATTATAAGCAAGAATGCTAACAGAAATGCTAACCTTGAAGACAGCTGAATTGAACCAGTTGAAGAATCGAATCGAAGACCAAATTGAAGAATCGAACCAGTTGAACCAAATTGAAGACCAAATTGACAGTCGAACCAGTTGAACCTTAACAGAGGTGAAGAAGACGACCTTCAATCGAAGACCAAATTGAAGATTCGAACCAGTAACAGGACCGAACCAGCTTCGGATTTGAATAAGACGACCTTCGGATTTGAATAAGACGACCTTCGGATTTGAAGAAGACGAGACCCAGATTCGAAGAAGGACAGATTCGAAGAAGAAGCTAGGGCTTGAAATGGGGATTTTGAAGAGAATCAAAGAAATGTTCAGTGTTTCAGACTTGGGAAGAGAAGAAGGAGTGGTTTCGGATTTGAAGAAGACGAGATTCGAAGGAGGAGAGATTCGAAGAAGAAGTTAGGGCTTGAAATTTCAATTTTGAAGAGAAAGGTTCAGTGTTTCAGTGTTTCAGAGTTGGGACAGATTTGAAGAAAGACAGATTCGAAGAAGGAGAATTCCACGTGTAAAAATTTTTTGCCACATAGGCAAAGGGGACGCAAAGGGGACGTAGTGCCGGGGGTTCGTAGAATTATTGTTATTCTATTTAGTTTCTTAAATAAGGAAAAACAATTAAGATCCAAGTTTCCAACAAGATGTTTTTAGCCTACTATCGTACAACCCGAGAGGACAGATTTATACAGCTAGATCCACGTCATCATCAGGCCCTCTTTCTAAAACAAAATCAAATCATCATCATAATCCCAAAATTAAAAGCAGAGTTTTGAGCCAGTGATGACGCTCCACGTAGCAATAGATTGTGATTAAATGATTGGATAATATTATAAGAGTGAAAAATAGAAAGAGACAGATAAGCAACGAAAAATTGAAAAGAAAGAATGAGTCTGCCTCTGTCTGTCCCTTCTCTCTTAAGCTCCTTCTCCTTCTCATTGCCAGTCTGTCAATCTCCATATAAATCTCTATCTAAATATGTAAACATATTTAATTATATTCTTATATAAATATAGGTTTGTTATGTGAATAGTTTTGTTTCTTCAACATTTTGGTTTCTGGTTTCTGGCCTTGGTTTTCGGAGAAGAGAGACGGAGAGATATTTCAGGTCATACGCAATATGAGTCTCTTCGGTCTCGGAAACAGGTTTTTTCTTTTTCTTTTTCCTTTTTCTTTTTTTCGCTATGTTTGATTCAATTGTTTCTGGATTTTGTGCCGAATTCAATCGAATAACGATTGGTTCATTCTGTGACCGATGATGACAATGACGATTCTTTTGATGATTGACAAATAATTCTGAAATATCGTGTCTGGATTGCTTTTTTACTATTATTATTATGTGATTGATTGATTATATGAAGAGCTCTTTTGAAAAACTGAAAACTGAAAACTGACAATTGCATGGCAGAATGAAAAAATTAAATAAACACGTTAAAATTGGAGAATGAGTTAATAATATGCTGCGATTAGATTATCAAGTTCCATGCTGATTATTTATTTATTTTCTATTTTCTGCATTTTTATTCTTAATGTGGATATTGGTGATTATTGAACTCCAACTTGTGCCTTTTAGTCATAGATTGAGGTTGGCAAGTTTCCGGATTTCGGATTTATAAAATTAATTTTATTGCACTTCTTGTGTGATACTACCTTATATGTGGACCTCTGTTTTATAATGTCAAATGACATCTTTGTATGACCTGAGAGATTCATGGTTTCCAGGTCCTGATGTTGAAATTAATTTTTTAGTGAATATAATTTCAAGTTTTATAATCAATTTTAAGGGATAGAGTTTAACATTTTGGATATCAAGGAGGCAATTGATTTTTCATAGCATGTATTTATAGATTAGTTATGTTATATATAGATTATGATTGAGGTGTACACTCTTTATATTTCTGTTCATTCAATTGTTTTAAGTGTTGATGACATTTTCCTGATAATGATAGAAATTCTCCTGTTAAACTTTGTGTTGTACAGAAACCAGAGGACTTTTCGCCCGAAAAAGAATGCTCCTTCAGGAAGCAAGGTTGGTGCCAGTTCTTGTGGCTATGTGGTTTATTTCTAAGAGAAATGTGATAGTCTACACACTTTTTGATTGATCTAATGTATATCTTTTATGCAAATTCAGGGTGCTCAACTTCAAAAACATATTGATGCTACCTTGGGTAGTGGAAATTTGAGAGAGGCTGTACGGTTACCTCCCGGAGAAGATATCCATGAGTGGTTGGCTGTGAACAGTAAGAATTTTTAAACATTTGGATTTTTTTGGCTATAAGATCACAGTTGTCATGCTGAATTCTGCATAAATGTGTTGATTCAATTTGCTTTTTATTTGTATGTTTATTAGGGAATCTCCTGCCTTGAATTAGTTTACATTAGACACAATTCTATTTGAAACTGTAACATTGTTACTGCAACTTGCTTTTTGATTTTATTTGTTTCTCTTCTTCTTATACAGCTGTAGACTTCTTCAACCAAGTGAACATTCTATTTGGTACCTTGACTGAATTCTGCACCGCCTCCAACTGTCCGATGATGACAGCAGGACCCAAGTATCCTTCCTAATCCCTCAACCACACTTCTTTCTAATTTCTGTGTAGGATGATAATACATTTAGTTGTTTGATCATTATCATTTTCATTGAACTCCTAAAATTTATTACTGTGTTTGTGTGTATTAGCTCGCTTTGACAGTTGTCTCCTAGTATAAATCAGTAATCGCTAAAGGTTCTGCATTCATGTATTCTTGTGGTGCTGAAAATTCAGATTCAAATGAGAAAATTCCAGCAATATACTACACTTTTCCTTTTTAATTTTAAACTGAAAATCAGTCTGGTTAATCTGCCAGTAGTTTGTTTCTCTACATGTATGTTCATGTTTTTCTAAAGTTCCATTTGCCAAAAATATTCATGCTTATTTTTTTTTTCCATGTATTGATGATGCAAGTACTCAAGTTCTTGTTAACCGGTTACAGATACGAGTATAGATGGGCAGATGGAGTTACAATTAAAAAACCAATAGAGGTGTCCGCTCCCAAATATGTGGAGTATCTGATGGACTGGATTGAGACTCAGCTAGATGATGAATCAATTTTCCCACAAAGATTAGGTAAGTGAAAATTTCTCAAAGTAACAAGGCATGCATTTTGAATTTTTGATTGAAGCAACATTTGCTTAATTGTAACTGTTGTTGTTTGTGGTACAGGATCGCCTTTTCCTCCCAATTTCAAAGATGTGGTGAAGACAATTTTTAAGCGGCTATTCCGTGTATATGCTCACATCTATCACTCACATTTTCAGAAGATTGTCAATCTGAAAGAAGAAGCTCATCTCAACACTTGCTTTAAACATTTTGTTCTCTTTACATGGGTAAGTCTCTAATATCATCATCATGAAATTGTAAGATACAAGTGAGTGAAATTCAGTTTCATTTCCACTTTCTGAGCACAAAATGTCTTTAAACTCTTGGGATTTTGATTATGAATTCATTCATTCTTGTCTATTTTTTACATTGACAAAGATTTTGTGGTTTGATGCAGGAATTCCGCTTGATTGATAAAGGCGAGCTCGCACCTCTCTCTGAGCTCGTTGAGTCTATTCTGCAGCTATAATGCCATTCATTTTTCTTTCTTGCTCATACATGTTTTTTTTCCCTTTTTAAAGGAAAAAAAAAAAAAAAAAATTGAATTGAATGTTTTGGGTCAACATTTTTGGGAGCTTTTGTTTTCCCATGTAACACTACAGTTGAAATGATCTTTGAGTTTTTCTTCTTATTTCTATGTGCTCTGTCATGTGATGATGACTCAGTTTTATTCCTATGAATGCATAGAAAGCGAAACTAATTTCTAAGATTTCCTTTGATTATTGAAAGGTTCTGTTCAATAATGTTTTTTATATCTTAATTTATTCGTCTCCAACATTGTTAAATTTTGGGTTTTGCATTTGTGTTCAAATCTTTGACCAAAAGCAACTCAAAAATAATTTTAAGAAAATTTTACACCATTATTCACTCTTTGATTCTTAAATTTCTAAAAAAAATAAAAAATTGTTCATGTTATAAAGTTTCTCCTTCCCATTTTAATTCTCTCTAATTTCGAAGAAAATCACTGATGAAAATCACTCTAATATAGATATTTTTCTAGAGTAATGCTACTTTGTCTAAATTTAGAGCCAAAATGATATGCATCACCCATTGATTTCAATCATCCAATTCTAATACAAAGAAATCTTGGATCCACGTCATTTGGGTACTGTATTTGGGTAAAGTAGTATCATTGATTTTTCTATAATTGAAAATTTTGAAAAAAATAAAAAATAAAAGAGAGAGATCGATGAGAGTGACCAAGCAAAGGCCAAGAATGTTAAGAAAGCTTTCTATTTTATTAAGAGTACGATATTTACATACCTGAAAAATCGTATATGCATCCATTTTTAAATGTAAACCCCACTGAATTTTTAAAAAGATAAAATCTCATAAACACAATCTACACATTATCAAATATGCCCTTCATTTTAATTTTAGAAAAATATTATAAATAAAAAGACATTATAAAATAATTAAATTTGGTAGACCTTCTCTTTATTTTCTAAAAATTGATGAAGAGGAGTCTCATTGCAGAAATTCTCGGGAAATTAAAAGCTTTCACTTTCCCTCCCTATTCTTCAATAGGAGAGATGCTTCGATACCGAGAGAAAACCAAAAGTAACTACTTGAAACATTAAACTTTTGTTAATAACCACTTTTGAAACTTTAATTGTTAATAACCACTTTTTAAAAAAAAAATCAGTGTATATTCATAAATTACAAGAGTATCCCTGAAATAAGTTTTTTTTTTTTTAAAACCTCAAACTTGAAATCATGACTAAAAACTTGAATGTTGAAACATGAAATCATGACTAAAATGAAATGTGAAACTTGAAATCATGACTAAAATGAAAATGTGAAACTTGAAATCATGCCCAATTTCCCTTCTTCCCTTCTTCCTCTTCTTCCCCAAATTCCCAAATTAGGTTTTTTTTTTGTTTACCTTTTTCCTTGCAGATCACCTCTCCGGCGGAGGGGGGATCAATTTCGTCACCCATCGCCATCCCGTCGCCGGCGAAGCAGTAGCGCACGAGCGAAGCCAACCAACAGCGAGCGAGCAAAGCCTGGTCGTCGCCCATCGCCCATCGCCTGGTCGTCGCACGAACCAACGGTGAACGAACAGCGAGCAAGCGAGCGAAGCCAACCATCGCCGGACGTGGCCCAGACGCACGTCGGCGCTTGGCGACCCTCAAACCATGCCGGAGAGAGAGAGAGAGTTGTTTTGGGGATGATTTTTATATGAGGGTTTTCCAGTATCTCAAAAACATGGTTATTAACAATTAAAATTTCATTTGTGGTTAAAAACGAATTTCCCATAATAATGTGGTCATTTTTAGTAATTTTCACTTCAATACCTTTGATTTAAGAGCTGACTTGTCACGCCTAACCAATAAAATTTTGCCACATCCTAATATTTTACAAACCCAACATAGAACTGCCATGTCATAAAAAAAATTGTCATGTCTATCGGTCTTCTTCTTCAAGTTCACGCCTCATCTGCAGACCTCTCTTGCTCTGCTCTCCTCTTTTCAAGTTCACGGCTCCTCTTCCACTTCCGATGATCAATACAAATAATTTAAAATTGGAACTGTTAAATACAACAACCCACATGCTTCATTCTCTTCTTTCTTTTACAAAGAAATTTCCTTTCAATCCATTTAGTTTTTTTTTTCTTATTGTTTTAAAATTGAGAAGGCCCAGGCGATGGAGCCTGTAGTAACTCAGCTTTCCGATCTGGAGGAACTTGACTTCCTCCGATTTGAAGGAAGCAGCGGCTTCCCCCTCTGAGCGTCGTGTGGTGATTAATTTCTTTTTTTTAAGAAAAAGTTAAGTTTAAATCACCAAATCAAAAGCAAAACAGATTTATATAAATGAAAAATCCTAATACCCAAAATATATGTATTTAGTTTGGTGGGTTTTAAAAATTGGAGACGAAGATTGTAAGAGAGATTTGTAGATTCGGATGGATTGGAAAGAAAAGAAGAGGACATCCATGAACGAAGAAAAGAAGAGGAGGTGGTTTGTAAATCTGGACAGATTTTTTGATGTGGCAGTTATAGTGTTAAGTTTTGTCAAGTATAATGATGTGGCATTATTTTATTGGCTTGGCGTGCCAACTCAGCTCTTAAACCTGAGGTACTGATTACTGAAGCATCTCTCCTTCAATAGATGCAAATTTATAAGGATTTTCAAAACCTAACCAGTTACAAATTTACAGGATCCGACTGTGCAACAAAAAATAATAAATAAAAAAATGTAGGAAAGTGAGTGAGATACTTTCAGTTTTGCATGATAATTGTTTTCGGTGAGGAGGTCCTCCATCTTTTCCGATCTAGGATGGAGCAGCCACCTCCATAGCTCCATCTTTTCAAACTTTGGAAGAATGTTGTTGAGGTCTCGCGGATTTTGTTTTTGTTTAGTATTTTTATTTAATTTGGTTTAGTTTGTTAAAATTTTGAAAAAGGTAAAATAATTATAAAAGTTATTATATGTTTTTAATTAAAATATTAATAATTTATGTTAACGGAAAATTGTCACTGGGTGAATTTCCAATTAACAACTTGTGTGATCGCAATCGAGGTAGATTACGGTCCGAGAGGTACCACGTAGTTCGATACCTATGCGTTCTCAATAAAACAAATTAAATACAACGACGATGAATTAAAATATAATGTTAGTAAAGATCATATATAACTCATTTTATTGATAATAAACATGTAATGGGAATACAATGGAGATTTTCAGTTGTCATGATAGGAGGGTTAAAACATAGTTGGCGATGGAGATCTCGTGCATGTCGATAAGTGAAAAATAGAACTGTAGGGTTTTGGATTCAAGTTGTGATCCTCTTTTCTGTCCAGTGTTGTGTTCCATATATAGGTCCCATTTTTTACTGAGCACTCCCCTAAATTCGATCCAGTGGCTTAGCGATTTACGGGATGTTCCGTGGCGATAAGCGAGAAGATCGTGGGATTGATTCAGGGAATCAAGTGATCCCTTTTTTGACGGAATTTGACAGAGTTGACTTCGCTTTCAAATAGAACTCCTGAGTGCGCGGGAATGAGTCAATCTCCTTGTTATTTAAACGTCGTCGTACACTGTCTTTCTTTGTAGAATTGATCTTGGCGTACTTGATCTTACTTTGATAGTCTGCTAATTTGATACTCTTACTGCTTGGTTAGCTGACTCTAGGAGGGATCGAGGTACATAGACATCCCACCTCCTACTGGACCATGTATCAGTGTATCGGGGTATTGGGATACCGGGTTGGTGTGGTAGCGGGGTACAAAAGTGGAGTCTTTAGGAACTCTGCTTTTATGTTTCCTGATACTTTGGGGTCTAGGAGCTCTTAATCTTGATATGGATTGGTAAAAAGCGTACCCGGTCAATTTAGTGGCAGGGTACTGGGATATTCTTCTATGATATCTTTCTACCTCAAATATTCTCTAGTGTGGATGGATTCTTCTTTGAACCCCTACCATTTTTTTACGGTTAACAATTTAATTTAAAGGTAATATTAAAATTTTGAAAATAATTAAATTTAAATAATGCTAGACTATCTAAATTATTTATCGCATTTAAGTTTTCAAGATCTTATGACTTACACCATAATTTGAGTAATTCTAGATTGTCCAAATTATTTATCCAAAATCATACCTAAATGATGTGACATATGAGTTGTCAAGATCCTATGGTTAATACTATTATTTCATGATTTACAAGATTTTAACAACTCACATATCCCATCATTTGGATAAATAAATTGGACAGCTTAACATCATTCTATAAATTTGAAGTATACATACAGTTTTAGAGGAGTGCAAATATCATCGATCTTTTATTAAAAAAGATGTAACTATTGAAATTGCAGATCATTGTTTAAATTTCAATATCGATCCCAAATAAAAAAATATATAAAAAATTGACTTCCCTTTGACTCAGTTACATTCTGACCGAAACAACCACAACCATCCAACTCAGATTTTGGATTACCAACGCCACCATCAGCCTCCTTCCCACCTCCCCCTAAAAAAAATTGAAAAGAAAGAAAAATCCAAGCAGCATCCACTTCTGAACCAAATTCAATAAAGAGACCATTTCTTTGTATGAGAAGAATTTGTACATTTCACCTTTTGCCTCTCACAAGTCACAAGTGGTGTACTTGACCACCAAGGACCTCATCATAAGTTCCATGCTACTTCTAGGGAATTTGTATTTTCCCATGTGCCGGGGATTTTCCAACCAGTGTCTGTGATTCCCCTCCCGAATTTGGATATTTACGATCGCCTCCATTGAAGACAATTTATTTCAGAAGTATCAGTGGCTCGCTCATCTATTGCATGCAGTTGAACTTAAGCCGTATTTTCAAATAATCCTGTGATTTTAGCATCTATTTCTTTAATGAAGTTTCACAAATACATCCTGGAAGGGGATTTGCATAGAAACTCTCCTCCAGCTTCGGAAACTCTCCAGGCTCTCTTACATATGGAGCTCCATCTCGATCTTTGTGAAGCTTTTTCACTTTGGAACTGAATTTCTTCCATGAAATTTTCCCTTCATCCAAATCATCAACAAGTTTCACAAAATTCATCCTGCAAAATAGATACGATGATTAATCATCCGTGGAAATGTAATACATGACAGATGATTCAAGATATAGAAGACAGGAACCAATTCAGAATTAAGATAGGTCATAACATTACCTGTCTGGATTTATAGTCTTCTTGAAGTTTTCAAATCGCCTGTGACCTTGAACTGCCTTTGCCATATTTCCGTCGTAAGTATAAAGAAAGACGTCACTCTGTAAGGCAACTACATAGTCTAAACCAGCCAACATGTTCTGGTGACTTTTGAAAGGATTTAGCTCTTCATTCGTAGATAAAGTGGAATGCGAGAAGATATTGGGGAAATCATCCGTAAGATATTGCATACTACCATTTCCATAAGCTTCACCAGCTACCAAGTAAATCCTGGTGCTGGCAGGGAAACCAAGCCCTCTGAGCAAAAGTGAAGTCTCCCTAGGGGTCAATGGGCATCCACCAAGCAATCTCCTCTCTGTTCCATTAATCTCCTTCTCCTTCCAGTGGCTAACTTCATACCGCATCCTGCGTAGCTCATCATCTTCTTCTGCTGTCAAATTATGACTACACCCAGTAAATGCAAGCATATCCTTTTCGTACCTGTAACATACTAAAAGTTCAATACCAGTTCTGAAAAATAAATTTCAAGTTTAAATTTTTCTACAAGTAGAACAAAAATAGACAGGTTATGTCGGAGGCCAGGCAAGCAGTTCTCACAGGAACACTACTGAGTCTCAGAAACAGATCAGGCACATAGTTTCGAGTTACATAGTTACATTCATGATTTGTGATTGGAATTTTACTACAAATATTAGAGAAGAATTCATATTCATGAGCCAAAATTAAAGAGTTGTTTGCATCTAGCTTAGCAAAACTTTCAACATAAAAATTCTTGAAATGATGAGAAAAGATCATACTGCCATTCTCTATAATATAAAATTTTGAATTATCCCAACAACACTGCCAAAGAAAAGAAAATATTTCAGCCTGATTTAGTATAAGAAATACAACAGTCAGAACTTACCTCAAATGCAGAGCCAGATAGGGGTTTCCATTTAGTCGCATTCTAGAAACCAAGGTATTTCCCAGGTCTTCTATTGGAGCTGAATACTTTAATGCTCTGTAATTTACACGACATCTAAGCTTTTGTACAGAACTTGGGAGACCATTGTTGGCAATTCGAGAATCAGTATGAGTAAAATAGATTACTTTGTGCTGCTTCAACAGCAGAAGGACCTCTGTTTTATAATAACTAACCTGAACAGAAGAAATACAAGTTAATAGACTGTTACTGAAAACGATAGTAAATGTATAGCTGAAATGTTGAAATGACAATAATACGTTGCCATTTACATGCATGTGTGAACGTCCTAATAATCTACACAGTGCAGAGGCTGTTTTAATGGCCTCACATGTAGCTTGTACCTACTTGATTTACTAGAAGCAGAGAATATAAAACCCATGTTTGCAGGGACAAACTTCTAGCATATTAGCTCTGTAGACACTAAGACAACATCAAATTATAATTACACAAGTGTTTGCTGACCTTAGACCAGGATATTGGTGTTTTGTTGAAGATCTCAGTTCCAGCATAGACAGCTGGTAATGACTCAACTATGTGGATATCATCCTTCAATGTCTTGATGAAGTGCTGCCAATCAAACAGATCTTTAAAGCCACTGCAACATATATATGAGATGAAATTAGATCTAGATAGATCATTACAAAAAATTTACATGAATGTCATGTAGAACACTTCTACTTGAACAAATTACATATCAGAAACATCAAGGGGATCAATCATTGCAACAGTTCAGCGTATTGATTTTATCAAGATGTGTAGGTTTAGTAGTATGAGGAGAAACCCTCTTATGGAAATGGTTGAAAGGTGCAGTTGCTTTAAGAGTCAGTCAAAGGATTGCATTAATCAAACTCAGAGAATTCTTAAGGGATTATTATTTCTACCACCAAAGGTAAGATTGTTTGCACTTAAAATATTGAAATTGTTGCTTCTTAAAGTATGTAAATCCTATATATCATGTATGTCAGTGCATGTCTTTCGTAACAGGATACAAAAGAAAGACAGAAAGAAAGAAAGAAAGAAAAGGACAGGCATCTGAGGCATGTAGTAACTTTTAAGCCTTATGAACCCCGCCTTACCCGCAATTTAGCATAGAATAATTAAGTTAGTCAGCTTTGTTTTATCTACAACATTAGCTGTAAAAATTCAGGACTCGATTTAATTAGATATACTGATCCACTTGACAAAAAGTTAAGTTCTGATGTTTGTGGACAAAAAAAGAGGACTATTATTGTACATCAGTCAAAATATCTTAAATTCGAAAGTGTGGAAATAAACAAACCTCTCATCTGCCCAAAATGAGGTATGATCAAGCATAGGTAGGACAAGTGTTGCCTTCATAACTTTGGCAACAGCAACCATATCGCAGATCTGCACTCTAAAAGTATGGATACATCAGAAAATAGCTGGTATTAATACAATATTAGCTTATACAAACAGTAAAAACACACAACAGCCAGACCCCAAATCTCATCTGATTCAAGCCACCATTTGCATTAATGAGAATGTAACCATTTGTCTTTGCATCTAGCTCTGCCAAGAGAAGCAAGAAGTAGGAAGTGAGAGAGTGCAAAAAGCGGATGGCACATCAGCACAAAGGAGAGATTAAGCATATAAGTTCCATACCTTTGTGTTTTTTTGGATGATCAATGCACTGAGTGAAATTCTCGCTATTAGGACTGGACCAGATACCTGCATGCTGAAGGAGAAGTAAATATCACAATTGAAGCTATAATTGAATTCTTTAATAAAACTAATGCTCTCTTCAGTTCCCGGTAGAAAACATTTTCTTGTCAGCATTTCCTTTTCAAATTTGAAACCAACTAAGCAAGTAAATGAAGTGCTGAAGATATAAATTTGAGACTTACTTCAGCCATGTCATTCTGGTTACCAACACCAGGCACAAACATCATAAGAGTTCGTTCAACATCACCATCTCTTTTCATTGATTTGTAATCACGGGAACTTAGATCCATTACATTGTGTATAGTGGAAGAGTCAGGTAGATCCTAATACAATTGAAAGAATAATTTAGACAAGATAAGAGCAAAAAAAATGCCATAACTTACAGACACATAGTCAAATTCAAAATATCATGCAAATATCGAAATACAACAAGTACCAATAAACAAGGCATCAAGTGGAAACTTATGAAACATCATTTCACAAATAATTCGCCCATTAAGCAATTGAGAATGCGAATTTTGAACAAACAATCAATTTAACATATTCACAAAAGTTGATGACATAGAATCCAATTTCTTTAAAGTTATTAATAGTGCTATGTGCTCATCTGTAAGCAGGAAAATATTAAGTTTACGCACATATTACGGATAATGAAACTGCATTCTTCCACTGAGATGAACTATGGACAACCTTATAGCATATTATGTCTTCGATGGGAAAAGAACTTGTGTGATACAAGTTCTACTTCTATATATACATTATTAGAAGTTACAGATGCAAATTTGTCAAAAGATTATTATCAAACAGCACATAAATAACATATGAACTAACCTGACAAGCTCAAAAAAAAAAAAGACATTTTCAATATTGATCGATCTAAATTGAATAAATATCACCAATGAAGCTACTTCTGATTGAAAAATTATACCACAAAACCAGCATATGCAAACAAAGATTATCGCCAAATACATAATAAAAGCATATAGTGATGAAGCAACCTGAAGGGAGGCAGCTCTTTCAATGGCAGATCCAAACCAGCCACCAACACAAATCTTGAAAACACCCAGAAACAAACAAACCCCACAAAACAGCAAGAACATCAAATGACCAAGCTTTTTCTTCCCTCTCAACCCCCCCAAATCCAAAACCGCAGATCCAACCCCATGTTTCTTCAACAAGCTCCTCAGATGAGCTCTCTGGCTCAGATGGTTGCCGACAATCTGCTTCGACGACTCGAACCCATCAAACGAACCCGTATTGGGCACAATCTCAGATCTGGGTGAGTTCACTGGTACATCAATCTCGTGATGGTTATTGTTGTTGCTGCTAGTGGTAGTGTTGTTGGGTGGGGTGGTGTTTCCGCCAACAGTGTGAGTGTTGTTGACGTTGCGCTTGAAAGAATGAGCTCGGCGAGTCATTGAGCCAGTGAATCGTGGACTGTTAACTCGCTGAGAAACACCATCGCTTGAATTCTGGCGGTGGTGGTGACTGTGATTAGCCATGATTGCGATATCTTTCTAATGAGATTTTTATGCGATCGCCATTAACAAACCCAATATTAGATTAGATAGACAAAAGCGGACCCTTTTAATTCTTATCTCTGTAGATTTTTCAGTCGCGTTTTACGTGCACAGAATATTCTCAGATTTTGTTTCCAAATATATTTTACAGTCAACGTTGCCGGTCTTTACATGTCAGATATCATATGCATTTTTATTTTTCTTTTTTCTTTTTTTGAAAATTGTCAATATTGAATCCACTGAAAATTAATTAAATTTAATTTGTTTTAAAAATGATTAGCTAATCTGCTAATGCCATTAGTTCATGCCTTTGAAATCTGGGACATTGCATACTTCTATTAATGTCAGTTAGTTTGCTTGTGATTAACCGATTATACAAAAATAAATAAATAATCAGTTAAAAACAGGTTTTTTATTAGGGTGTGAATATCCGTTTTTATAAGTAAACGCATGTCTAAAATTTAAAAAATAAATATTACTACAAGCACATATCTTAATGCCAATAGTACCCTAACTAAAATAAATATATTTATTTTAATACATATTATTTATAAACACTCTTAAATTATTATCACACCCAATTTATAAATAAATAAATCATATTATTTTTGGAATCAAATCATCTTTTAATGATAGTCCAATTTACTTTTAAAAATAGTATGAGCCTTATAAAAGGGAATATGTGGAACCTTATATAAGATCAAAAGATTTTCAATCTGGAATTCCCTTATTTATACAGCTAAAAAAAAAAAAAAAAAATTATACATAAAAGAAAGTCATAAACAATATAGGATAACCATGTGATGATGAGAAAGTTTGATACTAGAAATAAAATTAGAGTTTAATTATGGTTTATCTTAAAAATTAGGGTTTATCATATGTTAGGGTTTATTACAAGTTTTTTTTTTTTAAAAGGTAAGTTTTTTTAATAAAGAAATATAGTTGAAGATATAGATGTAATTAATGAGTATATATAGTATTTAGTTTATTTTTAATTAAAGTAATTTGTCTTTAAGGGTAAATTTCTATTAGGGTATTTTTGTAATTAAATTTTTTAATAAAATATTGGTGTACTAATAAGTTTTAGAGAGCTTCTCCTTGCAATCCACAAATTATCTATTCACACTCCAATTTAAATTTTTTTTATTAATGACAATTTTAACCTAAATTAAAATTACTAAATAAGACAAAAAAATTTAAAGATACTCCAAACTAATTAAATTATTAAAAAAAGAAATTATCTCTTCTAAATCATTAGATTAAATATTATATATTAAACTCTCTCTCCTAAATATGTTATTACCATATTAAACATTCTCTCCTAATTAATCTTTCTACATTTTTCAAAATAAATAAATCATATTTCCATACTTTCTCGATCAATCTTTGATTAATAGTTAAAGAAAAAAAAACTTATGAATATTTTGGTTTTTTATTAACAGTAATTTATATATATATATTAAAAAGTCAATTTTCAAAATATATATATATATATATGAAAGCTTGAATTGTTGCAATTAAATTCGATTAAACTCAAAATTTCTAAAACAAATGAAAGAATTAAAGTTCTCTAGATAATTACATACATATAAGAGTAACAAAAAACATTTTCATATTTTAATTTTTTTTTTTTTTTTTTAAGTACTTGTTTTTTATTTTTTATTATTTTTAATATATACATACATACGGTCCCTGAAAATCAAGATTATTAGTAAGTTTTTTTTTTCTTTCTAAAATTAGAGATATGTATTGAATGGGAGAGAGTTTAATATGGTAATTAAAGATTTAGGAGAGAGTATTTAATATGTAATAAGTAATCTAATGATTTATGAGAGACAATTTATTTTTTTAATAATTTAATTCAATAAAAGATAAAAAAAAAGATAATCTTGTAATAAAATGAAATGTTTTTAGAATTTTTTTTAAATTTAAATTTTAAGAATAAAGTGTTTTTAGAAAAGAAGTGTAAAAAGAAAAACTTGAATTGTCAAAAAAAGTTCTTTAAGTTTTATGGGTGTCAATATCGACACCCTTTTTAATAATAATGAAAATTTTGAAGTGGAAATTATTTTTGCTGTTGACAAAATATTATAATTTGCTGTTGACAAAATATTTGAAATTAGTTAAAATTTTATCTTTTAACAAACTTAAAAGTTTGAAGTTTCATTGGTTAAGAGACTAATATATATATATATATAATTTAACTAATAACTAATTTTGATTTTGATTTTGATTTTGAGGTCCTAATAACTAATTTTGTTAGTGACATGTTGGAGGAAATAATATATTATTGGAGAAGAAAATAAATATTTGGTTGGATGGTCAATTGTCCACATGGAATAATGGCACGGAAGTGACTTAACAGACACATTCGCTGTCACCAATATAATGTAAGTAGATATTTTTTATTTTATTTTTTTGAAGGAAATGTAAGTAGATATTTTATTAGGTTTTGACGTAATGCTGGTTAGTGCCTACCAAAATTGACAAAAATCAAATGATAAAGTTGTCATCGTCTCTCCTTTGTTTTAATAGTGTCACGACTCACGAGCAAGGAATAAAATATTAGTATTGGTATCGATATCGGGCTTTTAAATTTATCGGTAGATATTCTGTCAAAAATTTAAAAAATGATAGATAAATTAAATTTATCGGACATCTAAAGTTAGAAATTTTTTGTGAAATTTTAGAACAAGCTTAAACAAGTAATTATATACCAAATAAATCATATTTCAACGATAAATTAGTATAATTATGAGTTTACTGTAAATTATAACATAGATAGAGTCTGTATATAATTTTTAAAATTAAGTATTTAATAGAATAATATTTTGTTTTACTTTTACAATATTATATACAATATAAAGAGATTAAATATCTAATAAACAAAATTATCATTAAAAATATATATAGTTCAATATTTCCAAGATTCTATTATAAATCATAATTCATATATAATAATACATTGCATGTCCGAAATTTAAAATCAAAATGAATTCCTTACTGGTTCAAATACATAAGATACATTTCCATCTTGATTCGAACAATAATTTTCCTAAGAAAACGTGTTTGCATAGATTCTATTATGTTGCTTCATCTCTTCCAACCGATCCATGAATTTGGTAGTTTGGATTTACCCAACTTGGTGGATGTTGCTGATCTACATGCATAGGTATTGCATATGGCATTTGTGGAGAAGGATAATCAAATATATTACAGCCATCATAACTACCATAATATGGTACATGAGAACCTGACCTTATCTACGAATCACCCAAAGAACTATTTTTTTGTGTCTATACTCATTAAATAAGGAGTTATACTCAAAGAATCTTTATCAATTTGACTTGATCCTCATTGTTGTCTACCACGGTTTTGATCAAAATTACATGCATGAACATCCCAACCTGTCGTACTAGCATTCCAACAAGTTGCACCAGTATCCCAACCTCCGACACGAACATCACAACTTGTTGCACCAACATTCCAACCCTCTGCATTAGAATCCCAACCTCTTGCCTCATCCACACCATCCTCATCATCTCCATAATCTTTTCCTCTACTATTTCCATCAGAAGTATGTTGGCCATCAGAAGAGTTGGTAACAATAACTCCACGATTTACACCAATTTCTTCTATAATCACTTGTTCAACATTTATTCCCATGTCTCGAGCATGGGAAGCAATATGTGGATCAAAATTTCCCTCATCATCATCTAAAGAAGCAAGTCTAACCCAGTCAAAAATAAAATTCTCATTATCGTCCTCTGCTTTAGCAGCTACTTGAAGTAGATCTATAAAATCAGTTTCATTTACTTTATATTTTTCAACTATCATATCCCTAAGTTTCAACATCATGTTATAATAACAATAAACAAGTTGTTCAAACTTATAATAGGCAAGACGGTTCCTTTGTTTTGTGTGGATTAAAGCAAACGTTGACCAATTTCTTTCACATGCAAATGATGATGATGTTTGTGACAGTATGCGAATTGTTATTGCATGCAATGATGGAGCACAGTTTCCATACATTACCCACTGCAATAAAAATTATTAAGTATTATAAGTGTAAATATTATTTCAATTATATTATTATTTATTATTAATACGTAAATTTTTGTAATAAAAGTTATATACATTGTTGTATTTTGCTTCTAGCTGCAATAGCTGCTCGTTCACTAAAACTTTTCTTTCCATCGTTAAAGTATATGAGCTACATTCATAAGATCAATATGTAAATAATATATATTAATATGACACAATACTCCCATGCATAGAATTTATAATCTTTGAATTATAATCATGAGATCAATACGTTTTGCACAAACAATTTTTTGAGATTCCTTTATTTGGAATGTCGATACAAAATTACAAAAAAACCAATTCTACATATTTATAAATTCATCGATACATATTTAATATCATTTGGAATGTGTTTTACACATTTTAGTCACAAACAAATTTTTTTTTTTTTTTTCTTCAAATTGCTTTCACAAAATTTTACAAATTTTACATATTTTACACATTCACTCTTTGGTTCTTTGTCCAATTTTACTTTAAGTCTTCAATAATTCTACTTTTAACTATTATGTTGGAAATTTTTATAAATTAGTTAATATTTCTTCTAAAATAATTTTTAATCTAAATTATTTTAACAATAATTTAGATTGTTTAAGATTAAAAAAATTATTTTAATAATATGCAAAATATCCATGGGCTTTCGGGATGAAATTCACAATATTTCGGGAATATCGGGAAATTTGTATGGATATTTCAAAATCGGTTGGATATTCTATAGGATATTGGATATTTGCTTGTTTTGATATCGGTCCCTTCAAAATATGGATATATCAATGGATATTTCGGTATATCTTTCGATATTTAGTTCCTTACTCACGAGTCAAGAATATGGTGCCTATGCGGCAGACCAACGGTGGTCGGTGGTGGAAGCAGGAGTGTAATTGTAAGTACAGATTAGGTCACCGGCTCTGATTACTTTTGCCAAAAACAACAATGATTATATAGCGTGTCCTCTCCATGAAAAGTGTGATTTATAACTAATTTAAAATTAAAGAAATTCATTATACTAACTAGGTATTAAAAATATAATATTTGTATTATAAATCGACATGAGTAGAATATAAAAGAAAGTTATTAGACATTTCTTTCGACGTAAAATAGTTGATGTGTCCTGACTCCTGATACATCTGCTCTTAGCAAATGATTCAATAATAAAGGCTGGACTAGGGATGGTAATAGATCAGATCAGAGGTGCTTCATACCCGAAATCTGATTTGTACGAGTTGCCAAACCCGATCCGTTCTTCGAATGGGTTTTTCGTTTTTTGTCCCAAACTCGACCATAAATGATAAGGGGTGTCTCATACTCGATCCGGAATGACCCGTATATATATAATTTAAATATACACTTAAATACAAACATACACTATAGAAAAATATTTTAATATACACTTAAAATTCATACATAAACTTAAATTTAATAGAATACAACATCTAAGTTTAATAAACCGGGTCATAAAATGTAATTAGAGAAAGAGAGAGATTTGATTTTCTCTTTATAATTTTATATTTTAAAAATAATTACATAAATACCGGGTCAAACGGTACAGGTCGGGACATAAGTGATTAAGGGGTTGACCCATACCCGACATGATAAAAAACCGAGTCAAAAATATTTGCCCCATACCCAATCCAAGTCCATTTTAAGTGCTTCAAACAGGGGCAGAACAATGGGAGGGTTGCCCCGGGCTGTAGCCCGAGCAGCCCTCTTTAAAAAAAAATTAAATATATAAACGGTTAATTATAGAAACAACTCCTAAGGTTTGGTGATATTACATGAATATGATGTGTTTATCTAAATTTAATGAAATGTAAATATTTTGTTATTTAAAGTAAGTGGTAAAAATACACATAATATTATGGCTTTTAACATTATAGAATTAAGTCATTTGTAAGTTTAAATATATTTTTTTTTAACTACAAATTTAAATAATTGTTTATGTATAAATTTTACAATGTATTTTATATTATTTAGTAGTCCATTGTTGGTGTCATATTATTATTAAAAAATTAAACAAATAATATCATCAAGAATCACATAAAAATTTTGTTATTCTTAATCAATGGCTCGTATGTCTTGCACTGAACTTTATTACATCAATGTGCATAGAGGAGGAAAAATGGAAAATCACAAGAGTTTTCTCTGCATTGCACACTGAATTTAATAAATTTAGTGTGAGAGTTTGTAAACCATTAATTAAGCATTAGAAAATATTGATTAAACAAAAGCAGATAAATCTAACTATTGATAACTAATGAGTTGTCTTTGTAACGTTAGTGTGTAATGAGGTAAAAAAGGACATTTATACATATAATTTAGCCTGGGCAGCAAATATTTCCTGGGTACGCCCCTGGCTTCAAACCTGCTCTAAACGGATCGGAGCCCCACTAGTTTGAGGCGGGTCGGGAAATTTTGCCATCCTTAGATCGGAGTCTCATCTTTTCTCATTTAAGGGGGGGGGGGGGGGGGGTGTATTGGATTGGGATTTTAATAGACAATTTTTGAGTGGCAGGATTTTATAGATTTTTAGGATTTTTAGGATTTTAAAGACTATTAGGATTATATGGACTAGACTTTCAAGATTTTGGAATTTTTTAAAAAAGAGTCTCTAGACTTTATTTATAGACTATTATGATTATCTAGACTTTATTTATTGACTATTATGATTATCTAGACTTTATTAATAGACTATTAGGATTATCTAGATTTTATTTAAAGACTTTTTTTATTTTATTTTTTATTTTTTAATATGGGCCCTATAAATTTACTAGCTAACACACATACCCAAGTTGAGAAACCCAAATTAGGTAGATGGTCTGAGCTGAAAAAACCCAAATAAGATGTACTCTTTTAGAACATGTATCAACACACAATGAAAATGTACATAAACAAATATCACAATAGTATGAATAATAACCATCAACACATTCGAAATTCTAAAAAACAAGCACAAATCCATTTTATAGGTATCATATTGTTTAATATCTCTCAAGCCATCTAATTATTGAAAAAAAAAATGTTGGAACTAGTAATCCTCCCATGGCTTAATATCTCTCTCTCCACATATAGTCAGATATGTTAAGTCTCCATGCATTAGCTTTCTCTCTCTGTTGTTCTTGAGTTTGTAAAACTAGTTCTTCAAGTTCCTCTTCAACAACCGATGATGATGATGATGATGATGTAGATTCTTCTTCAATAGGAAATTCATCAAATCGACATTCTTTACGAAGAAAGTTATGGAGTGTTACACATGCCAACACTATCTCTACTTGTGTCTTAAATGGAAATGGAGATGTCGATTTAAAAATGGTGAACCGAGATTTAAAAATGCCAAATATTCTCTCGATCACATTTCTCAATGACGCATGGCGGAGATTGAATAATTCCTTTTCATTTCCAGGATCATTACCATTACCTGCAAAATCTTGGAGATGATACCGCACACCTCGATACAGAGCTAAAAATTGACGTCGATTAGCAAATCCACAATCTGCTAGGAAATATTTACCTAATTAAAAATACAATACCGACAGTTATTATCCAAAAGTACCACACAATAAAGCATTGGCTATTTAAAATTAAATTATGTTTTAGATTAAAAAAAACTAGCATTTAACTTAGATTAGAAACAGAAAGGAAGAAATATACCATTTTTATTTTTACGAAAAGAATGCTTGCCTTGTAGCTTAAACTTGGAATTTAAACGAAGATTCAAAGCATACCCAACAGAAATATCATCCAAAAAAACAATAAAAATATTAACTTTAACAAAGTACCTTAAATCCCAAACAAATTTTTTTTAAGGAAAAACTAACAGGGGACGAACAAAAGGAAAAACCAAAAAACTAACAAAAGCAACAACAAGAGCAGCTATAGAAAGAAGCAGCACACAAAAATAATTTTTTTTTAATAAAAAAAACTTTATTAGGAATAGAGGATTCAAGATACACTTGTATGCTTAGAGCCTCTTCTACATGAATTTGGATCCTCTGCTATGCTGATTTTTGTCCTGTCCTATATATATCTGTTGACATGTGTAATCAATGGCTGTCATTTATTTATTTTATTTATTTCATTATCATTATTTTTAAATACAAAGTCTTTTTCTCAAGTGTTTTAGATCAGGAAAAAGATCAGCATAGCAGAGGATCCTGATCCCTTCTACATATGGCTATTCTTCATGGTTGGTATATTGTAATTGATGTTTTCTATTAATGGATTTTATGAATTTCAAAAAAGTAATAATAATTAAAAACAATAAGTTCAATTTGGTGTTAATAAAACAATAATTAAAAGAACACATGAACTAGTTATTATGGCATGTGAACTATTACTTATAAAAAGCAAACCTCGTGGAGTTTCAAAGCATGTGAACTGATATGATAAGTTCAATTCGGTGTGAGTTTTTTTTTTTTTTTTTTTTTTTTGAAAAGCACAGAATCTAGAGCACAGTGCAATTCGGTGGAATTTGGTCTGTTTGGTGTGAGTTTTTAATAGCAACAGTTTTTTTTTTTTTTTTGAAAAGCACAGATTCAAATAAGTTCAATTCGGTGTGATTATACTGTAACTGATATTAATAGGCAGAGAACAGCACACGGAGTAAACAAAAGCAAGGCAAATGCCCCACAGCAACAAAAAGCAAAACAAAAGCAAAGGCACGGCAACTAGTGGTGACACGGTTCCGGTCCGGTTCCGGTTCCGGTTCGGAACCGGCGGTTCCGGTTCCGCGGTTTGATGGAACCGGAACCGGAACCGCTATATGCCGGTTCCGGTTCCATTGGAACCGGCGGTTTTGAACCTTTTTTTTTTTTTTCCTTTTTTTTTTGTTTAAAAAAAAAAAAAAAAAAAAAAAAAACTTCTCTAATAAAATAAAATATATAAATGACAAATTACAAAATTAAATTAAATTACAAAATTAAATTAAATTATAAAATAAAATTACAAATGACAATTTATGGGTTCTTATGGATGCTTGAACCATGGTTGCAAAATAAAAACACAAACTAAACTAGCCACTAAAGCCACATTCAATACTTGTATAATATTTCAAACAAAAACTATAAGTAGTATAAAGGATTTTTTAAAAACGTGTCCATTTACACAAGGCCTGATGTTAAAGTAATTCTCCGGACCAAGACGGGCACAGATGTGGTGTGGGATCGGGAGGAAAAGGTTTCTTACTAGGTTTAAACGAGGTTCGAAATAGACACAACACTTAAAAACACTTTTTTTTGATGAAAAAGGGGTTTTTAGGGCTCGAAAAGTGGGCACAAGCCCTCTGGCCTTGCTCCCATCGCATTCCTTGCATCGTTCTATGTGATTTCAAAAAAAAAATTACCTGATTCGGACATCAGAGCACAAAGTTATGGCCTTTCAAAGTTTAAGGCATATATAAAAACATTTTACCGCAATTTTTTTTTTTTAAGGCAAATTTTTTCTATTCTCTCATTGGAGAGAAATTAGAATTAGAGAATTCAGAAGAAATTGGTGTGAGGAAAAATGAAAGGGGGTGGTATTTATAGAAAAAAAAAAAAAAAAAAAAAATTATTGTGCGAACCGGCGGTTCGAACCAGAACCGGAACCGCCGGTTCGAATCCGGTTCGAACCGCCGGTTCGACCAAACTCTTGAACCGGAACCGGAAAACCGGTTCCGGTTCCGGTTTTTCCGGTTCCGGTTCCGGCCGGTTCCGGCGGTTCCAACGGGAACCGTGCCAGGTCTGGTCGGCAACACACATGAACACATGAACTAGTTACTATGGTTGTGAGCAATTCGGTGGAATTTGGTGGAATAATAGGCAGTGCAAGATAAATTACGATAACCGGGCAGTGCAAGATACAATATAATCATTACCTGAATCTAGTCTGTTGTTAGGGTTTCTTCACGACCTTATTGCTATTTTTTGAAAAGTCTTGAGTGAGAGTGAAAAGTATGATGGGAGAGGGCAAGACAATTTTGGGGTCTAACTGTTTTATATTTATCACTAAAAAGTCTAGAAAATCCATTTTGTCATGAAATCCTACAAATCTTGATCTCAATCCAATACCACCAGACAATTTGTTGTCTCTTGAAAGTCTGGATCCAATACCACAAGATATTATGGACTTTTAAAATAAATCTTGAAAGTCTAGATCCAATACCACACGATATTATAGACTTTTAAAATAAATCTTGAAAGTCTATATCCAATACCATAAGATATTATGGACTTTTAAAAAAAATCGTTAAAAAAATCTTAAAAGTCTTAATCGAATACCACAAGACTTATCTAACTTATTAAAAAGTCTCAATCCAATACTACCAGACTTTTACTTCCCAGAATTGTCTAATAAAATCTCAATCCAATACACCCCTGAGTCACAAAATGTGGAGAAACTCTAGCTTGTAGAAAAAGTTGTATTTTGAACCGAGTTTGAAAAGGGTGGTAACAGCGTAACAGGGAACTAATATAGAATATTGGTGAGTGCAAATACAGTAAGCCTTTATTCTTTGAGCCTTTGAGGCATTACTCGCTTTCTCGATCTCCACTGGCAGTGAGTTGTTTTTGACAATGTAAGCTACTGCTGAATATTGAATATTGACCCACTTCGGTTTTTAAAGTAAACAAATCAGCCTCACACTACACCACATATATCATATCATAGGGAGATTTCTATTAAAATTTGCTTGTTGATTCAGTTTTTTCGTTCCATTCCCCTGATTGGATAAGTATGTTAGCCAATGTTGATATGTACTCTCATGTACTTCTTTTTATGGTGAATGAATATTACTTTTTGCTTTCAAAAAATAAAAATAAAAAATCAGGCTCACACCACTGTAATAAAATTATAAATTAAGGGATTTAATGTAATTCAACTGAATTTTTTAGATTTCATATCTGAATTTTCTTATCAAGGGATTTAATGTGTTGTTGTCTGTTGTAATAATTATAATTGTGTTTCTGGTGTGTCTTTTTTTAGTGGTAAGTTTCTTGTATTGACTAATGAGTCTTAAAAAAAAATAAGAAAAATTAAACAACCTTATATTCATGAAATAGAAATAAAAAAAAAAAAAAACCTGAAATTTTGAAATTTGAGGGCTCTAGACGGTTGCCTCATGGGTCTACCCCTAGGGCTGGCCCTGGATGGACCAAGCATATATTTACCAAGTAAGTGTTACCTTGGTGATTGGAAACTTCAAAATGAAGCTCTCCCACCATGGTCAATCTCTGGTTAACCGATCATAAAGTGTGTAGAGTTACGATTCAAATCGTATTTGTAAATATAATATTGTCAGGTGCCGTCAAGTTCCTAACTTAGCCTTAAAAAGAAACGCGGGTGTATATGAATGATAAAACAAATAGAAATTACTGACAAAGTGATAGCTTACAAATTAGGGGTCTTTCTCTTACTCATTTGGGCCATACTTGTATAAGCTGCCTGCCAAAATTTCATTTTCCAATTAGAAAACTTTCCAAGTATACGACACCCTGATTCAATTTTTAATCAACAACACAATTATTTATTTTTGTTTTTATTTATGACTTTTATTTTGACACCGAATTTAAATTTTTATGGTGCCGTATTTTTTTTTGTTTTGTTCTGATAAAAATAATAATAATAAGGGAAAAAGACAGATTCAAATGAGTACAAATATTTAAAACTTTATATGATAACAATACAACATGACAGAAAGCAAACTTGACATTTTGATTGCGATATATTTTTATAAAAAAAAAATAAACGGGTCTAGTTAGACATCAGGTGGGTGTCTTTAGAACACTCGTCGGCCCATTAAGAAGCCCAAGACACACAACATGTTAGGCGGGAAAAGTGAAGAACCGCAACCGCAACCAATTGGCTTACAAGGGAAGCTTCTCAACCCTATAAAAACCATAAAATATTTTAATTAAAAAAAAAAAAAAAAAAAAAAAAAAAAACAATCATAACAAAAAAATAGAAACTCTCAACCAAAACACCCTTTCACTTTCTTCATGAGAGTTTCGTTTTCTTATCAGCAGCTCCGATTTTGTTTCGTTTTTTTAATTTCCTTCAACGAACTATGACAGTCCTTCGATCTCGCGAAGTAGTACCGATTAATCAGAAACCCAAACCCGTTAAAGATCGGACCGATATTGAACCCGCTACGCCCTCCCAAAACCGCGAGGCGGTGGGGACTCTCCTTTCGCCGGAACCTACTCCAGTCTGTCGACGGAGTGCTCGTCTCGCTTCAAAATCTTCGGTTTCCGGCGACGAAGAGCGGGTTTCGGGTCATAATGACGCTAAAAGGAAGAGAAAGCTGGATGTGACCGGCGGTTCATTGGGTTCGGAGGGTGGAGAAGATGAAGAATTTTTGAGTCTGAGGTTAGGCAGGAGACTCACGGTGATGAGAACAGGAAACGACGGCGACAATTCAATGGAATCGGAAATCCGATTGGAAGGAGAAAAGACAAATGCGGATTCGGTTGTGAATGATAAAGGGAAGGAAATGGCGAGAGATGTGAGTGAAGAGGGTGTTGCGGTCGGTGATTTTGAGAAATCGGAGATGGAATGGAGTGGTGACGAGACCGATAGTGGTGAAAAGCGAGGGAGATTTACTAGAGAAGAGAAAGGGAAGGCGGTATTGGTTGATGAAGATACGGTGGTGTCGACGAATGGAAGTGATATTGATTTGAATTTGAGATTGGGAAATGGAGTTAAGAATCCAGTGGATACTACTATTAGGGTTTCGGATGTTGATGATAGTCCAGAAGAGATTAGATTGACGATGAACCTCAATGAGCGGGTTAATGCTACTATTACAGGGACAAGAATGGAACAATTTCGAGAGATTGCGAGGGAGAATGCTTCTAGGTTTGCACTTTTTGGGAACGAAAGCGAAATGCCTGCTGGAGATGTGCAGATGGAGATTGAAGATTGGCCTGGTCCCTTCTCTACTGCGATGAAAATTATTAGGGATAGAACGGAGAAGTTGAATAGGCAACAACAAGGGACCTTCGCTGTAGAGCGTTGTAAAAATACATCAATTAAATGGATTCCTAAAAGTAGTGATCAAAGAGCTGTTAGGGATAAAATATCGGTTCCATCATTGAAAGAACTGTCTTTGAAAATTCTTGTCAAGAATGCTGATGCTATAGCTTCACTTGAAAATGTCCCGGATACATTGAGACACAAGCTCAGTCAAATGCTCTGCGATTCTCGGGGGATGAACACTCATTTTTTTGACCTTCTTGTCATGGGATCCCCTACTGAGATACGTCTACGGGATTGTTCTTGGCTGACGGAGAAAGAGTTTAGTAAATCTTTCGAGGGGTGTGACTCCAGCAACTTGACGGTATGTTCTTTTATCAACTTGATTGCTTTAGTTTCATATTCCTAATCAATTGTCATGTGAGTTCAATCTTTTGAATTAGCCTTGTTCAGTGTAGAATTTCGGGGAGAATCTGAATTTGTTTGCTTTGTATGAAATTACTCAATTAGGTTCTACAACTTGACCGCTGTGGACGTTGTTTGCCAGATTACACACTACTTTCGACAATTGCTAGGTCATTAAACAGCTTGCCATCCCTAACTACTTTATCCCTCTGTGGTGCCTGTCGGCTATCTGATGATGGGCTTCGGGTACTTACTTCTTCTGCCCCTGCACTAAGATGTTTAAACCTTGGCCAGTGCTCACTTCTTACATCCACCAGCATTGACATCTTAGCAGACTCATTAGGATCAGTTTTACAAGAATTGTATATAAATGATTGTCAAAGGATTGATGCTATGCTTATTCTTCCAGCTCTTAAAAAGCTAAACCATTTAGAAGTTTTGTCAGTAGCAGGCATTGAAACTGTTAGTGATGATTTTGTTGGAGAATTTATGAGTGCATGTGGCCATAATATGAAGGAGCTTGTTCTGTCTGATTGTCTGTAAGTTTTCTACAACTATCATTTGTATGTTCATTTTAAATTACCTTTTTCAGAGGCACCTTTTCTCATCTAGTCACATTGGGTTCTTAATTTGGTGCAGGAAATTGACTGATTTTTCTTTGAAAGTCATTGCTGAAACCTGTCCTGGATTATGCACACTGGATATATCCAACTTGTGCAAGTTGACTGATTTTGCTATTGGATATCTTGCAAATGGTTGTCGTGCAATTCAAACGTTAAAACTCTGCCGCAATGCATTCAGGTTTTCACTAATGATAATCTAATTTAGTATTCTATTTTGTTTGTTGTACAATATGATGAAACTTATTGTTGCATCACAGTGTATTTTGGTTTTACTAGTTGACATTCTTATTTGGTTAGTTGTTTTAAATATGTATGGTGTGCTGTTACAAAATTTTTGCTTTCAACTGTATGGGTGCTTGCTTAAGTTTGAGTGTGAACTTAGCTGTCAAATTTCCTTTGAAAGTCATTGCTGAAACCTGTCCTGGATTATGTACTCTGGATATATCCAACTTTTGCAAGTTGACTGATTTTGCTATAAGATATCTTGCAAATGGCTGTCGTGCAATTCAAACATTAAAACTCTGCTGCAATGCATTCAGGTTTTCACTAATGATAATCTAATTTAGTATTCTATTTTGTTTGTTGTACAATATGATAAAACTTATTGTTGCATACTTGCATCACAATGTACTTTGGCTTTACTAGTTGACGTTCTTATTTGGTTAGTTGTTTTAAATATGTATGATGTGCTGTTACAAAATTTCTGCTTTCGACCGTATGGGTGCTTGCTTATGTTTGAGTGTGAACTTAGCAGTCAAATTTCCTTCTAATAGTGTCAAATTCTTAAGGGTAGTATTTGGATGAGAAACTTTTTTAACTTTGATACTGATAGGATGTACCATGTTCAGAACCAGTCTCAATCCCTGATAGGTTGGGACTCTTTTCTCCAAGCCTGTGTTAAACCTATGCAAGTTGGAAATAAATTTCCCTATACTGCTTTGTCTTATGTTTGGATTTGTCATATATAATTGGGTTGACCTGTTCCTTTGGATGTTTATCCTTCAAACCTATTATAATTCTTAACTGTGATTTTGCTGAAATTTGAAACTTTTCTGTGAGTTTTATCTGAGAAACCATACTTAGAAGCTTGTGTGAATTTCTCATCCTTGGAATTTGATCAATAAACAATATGATAGAGAAAGAATCAAGATGGAGAGATAGAGTGGGGAAGTACAAGTTATTAAATGATGGGTGATAGTGGTTGATGGTAAATGATGATGAATATGATTAACTTACGAGTCAACTATGATTATGATGTTGGAAGTTCCATAATTATAGCTTAGACATGGAAGATGGTCGAGGAATGGAGTTTTTGTATGCATGGATAATTCTGTCAATTTAAATGTATGTTTTATAGTACATACTTTAAGGGGTTTACTTTTCCGGAGTTAATAAATTCCGATCCCAATGCAAACCTGTGGTGGGTTGAGATTTTCTTTCCCCCACATCCAATGTATTTGTCAGTTACTCTGGCTGGGAAACCTGGGATGTCAGTTCATTTGCTATTCTTGCTGGTAAGGCAACTAATTTTCCAGCTATCATTTATGATATTAGCAACATATATTTGTTATAATATTTTATGGAGCCATGGGTGATTTTTCTTGGGGGTGAATTTTTCGTACATGGGGGGTTTAAAGTTGTATCTTCCTTCATTTTCCTCTTTTAGTTTTAGGGACTGCTTTTTAAAGTCCTATTGTTCAGCTGGTTATTTCTTTGTGGTTTGCTACTTCACTTTCTTTGTGGGCAGCTCCTTTTCCTTGAAATTTTTGCTTTCTAATACATTTTCTATTTCCCATAAAAAAAAAATAAAAAATGGAGGCATAGGTATCCTAGAGGTGTTTCCTTTGGGTGAACTTTACCGTTAGTCATCTGTCCTTTTGACGCATTGATGTTCAAATACGGTGATTTTGGAATGAACCCAAAAAATTATAGCATTTTCAAGATAATCTGATAGCCTGCTGTTATCTCTGACACGATAGTTGGTAGAATTTTACCACCTTCTGGAGATGTAAAACTAGACAGCTGAAGGACATTTTGATTTTGTTAAGAATTATTAATACCAATCATCTCTAAATATATGATAATTTTTTTTCTTACTCAAAAAAGGTTCATCTAGGAATTTATTTTAAATCTGTGCATTTCTCTTCTTCTTCTTTTTTTTTTTTTTTTTTTTTTTTTTTTTTCTTTTTTAAAAAATAAAACTTTCTTAGAGAAAATGGTTAGTGTTCGAAAGGTATGATTTTGTAGTTAGCTTTTCTGGTTGAATTATATATATTTTTTCCCTGTACTTTTTTAATTGTTCTGATGAAATTATAAACTTTATCTCATTAGTTATAGTAAACCACTGAAGACTTGTTGGAAAAGTACTTATGGTCATATAGAGGACCCTCTGCTTTACGAGTTTAGTGATCCCTGCTCTGTATGAAGATTTTGGCTGTCACAGCCTTATTTTCTCCTGGATACAGAGATGAAAAATTTCTTTTCTGATTCTACTGATGTGAAAATATATATATTGTTTGTTATGTAAAATATAGGTGCTTGTTTTTCCTTTCTATTGTCAATATGATTTCAGTTATGTTGGATGCTCAATGCTCATGAAGTCCTGACATCAGTACATAACTGTAACTTTTTCATCTCATATTCTTTTGTATGATAGTGATGAAGCTATAGCTGCATTCTTGGAAACCTCTGGGGAGTCTTTAAAAGAACTTTCTCTGAACAATCTCAAGAAGGTAACTTCATGAATTTCTCTCTCAGATGTATGGTGTGTGCTTATCTTAGATTCTTAGGGTTTGATAAAAATTTGTTCCATATGAAATTCATTTCTTCCAAACTGAAAGCTCAATGCGTATATGATGATTGATTTAAGAACTCCTTCACTTGGTTCATATGTGAATTTTTCATTATATAATTCTAGAATGGCTGCCTACTGCAGGAATTCTAGGCATGCTTGACTCACATGTTTCTGATGACAATCTTAGGTTGACTTAGGTTAATTAGCTGGCTTTCATTTAGTTTAATTGGGGTGAAGAAGTTTGTTGTAGCTCCTAACCCCAAGGGATGGATCATGGATGGGTTGACACTTAAGACATTTGGTTTTCAACCACGAGGTTAGGGGTTCAAATCCACCTACCTAGTATATTATGCCACATGATTTTCCTAAGTATCAAGGTTATAGGATTTGGTAGTAGTCCTCTGTTTAAAATTTGGCGAACAAAGAAGTGTTGGGGTTATTTATGGTATTGTTGTTGTAGCTGCGTAATGTTCTTTTGATTTCTGATAGGGGTATCCATGACTTGTTGTAGGTTGCTCACAACACTGCCTTATCACTTGCCAAAAGTTCAAGAAACCTGATAAATTTGGACTTATCATGGTGCCGGTTGTTGACAAATGATGCTATGGGTCTGATTGTTGATAGCTGTTTATCACTGAGGATGGTTAAACTCTTTGGATGTACTCAGGTATGTATTTGTTTCAGTTGTAATTAGCTTGTTGTAGTCTTGATCAACTGTATCATCTGGTATTGAATCACAAAACCTTGCATCATTTTGGACATTAAGATACTAATACTCCAGTTATGTTGATTTTGTAGATTACAAATGAGTTCCTGGACCGTCACTCAAATCCAGAGGTAAAAATTATTGGTTTGAAGATGTCCCCGGTATTGGAACATCTCAAGGTACCTGATCCCGAAGATGTTCCAATGCATTACTTCTCGGTGTTATCTTCATTGTGATCTGAAGTCAGTTCCTTGGATTGGATTTTTTAGTATTGCCATTTTGACCTTGTTGCAAACAGCAATTTTGATGTGCAAGCTTCAAAAGTAAAATGTTTAGCATGTGGGATTGCGATTATTTTTGTCATCCTTAATATGCCCTTTTGTTTGTGTTGCCGGGTGCCTGCAGGCAGCACGGTGCCTTATCATTATGTAGAAGGTTGAACATCTATCTGATTTTAAAGCTATTTTTTTGATTATTTTTTGTTCAAATTACTCCAGGAAATAAGATAAAAACATTCGGTGGTAGTTTATAGGGACTTCAGTCATCACTCACCATGCCACCTATAAATTATGGGTTTAGCTACTATACAGGTTCTTATAGTAGCCGGATCCTAAATTACAATAAATCACTCACAAACACACCGACGATGCTAGTAGAGAATGCAAGGGGAGGGGCATGAGCACATCCGACAAGAGTATCGTAGGTCAGGCTCATTGTATTTTCCAAATCCTCTGCATAATAAGTTACAACACAATCACGATTGTGCTGGTAGTTGCAGCAAATGTTGAAGTTGCTGGACCTTATGTCTCTACAATCGCTTGAAGTGCAGGATATGAATGGACTATGTTGCGGCAGCTGGAAAAGGTGAGGTGAGAAAAGGATTTTTATCCGAACTAGAAACCTCAAGAGTGAAGAGGTGAGGTGAGGAGAGGATCTTATTCGAGCTTAATCTCAAGACTGATAAGGTATTGATAACAAACAAGTCTGCTTTACCACAAATACCAAACATGGATCCAACCTCCACTTTTCATATCTCTTATAACATTCCAACATAACGACCTACCTTAGTACTTTACTTTGGTTACAAGAGATGACCTATGTAACCATATCTATACAATTAGTATAAATAGTATATTGGATTAAGAACACAAGTTTAATATAAATATATGTAATAAAAATGATCAAATTAAAAATTGCTACAATACTTGTACATAAAAACTCATTTTTATGGTTTCGAGGGATTCAGTTTCAAACCGAATCCGTTGAAACTCGGGTTTAATTAAATATAAATTGAACTAAGAAGTAAGAACACAAGTTTCATGTAAATGTAAGTAACAAAAATGAAATAATGAAAAATTGGCTATAATATGTTGATATTAGAACAAGTTTTAAAGGTTTAGACGGATTCTGTTTGAAACCAAATCCGTTGAAATGACCAAAATTGTTGGAAATTGCGTTCTAACAGTTATGCAAAAATAAAAGAGTATAAATTGGATTAAGAACACAAGTTTATTGTAAATATATGCAACAAAAATGATCAAATTTTAAATTGCTACAATACTTGCATACAAAAACTCATTTTTTTAGTTTAGACGAATTCGGTTCCAAACCGAATCCGTTGAAACTCAACTATAATGAGTATAAATTGAATTAATAACACAAGTTTCATGTAAATATAAGCAACCAAAATGAAAAATATGAAGAAAAAAAAATGAACAATACTTTGATATTATAACAAGTTTTGAAGGTTTTGGACGATTTGGTTTGAAACTGAATCCGTTGAAACAGAAATAATTGCCAAAAATTATGTTTTTATAGTTAGACTACAAAAAATGAATATAAAATATATTTAAAACACAAGTTTAATGTAAATATATGCAACAAAAACGATAAAATTAAAAATTGTTACAATACTTGCATATAAAAACTCATTTTTGTGGTTTCGACGGATTCGGTTTCAAACTGAATCCGTTGAACCTCAAGTTCAATGAATATAAATTGAACTAAGAACACAAGTTTTATGTAAATATAAACAACAAAAATGAAAATATTGATAAAAAAATTGCTACAAAACTTTGATATTATAACAAGTTTTGAAAGTTTCGACGGATTCGGTTTGAAAACGAATCCGTTGAAATGGTCAAAATTGCCGAAAATTGTGTTCTCATAGTTAAACTACAATAAATGAGTATAAATTGGATTAAGAACACAAGTTTAATGTAAATACATGCTTAAAAATTATTACAATGCTTGTATATAACCGAATCCGTTTAAACTCGGGTTTAATGAGTATAAATTGAACTAATAACACAAGTTTCATGTAAATATAAGCAACCAAAATGAAAATAATGAAAAAAATGGATACAATATTTTTGATATTAAAACAAATTTTGAAGCTTTTGTCGGATTCGGCTTGGTACCAAATCGGTTGAAACAGCCAAATTTTCTGAAAATTGTGTTCTCATAGTTACGCTACAAAAAAAAAAGTATAAATTGGATTAAGAATTGTCTAAAAAGGTTCATGGTTTTCCTTGAATCGTTTAACCCATAATATTTTTATGTCATTGTAGTGCATATTCTATAGCCGAGAATGTTTGGAAGCTGACATGGTGTGTTCTTCCTTTCCAAATTTCCCAAAAATACTTGTTATACATGTCCCAAAGTTGCTGTCACATTCTCTTTTGTACAAGGAATTGATTGATTGGTGACTTTAGCATTATTATGTTATTACTAAGGAATTGGTCCCAATGTTGCTGTCATATTCTCTTTTGTATAAGGGTGGCAAAGTTACCAACTAAAATTATATACAAGTTCCTCTGCCTTCAACTGACAAAGTTATTCTTGCAAAACGAAGAAGAATTTCCAGAAATACAATCAAGAAGCTTTGTAGCTCAAGGTTTGCAAGTTCTGATACAGTAATCTTCATTTTTGAAAATGGATCTCATATTTATAGGGAAAGCCAAGTGGCTAAAGTTATATATCTAACTTCTTGTTTTTGTAACATTTGGAAACCTTTTGAAATGGAATCATATAAACAAAAATTCTTAAAGCTCATTGATGGGATTCTTAATATCCATTGAAAAATGCATTACCTAGCAATGCTCCTTTTCCAAATATCTACCATATATTTTTTTGTAGATTAATACACACTCAAAATGGTGAATATTGTCATCCAAATGAGTGTATAAATATGGAACAAGATTAGTAACCCATAAAAATTACGGATTTAAATCATCTGCTGATCTGATTTTTTTCCCGACCTTTTTAAAACATGTGATTGGTTGTTGATAAAATGGTTGTGGAAATCAATCATATCTTAACCGCACATTCATTACAATGCTTATGTGTCATGAGATTATGTGAGATAAAGAAAAATATTATATCAACGGAGGATCCAAATTCAAAAATTACACATTATGTTGATATTGAGATTTTAAAACAATCAAAAGAGCTTAGATTAGAAGAGTATACTTATCCGTATTCTAATTGCATGCGTTCTACCATGAAAACCGTAAGCGACAGCCAAAAAGGAGTTCAAGGGAGTCAGGGACCAGTGAAAGGAAAGCAAGGATGCTCATCTCTTGTTTACCAAAACAAACTCTTACTATCATCACATTGTAAAACGAAATCTTTCCTCTCAAAAAACTGTTACACACTTACACATCAAAGTTGAAGGTCCAAGTGATTTCCTTTCTTTTTAAGGGATTTTACACTATCAATTTGCATTCTCCAATTGCTATCTGAATATTCCAAAATCTTCCTTTTGAAATCGAAATACCAAGAGAAAAAAAAAAAAATGAAAGAAGAAGCACCAGAGAGAGAACCTAACAATTTATGTTGAATTGATTTCATAAGCTTGGTAGAAAAAATATACTCTTGCAAGCTTGTAATTCCAATCATTCAGTAAAGATTGTAAGAAACTATCCATCATACATATTATTAACAAAGGCCATAGACTAAAGTCAAAATACAAATGGTCTTAGCTATGATGGTACAAATGAATTTTCATACCTGACAAACTGCGGTATGTGTAAGTAAGTGCTTTTATGGGATTTCCCATTCTTGATTCGGGTTTGCATGTAAACATTTGATTAATCTACAATCTTCATGTACAAAGGTTATTTTACTCAGCGGAGCACAAACAAAATGAAAAGCATTCAACAAGTTGCGTTGAATGAATTTCTATATCTTGATGCAGAGCAAGTCAGTCTGCTCTTGCAATTGAGAGCTCGCTATTTCAACCATCTGATCATATGAATGTGAAAGCTTATCATCCTTCATGAATATTAAGGGAAACCCCAAAAATGCAACCAGAAATAAAGATTGACAAGTAAAACAGTATTACCTTGAAACCCATCTTTTGATACAGCTCCTGTGCAGGTCTATTGTTTTTGAACACATGCACGTACACCTGCTGAACATCTGAGACCCAAAAGTCAGATCAGGAAGGCAGTCCTTACTACCTTCCATTATCTGCAGAAACTCAGCTGTTTTTTTTTAAGAACAGATGCTTATTCCATCTTACCGTTGGATTTGGCTGATTCGAGAGCAAAATGAAGCATGTTGCATGCAATACCCTGACGACGTGCTGATTTAGCAACACATAAATTTGCAACATAACCATATCTATTTGGGTCTGTTTTGTTGATGCAGCTGAAGAAAGGAGCCTTTATTCGTTCCTGTGAGAGGAATTTAACTTCATTAGCAGATTACCAGATTATTACCTTGTTAGTCTGGTGACAGATAAGATTACACTTTGCATTTTACAGAAGGCAACATACCCCTGGAAAGGTCTCTCCGTGCAACAAATAGCGAACACTCAAATCAAGGGTTCCAACTACACTTTTCAGTACAGTGCGTTTTACGTTCCTCTCCTCCTTCTTTACCTGATAGTTTAATACCATAGGATTGTATGAGGAACTACACTGAAAAAAGCACATGTAACCAAGCACATTCAATTTCTTTTTCATTTTTCTTTTTTCCATCAGAAAAAGGACAAACTAAGAGGATCTCTAATTAAATCAACCCCATAGTTAAAACATGTTTCAATTTAAAAGAAATCTCAAATGTAAACTCGTATAGTAAAACCCTACCGTGACAAAGCACATATACTTCTCCCCATTTTGCCCTCTGCATCGCCTTTTAATGGCATTGAACTCCTAGACAATAAGAAAAGTCACTAAGCATTAGACTCATAAAAAAATGGTTTATGCATATCATTGAGCAATTGAAGTAGAACAACATTCATCCTACCTGTTCTGCAAATTTCCTTTTGTGGCTATCAATATATCTGTGTTAATCAGGGATAGCTAAAATCAGCCATGTTCAAGTCTTAACTTTACCACTCATAAGCATTAATATATCTATTTAACTCATCAAGACAGCATAGATGCAGAAGAACTGCAAAAATCTCATCGCCATTATATTCCATAGAATCTTATTATTTATGGAGTAGAGTTAATCATTCTGTATGCGACTCTTTGTGCTCAAATCATAATTTCGTTTTTTGTTTTTTCATATAGCGGAGGGATCGTTCCTTTGCATTTATGCTCTTAAGTATTTCAACAAATAATTAAATAGAATCATTAACTGATACCTGTTAATCGCACATCAAATTTGCATAATTGAATATATTCTACTACTTACCTCCTAATCCATATAACATCATAACGAGATCATCTATATAGGCGAAATAAGCATTGCATTGACTGTTCATACAACTAAATATTGCATCTTATCTCACATCTTTAGATGGTAAACTATCTAATTGTGAAAGAAAATGAGTGTAAATCTACTTGTATAAAACTTAATTTGCGAAATGTAATACCGACCGTTCATTTGTTCGATCCTCCCAGTGACTTTCTGCTCGGAGCCATGCTGCTGTCTAGGAAAAAAAAAATCCACAACACCACCAAAAATTAACAATGAAAATGAATATATCACAGACTTCAATAGTATCAAGTAATCACTGACCTACCCAGTATTCCTCATCAAGAACAGGTTCTCGCGCCACGAATCTTCCAAATTCGAATTTGTTTTCTTGAAGCAACTCCTGATCCGACGGCTGAAGCCGATCGAATCTCAGATCAGACGATCTTAAAGATTCCATCCGAGGAATGGACGTCCCTGGATTCTGTATCGAAAGTTCTTCCCTTTTAGTCGTAAGCGAAGATTTAGAATCCATGTTCCTGTTACAACATTAAAAAAAAAAATTAAAAAAAAAAAACTATTTCACAAATATGACGCATTCAAGACATTTTCATCAAAAGATCGAACATTCTAATCAAATAAGGCGATAAAACAACAATAATAAAAAAATATATGGTTTCAAGGTTGAGCTCAAGAAAAAACCTAATTCAAAGAGTCGTAACAAACTTACATGGTCCAGGAGGCAGAAATTGTGTGGAATTTGCGATGATTTCCAAATCCATCGTGAGGAAATTTAAAGATTTCAGGCCTGTGAAGTAAAATCGTTGACATATCACACACAGTGAAGAACAATAGAAATACAATTTCTTCAAATTAATGCCTATGCCTTATCCAACTAGGATTAAATGAAAAAAACTTCTCTTATCCATACTATCATACTATCCAACAAGAATAGGAATTTTTTGGTTTCATTTAAAAGGCAAACGTAAAAATAAAAAAAAATAGTTCGGGAAATATTTTATGACGTGAATTAATTAAATATAATATAAGCTTGAAAAAATAAATAAAGTAATAAACGAGGTCGGCTGTGAAGATAGGATAAGACAAATGATTCGTCAACGTTAGTTTTTGCGACGTCAGTATTTGGGACCCACCATGGTATTGGGTCGGTCGATGATGTGGCACTAGTTAATGGAAATTATTTTGAGAGGAATATGTGGATAATTTGACATCCAAATCTCTGTGTTTCTACCTCATAATCAGTTAATGGGCCAACTAAGAAGCCCAATCTAACTGGATGGTTCAAACAAGGAGACAACAGGAATAACATGTGGGACAGACCATTGTTCAATTTGGCCCAGGCCCAATCTGTAACTAATATCATTTGATGAATACTAATGTGCCGGACACGTCATGGGGTGTGTTACAACGTGGTCAAACCACGTCATGGTAACGTTAACCATGTCGGCACCTTGCTAATGACGTGCTCGCTAAGTCACATCATTTGGATGTCATGGGTGATGACGTGTCTGGGCATGTCATGGGATATTTGACAACGTGGTATGTATGATATGGCCAACTGGTCAATGTCATAGCCAATCACTTCGACAAAAGATGATGACATGCCCAGTCACGTCATCTTTCAAGGGACTTTGCTTGTGAAGCTTCAGTTTTTATGGGTATATAGTGTTTGTTCACTGTGTTGAGAACATTTGGGTGTATTGGGGCTTTGGGTTTGTTTTGAGAATTTTCACTCTGAAGCTTGTATAACTTTTGTTTTGTTAGTAAAAGTTATTCACTGGTCTTCGTCCGTGGACGTAGGTCTTACGAATTTCTTGTATTCATTATTTTCTTTACTATTTGAGTTTCTGTTAACACATTACGTATATCGACATATGATATATCAATTCTACAATTTACTAGAAAGAACCGGCACAATCCCTCCACTTCATTAGATATTTTTATTTCACAATCAAGTGTTTTGTTTTGGCATCCAACTCTCTGTAATTTCCACCTCAAGTGGAAATGCCAGTTGCATACACTGTAACAATTTAAGAATTGGAAGAAAACATCATAGATATGTAAAAATCTAGCATATACAGAAAATGCATTATAAGGTGACTGAGACTCTCTACATTACTCTTCCGATGGCCACAACAGCGCAGTGACTCAAGAAGAAAAACCAACAAAACACTACACATCAGTACATGACACATTATAATTATGAAGATAACTGCAATAATGTCCAAACCATTGCCTGATCTAGCCTTCGAAATCAGTTTTAACCCACTGCCCATACTTGTTCTTCATCTTCTCATCCAATTCCTTGGCTTTAATCTCTTGAATCTTGACTGCATTTGCCATGGATTCCTCTTGCACTCTAGCAATCCTCCTACTCCTCTTCTGCGCTAACATCTCTTTCTCGGCTTCTATTTCTTCATAGTCTTTTAACCAACAACTAAATATGACACAGCTCAATACCAAAACCATCAACTGTATTAGCAACATTGCCATTAGAATCCCACACTCTAATCTCACCAAAACCTTAGCTTCTTTAGGGTCCCGTGGTGACTTGAGCATCGAAAGGCTCGATTTCTCTTTGGTGAACAAGGCCAGAATGCTGAGTAATTGCCCGATCAACGAAGCGAGAAGAAGCGAAACATGGGTTATGAAACAGAAGTGAGTGAACTGAGAACAGAAACCCACAAAAGAGGAGAGAAGTGAGATGCAAGAGACCATGAGGAAGGCAAGACCAAATGAAGTAGGTGGCAGTTTGAGAAGAATAATGGGTGCCAGAGAAGCTGCAGAGAGGATAAAGAGAGTGAAATTCAAGCATGAAAGGACTAGGTTAGGGAAAGAACATGAGCTTCTAAGCTTGGAGGAAGCCATTGATTCTAATTCTGGATTGGTGTAAGCTTGGGTAATGGGTTCTTCTTCATGCGGTTTGAATTGTATATAAAGGTCAGAGGATTTGGCCGTTGGGAGTGTTGGAGACTATATAACGGCTAGGTTACAGAGGCCCCACTCTTTTACCTCGATTGATGTTACCATTTGTTCATTCCCTCCCTCTGGTTTTAAAATTGTGTCTTTGTTTGGTTTCAAAAAATTTCCTTCTGGCTCCAATAGACAAGAATTAAAGTCCAGTAGCTCATGGTCGCACCTAGTGGTAATACAAGGTAACAGATCTCCATTTCCAACACTGTTACACTGGCCACTGTTGTTTTTCGTGTCTGATGTGTAAATAAATCTATATGTTTTAATATAAATATACGATACGATCCGGATTTGGTTGGAATTTAAAAGATTTTAAAAGTCTATACATTCAATTCATATTTGAAATTTTTTTTCCAGATTTTGGAAGATTCCAATCAAATCAAGATGTATTCTATTCATATTTGTAAAGAATCTATAAATATCTGGAGGTATTCATTCCAGATTTTGGAAAATTCCAATAAAATCAAAGTGTATTCAATTCATATTTGTAACGAATCTATAAAAATCAGGAGTTATTCAATCCAAACTTTGGAAGATTCCAATAAAATCTAGATGTATTCAATTTAGATTTTAAAAAAAAAGTGTCGATATTGCTACTCATAAATATAATTTACATTTACATTTATAAGTACAATCAAATCTAAAATTTTTAAAAATTAAACCATTATTATAAACAAACGTTCAATTATTCTAATGCCAATATTATCCTTATTAAAATTAATATATTTATTTTAATATATTTTATTTGTAAATACTCTTAAATTATTATTACACCCAATTTTTTTTTATAAAAAAAGTATATTAATTTTGGATCCAACTATGAAATATTTAAAATGTCGAACATATAAATTCGAATCCAACATTGTTTACGCTCTGTTGAGAGTTCACAAAAAAGCGATCATTATTCCAACTTTGTATGGATTAATAAGTCGTTATTGGTAGTCAAAGCAAATAACAACATACATGATTTTTCTAAAAAAAAAAAAAAAAAAAAAAAACTCATGAATACATCAATCTATACCTATCATTTTTTTTTTTATGTCTCTCTTTTTTATTTATTAATAGAATTCATGACTAGATATAAAAGAAAGACCTATATACCTTTGTATGATCAAAGTCCTTTACAAATTCTTTGCAAATTCCTTTTTCCATTACTTGATACTTGAAATATAATTAAGGTTTATCATAAGTTTTTTTTTTTTTTTTTTTTTTTAATAAAGATTTATAGTTGAAGATATAATGGGGTAATTAATGGATATACACAATATTTAATTAAAATAATTTATCCTTATTGGTAAATATGTATTATTGTATTGGGATATTTTTGTAATTAAATTTTTAAATAAACTATGGATGTACAAATCAAATCTGTTGGTGACAATATCCGCACCCTTTAAAAAATCCAAATAAATTTTGGTGTAATCAAAAAGTTATAAACTTTGCATATTTTGTTTAAGTGATGGAATCTGATGGATATTAAAATGAGATTTTTCATATTAAATAATGTTATTGAAAGGATAGTTGGTATATTTATATCAAGATTTCCAATTTTAAGTCTTTATTGGAATGCAATGAAATTAATAATTTTTTCATTCAACAATTGTCCTTGATAATTAGAATTTATAGTCCGAGGACTCCACCAAAATTCATCACTTAAGAAGAATCCACCTCTTAGATAGTGCTTGTTTTCATGTCAGACTTATGATAACCTTTCATGTAAAACATTATTTTTTTATTTTTTTATAATATTTTATTACAAACTTATGATAACCCTGTTAACCATTGATTATCTTATCTTTTAATGTATTTTAGTAAAGTGATATTGTTCAAATGTTTTGCCCAAATAATGTGTACTGTGTCTCGTAACTAATACATCATCCACAACACCATTTCATTATTAATATACTGATTACAACTTACGTGGCGCGTTATTTGAATATAAATTTAGACAAAATATGGGCAATCTAGCATTATACTCTTACGGATTTCAAACCACTTAAAAAATAATAAAAACATCTTAAACTTATCTTTTCGGATCCTTTTAGGTCCTCAGAAGACGGAAAACAAACAAGATCCTTTCCGGTCGCATGCCCTCAAGTCTTACCACCCACTAGAATACCCAGGGCAAGGGTCATCTTGGCTAACAGAGCCCAGTTATGGGTAGACCTGGCACGGTTCCGGTTGGAACCGTCGGAACCGGAACCGGAAAAACCGGAACCAGAACCGAATTTCTGGTTCCAGTTCTTGAACCGGAACCTGAACCGGAGGAGGCCGGTTCGATTCCGGTTCTATGATTTGGTTGAACCGTCGGTTCCGGTTCCGTTCGAACCGCCGGTTAGTGCATTTTTTTTTTTTTCCTATAAATACCACCCCCCTTTCATTTTTCCTCACACCAATTCTAATTCTAATTTCTCTCCAACACTCTCAAGTCTCCAACTCTCCAAGTTTCCAAGGTTTTTAATATTTATTTCATTTTATAATTGTTTTGAAGACAGTATTCAGCTTTGGTAAACAATGAGTATTAAACGGAATAGAGAACACAAAGTGTCAAACTCTTAGTAGAAAAATTTCCGTTGACAACGAGAGAATAGAAAAAATTTGCCTCAAAAAAAAAAAATTTGCAGTAAAAATATTTTTATATATGCCTTAAACTTTGAAAGGCCATAACTTTGTGCTCGGATGTCCGAATTGGGTGATTTTTTTTTTTGAAATCGCATAGAATGATGCAAGGAATCCAATGGGAGCAAGTCCAGAGGGCTTGTGGCCACTTTTCGAGCCCCAAAAACCCCTTTTTCATCCAAAAAAAGTGTTTTTAAGTGTTGTGTCCATTTCGAACCTCGTTTAAACCTAGTAAGAAACCTTTTCCTCCCAATCCGACACCACATCCGTGCCCGTCTTGGTCCGGAGAATTACTTTAACTTCAGGCCTTGTGTAAATGGACACTTTTTTAAAAAATCCTTTATACTACTTATAGTTTTTGTTTGAAATATTATACAAGTATTGAATGTGGTTTTAGTGGCTAGGCTAGGTTGTTATTGTTTTTCTTTTGCAACCATGGTTCAAGCATCCATAACCCATAAATTGTCATTTGTAATTTTATTTTATAAATTAATTTAATTTTGTAATTTGTCATTTATATATTTTATTTTATTCAATTACAATCTACAACTTATAAGTTACAAGTTAGAACTTAGAAAGATTTTTTTTTGTTTGTTAAAAAAAAAATTATAAAAAAAAAAAAAAAAAAAAATTCCAGTTCAAAACCGCCGGTTCCTGTGGAACCGGTTCAAACCGGTTTCGGTTCCGGTTCCACTAAACCTTGGAACCGGAACCGCCGGTTCCGAACCGGAACCGGAACCGTGCCACGTCTAGTTATGGGATACCATATGGACATGTAGGCTTATTTAAAGTAAGTTATATACATCATCAATTCGAAAAGGTGTCAAGAATAATTTTGATGGCCAAGTAGCCTTGAAATGGCAACAATTTAACAACAAAACAAAAAGAAAAGAGATGGGAAGACAAATAAAATCTGAAGCAAATAACTAGCGGTAGCCATAGAAACTATATAACTGGTACTAAAGCCAACTGCATACATGTACTCGACTTAATTTCAAGTAATGGTGCTTAATGGTCAAAGAGCGGTTTGATTTGATAACCCTTATCCACATATGTTCATCCTAGAGCCTAGACCCGTTCTGAAGGACATTTACATGATTATAATTTGTGAACCCATCAATGATTGACCATACCTGCATTCCAGGCAAGATACATTCCAACATGCCGTTGCATCTTTCCATTTTCTAACAAATCCTGCTAAATTTAAGGTTCTGCAAAGTAAAAGGAAAAAAAGTGTGTAAATATAACTACAATACGTATGATGAACCGGAGATCTCAAATTCAATATAAATGAGGTCAAACAATACAGTCATACAGATTTGTCATGTAAAACAACTAAAGAAAATAAAACAGTGCATGCATGCATTACAAGCATATTACTTGAATGAAGGTCACAATACAAGAAGTGTCAAAGACACTGCAGGAGAGAGAGAGAGAGAGAGAGAGAGAGAGAGAGAGAGAGAGATTATCATATACACTTAGAGACTTAGAAGCCAACAATGAAATATTCACTTCAACAAACATGAAATAAAAAAAATGAAATCTTTGTAAGTGTAAAACTCCCTCCGTATCCAACCATTTAGTACTTAAGATACCTTGAAAACTATTAGGAAGTTCAAAGATAGGCCTACCTGGATTTTTGACAAGTATCATGAAGTATGGGTTATAATGGTCTCAACTCTATCTAGTGATGCATGTAATCGTCCTGAGTTCATGTTGAACAATGGTTCCTCAGTACCCAGAGCCCTGTTGAATTCAAGGTTTCAATCATGAGCCATACACACCGTAAATAATAATATGAACAAAAGAAGCAAAGGAGACACTTTAATTGTGAGATCTTTTTACATGACCAATGTTTCAAATAGAAGTTTGTATCTCTAATGATTTCTGCAATGGTAAAAATATAGAAGATGAAGGAACTTGCCCAGTAACCTCTGGAATAACAAAATCGGCCCTCCACCCAAAACGGAAGTCCAAACCAGGACACAAGCCAACAGATGTCTTGTTCTGAATCCGAGATATGCCATCTCCACCCAAGCATGTGGTGAGTTTCCATTTCCAGCCAGTTGCATGCAATTGAAAATTATGACCTATGCCAACCTGTAATTAATTAAAGATTTGAGTATCATCACTATAAAGTTTTGAACAGACCTAGGTTTAACAAACAGTAAACTTACCTGTAATACAAGCATAGAATTTTTTATAAACTTATGTGCTACATGCTATCATTTCAGAAATTTTATTCAATCCTATAATATGTGCACTGGAAAAATAAAAGGACCAAGAAAAATGACCAACCTGGAGATTCAGAAATTTGGTTAGAGGGATCTTTTTCGAAATAAGGTGTACATCATGACGTATGGGTTCATACGTGAACTTCCACCTCCGATCCGGAGAGAGAGGCTTCAATACAATCTTTGCATGGATATCATTGATTGGATCATTATAGAGCTGAACCAAAATTATGAGCAAATATTAAATCACAATTGAAACTGAATCTAAAGTACGTTAAAACAAATCATCAAGTAAAAACAACAACTACGATAGACATGCCCCTATGAGAATTCAAGCATGAGCAATGTGTGCAGGTTACTGTAAGAGTGTTTGTCAAGTAATCAAATATGTCCAGCAACTGGATCTAAGGAGAAAGGGCAGACTTACAGTACTCAAGAGCAAAGTGTTTCCATTATACAAACTAGAATATTCCAGGGCTCCAACATTCAGCTCTGAAATTTTACTTAACTAATGAATTTTTATTCATTTATTTAATGACATTATGAACAAAGCATGAGCCCCCCCTCTTTATTCTCAGAAACACTTAATGCTATTTATCTTATGAGTTATGACAGTGTTGTCAACACATATCCCATCCCAGTGCAATACCCATTCAAGTCATGTCCAATATGCACAAAAATTTGAGATGTTTCCCTGTATAATAATTGGCCTGTGCATATGCAACTAAATATGTTTGAGTGTTCGACATATGAATCAACCAAGGACTAACAAAAAAGGATCTCATTCATGTATATTTGAATCGCTCGAATTACAGAAATAGCATTGGTCCTAAATAACTATTCCTGCAATTAGCAAGAGGAAAATCTGCAAATGCATTTCAAAGATCACAAATGACATAAAGTATATCAAATTTAAAATTACAAGAGGTCATATACTTGTATCTTAGCCAGCAACCCCACATAACTGAAGATTAAAACTACAAAACTAACTCCGTACTTCAGGATGTCAAACAACCCAATAACAAAATACATTATATTAATCAAAGCTAAAACTGTGCAACAGTTTATTCATCACATCAAATTACCGGAGACAAGCTCATGAATGGATTATACAACAAAACTATCCAAGGCCAGAATAAGAACAGAAAATAGAATTGTCTGTTGTCAATTGTCTTTTGACTAACACTACGTTTTATTAACCTTATATGAAACTCCAACAAGAACACTTCCAGAGTCTTCTCTTCATTTTCATGATTATAAGAACACAAGCATGATACACAAAACCAACACTCATCCTAATCAATCACAATTCTCCACTAGTAATCACCTCTGCAACCTAATATTCTCCAAAAGTTTGTCTACATATTTTGGATTCCAACAAAACCATAAGCCAATTAAAAATTTGAGAGCACCAAACCGGATATAGAACAAACAAAAAATTGCAAAAGCCTTAAAAAGAAACCTCAAAATTGAAACCAACTCGAAACCCCTCGAGTTCTTTTCTAAACTTAAGAAACAACTCTGATGGCATCAAATTTATATTGTAAAGCTCTTCCCAGGAAGTGGGTTTCTCTCCATTCGAACCAGTATCCATCTTTAACCAGTCAATACTGCAACAAACAAACAGCAAAACATAGAAATGAAATAAATAAATAAATAAAAACGAACCCATGTACCAAATAACACCTAAATGAGAAATTAAATAGAACTTTCTCTGGTTCAAACACCATACATAGAGTAGAATTGTACGCGCTTTAAGTTGAACGAAGAGCCATGGTTATGTTCTGATTATACACAACACAACGCTCTCATAGAACTAGATAGACAGTACTTTAATGAGGAAATTGAAAAATATACGTACCTATAAAAGTATTTTTAAGCGTAAATCTATACAGACTCTACGAGATTGCTGTGCTGCTACCAGTCTCCACTGCAGTGGCTCAGCAATTTTGATAATGAAGATTTTAAGAGGGGACGCGGTGCTATGCAAGATACAACTGCTGTCAATTTATCCCTAAAATGCCCTTACTATTAGAAAATATCGGTATATTATTTGAACTTAAAATCTCAATATTTAACTAAAGAAGCCTGTTGAATGTTGATAGCATAGTCTATACATGCGATCACATATATTCATCATATTATTTTTTTATCGCATAGTATATACTTACGATCACATTTATTTATCATTTTATCACATAATTTATTACTACATTCGCATATTTATTATCTTTTTGTTGTATGGTCTATAACTACGATCACATATATTTAACTTTTTGTCAGGTGTTGCTACATTAGAATCATTAAGTGAAATATGTAAATTGTAATTTGTTATGAACATCACGACGTCAGAATCATCATAATCATCAACTTATTATATATAATATGACCAAATATATATTGAGCCATCTCATAATTGATGTAGACATTATCAATACATATTTAAGCCATCTCATATATGAAATCTCATGTTGGGAGATATGGCAGCGAATCGGATCAGGGGCGTTTCGGCACGAATTTTCGGGCCCAGACATGCTTGCCATTGATTGTAAACTTTGCTTTGGCCACCCCATTGAGAATGACATCAATGATTGCTGCTGAGCGAAAAACAATCTTAGCAAAGAGTGATTGCTCAGTTGGTTGGACTTCCTGCATATTCAATGTCTCAATGCAATCCCCATAACCTCTAGTGAAGAATTCATGGACCTCCCTTTCAAGTACTGGATAGCCCTTTGAGAATGTAACAAACATAGTTCTAGCCTCTGGCGGTACCTCAGTTTCTTGGGTCCAAGGCTGCAGCACCATTTGCTGAGGAACTCCAACAGGGTAATATAACGGTTGCTGAAAAGAAGGCGCCATCAATTTCTGGCTATCTATCAAGCTTTGAGCATCATTTCTTTCAACGGCTAGTTGCATGATGTCAGTTAATGCCCTGACACACACTTGGTTGACGATTCTGGAAATCCCTTGAGCTGCAATCAGCCGATTGTCGTGAATAAATTTGAGAGAAATTTCTTTCTCCATCAAGGTATGCATCAAAGGAATGTCATTATTCTCAGATGAGCAAACAAACTGGTCATTGGTAATGCAACTGAGACAAGCGGCTGCCTCATCTGCCAGTTCATTGACCAGTATGGTAGGCAAGGATAATATTTTCTTAACAACGTTTCTAAAGCCTACACGCTCCAACCAGAGCCATAACGCCATAATCTGCATAGCTTCCACTGGATCCCGCCATAAACTCATGACAAGGACTGCATATAATTCCCTGTCAATTTTGTGGAAGGTATTGAATTCCACATTTGAAACCATCATATCTGCTTCTACAGTAGAATGGTGTGCTATTTGGTGAAAAAAGACCACCAGATCTAATGAGTGCCCTGCTAAAATTACACAATAGTCATTACCATCTTACGATTTTCAGATTAGGAGAAAGAAAAAAAGAGAAGGAAAGAGAATTCACAATAAGAAAGCTAAATGAGATTTACACATAAAAGCTATATTGAACCTTATCACCAGGTAAATATCAACTATAACAAGCAGTAATATACTATGCAGAACATTTTTAAAGCAAAGAAGAAACCTTCAGGTTTGTGCTATGAAATCCTCGCCTATGACTGACCAGTGCTGCCGCTATCTGTCTGTCCGAGCCAATTTATAAGCACTGAGAGACCACTTTGCAACCCAAAACTAACCTAGCGTCATTAGCGTCAATGCGTCATAATGACATTTTTTTTTTTGAAAAATCATAATGGCGTTCTTATCCGGGCCTTGTTCATAGAATTTGAACTCCATTGGCTTTGATACCATATAAAGAGAGAGAGTTTAAGGCAAGTTAACTAATGACCTTAAAAAAAAACACAGTTGGTGACTTTCATAGTTTTTTCTTTTTAAGGTATCAATATATTTGGCAATGAGGATATTTACAAATGTCTAGCATGACAGAATATAGTAAAAGATCCTACAACAAAATCTTTCGGATATTGGCCAATCACATGATGGTTGGATTCTGCGAAAAATTATAATATTTGAGGAAGCATTTGTCTTTTATCTTCGTTATAAACTGTTAGTTTTGTACATGAAATTAAGCAGAAAAGACTACAATGTATTTGGCTATTTTATCTACAGAAAACATCACATACTAACAGATCGGAATCATATTATAAAGACCGGAGAGTAAAAACTATACAGGTGCCATTGTTTTTGCAGTTTCCCACCTAAAGGATGTCAAGTATCAATTGGTTTAATAAAAAAATTACATTAATTGTAATCTCAAACTTAAATAAACTGCTTCTAGTTAATTCACAGAACTATTGCCATATCAAAACATAACACTAATTGATGATATTCGAAAAAGACACATTTCTGCCTTAGTGTGAAACTAAATTACGTAATTCAAACGGTCTCTATTAATCATGTTGCATTAAATTTTACTGAGTTGGATATTATTTGCATGATTATTAATTAATTGATTGTTTTCAATTAAATGAAGCCTATTATCTTCTTTTGATGAGTATCAAATAGAGAATATTCATGACGAGATGTTTTTGAATCATCTAGAATTATGACAACTAATCATTCACAAATCACTCATTATTGGTTATGACTACCAATTAGCAGGAACTTACTTGCAGAACAGCACACAAAACCATCTTCCATACTGTGAGATTCTCTGGAAATATTAGCTGTGATTAAAGCCACAAATCCACATGTTGAGAGCAGCAAGCAAGCAATTGGTGAAAAGTAATGAAGAGTGCTGTAAGGTGTCTCAAACTGGTGATTGCTGTGGAAGTCATTAGCCAAAACATACTGCTTCAGCATCTGCAATATAAACGCAAGAAATTCTGAGTACATTTGATGCAGTTGTCATGTCCCAACAATAGAAAAGAAGTGGCATGAGGGGAGAAGCTCTATTGATGGACATAAAATTTGGGCAACCTAGTGAAATTTCCATAGAATTTGCCAGCAAGACTTACTGATTTCAGTGGGTACAGCTAAGAATGTGAACAAAGGAAGACTGACAGAAAAAGATAGCTACTGATTACTTCTATTCATTCTAGTGAACATTATAGTTTAACAAGTGATAAAAAGGCCTGCCAAAATGTGGAAGAAGATGATTTTTTTTTTGTACAATACAACGAAAAATTCTAGTCGTTATCTAAAAGCCAAAGCAAAAAAGAAATGTAAAGAACACAGTTGCAGTTATAATGTCCAAATGCCCAGACAAGTTATATCCAACGTTATGAGTACAACGGATAAAAACTGGGATATTAAAGGAGGAAACTCTGCAAGAAACTTCAACAGCACAGATTTTCCTTATCACCGGATCAAAATCATATTATACAAGCGTTATTGATTTTACAGTTTCCCATCTAAAGGAAGTCAAGTATCAACTGACTAACAAGTTCAATCGTAAGCAGAAAATTACATTAACAGTAATCTCAAACTTAATAATCTGATCCTAGTTAATTCACTGGCTTATTACCATATCAAAACTTAAAGCTAATTCAGTGAGATTCGAATACAACAAATTGCTGTTTTAATGTAAAATTAAGTTGCATTTATCGAACTGTGTCTTTGGTTTTAAATTTTACCAAGTTAAAGATTTATTTGCATGATTATTAATTCAACGAACGTTTTCAATTAAATGAAGCCTAGTATCATCTGCCGATCTAGAATATTTGTTTGTGATGAAGGCCAAGAAATAATTGTTTGCAAACTATATTTAAACCGAGATCGATCACCTGGAGGCAGATTTTGCAGTTAATTATTTACTTATTTATCTATCAAACACAAACCATTTATGACCTGCTATTTTTGAATCATCTACAATTATGGCAACTAATAATTCATAAAACTTTCTTATTATCAGCTATGACTACTAATTAACATGAACTTACTTGTTGAACAGCAGACAAACTTCAGCTTCCATATTGCTAGATTCTCTGGAAATTCAATGGCTGTGATTAATGCCACAAATCCCCATATTGAGAGCAGCAAGCTAGCAATGGGCAAAAAGTAAGGAAGAGTGCATAAAGGTGTCTCAGATTGGTGGTTGCCAAGGAAGTCATTAGCCAAACGTAGCCTCAGCATCTGTAATAAAAATGCATAGAAATACTGAGATTCGATATGTCAAAACTTAAAACTAATTCAATGAGATTCGAACACAACAAACTTCTGTTTTAATGTAAAATTAAATTGCATATATCAAACTTTGTCTATGGACTATGGTATTAACTATTAAATTTTACTAAGTTGAAGATTTATTAGTATGATTACTAATTAAGGGAACATATTCAATTAAATGAAGCCTAGTATCTTATGTTGATCTAGAATATTTGTATTTGATAAAGGCCATGAAATAATTGTTTGCAAACTATATTTATACCGAGATCAATCACTGGATGCAGATTTTTCAGTTAATTATTTACTTATTTATCTATTAAACACAGACCATTTATGACCGGCTATTTTTGAATTATCTACAATTATGACAACTAATAATTCATAAAACTTTCTTATTATCAGCTATGACTACTAATTAACAGGAACTTACTTACAGAACAGCAGACAAACTTCGGCATCCATATTGCTAGATTCTCTGGAAATTCTATAGCTGTGGTTAATGCCACAAATCCCCATATTGAGAGCAGCAAGCTAGCAATGGGCAAAAAGAAAGAGTGCATACAGGTGTCTCAGACTGGTGGTTGCCGAGGAATTCATTAGCCAAACATAGCCTCAGCATCTGTAATAAAAATGCATAGAAATACAGAGATTCAATATATCAAAACTTAAAACTAATTCAATGAGATTCGAATACAACAAATTTCTGTTTTAATGTAAAATTAAATTGCATATATCAAACTTTGTCTATGGTGTTAAATTGTACTGAGTTGAAGATTTATTTGCATGATTACTAATTAATCTGATCGTTTTCAATTAAATGAAGCTCAGTATCTTCTTCCGATCTAGAATATTTGTTTGTGATAGAGCCAAGAAATAATTGTTTGCAAAATATATTTATACTGAGATCGATCACTGACGACACGTCGTTGCGGTGTCGGTCAAAAGATGAACATTTAAGTTCGACCTCGCTAGCGCGCGAGTCACAGAGACTAGCACAGCGGCAAGTGAGGGTATCGTTCCACAGGGAGGTGGGATCCGCCGACCGTCACCGGTTCTAGCTATTATTACAACACTCCGAGAGAACTCGTGTGTTGCGGGTACAGAAAAGTGTAAATGATAATATAAATAAATAAACTATATACTATAATATGTACATGGATAGGATGGAATGGAGAGATGGCATGAAATGTGGTTACACTAAGGAAATGATTCAACCGTAACAATCCACATAATTAAGCTCTAGACTCACTTAGTCCCTCAATATGCAAGTATATCATAGGCTCGTGTCCCCTTAATTGATCTCTAATATCTCTCGAGTCTTAGAAATCACATCCACACAATGCATGGATTCATTAAGTGCCGTGACACACACACAAGAGCCCTGCATGCCAACCTAGTGTATCTCTCACTGTCTAGTCATATACAGTGGTTATTTCGTTGGGCATGTAATGCGTAACCGCGTGGGCCATACTACAGCCAATAATTCATTCACAATGGCTAACCAAATACGGGATGGCAACCAAGTGAAAGCATTAAGAATACGAGATACCCATACAATACGTATGTTATATGCTCGTGTCCCCTTAATTAATCTCTAATCTCTCTCGATGTCTTAGAGATTACATCCATGCATAAATGCTTGGATTCATTAAGGACTGTGGGACACACACACGAGCTCTACACGCCAGCCTAGTGTATCTCTCACTGTCTGGTCAAATGTAGAGGATATCACGCTGGATATGTTAATGTGAACCACGCAATATATAACACATAGTCTAAATATCATCCACAAGGTGGCTAACCGAGTGAAAGCATTAAGCAATGAAATACCCATATAACTACACAAGCACAAGAGGAATTCAGTTTGTCTTTACTCTAGATACGGATTCGGTTTTATCAATCTCCCTAGGATGGCTAGACATGGGAAACAAGCTTACCAAACAAACATGTGCATAAAGTTGGTTGTTATTTATTAAGAACATTCAATACAGGTTAAGGGTTCATCCTCTTGATTTGGGAATTCTCCCAAAATCAATTTATCACCCAATCCGGCCAAGGATGGATAATTGTGTCTTAAAAAGACCCATTAAGCACAAGGATTTGAACCAAGGCCAATTTAGCAACTAACTTGCCTGAACTGAAACATTTCCTACTCTTTGGAGCTAAATCTCTAACACTCCAATTACTCTAAACATGGCATTTTGGTCATCCATCAATCAATCAACAATCATGGGATGTTAAATTACACTACTCCTACATTAAATTACTCTACTCCTAATCTCAATCATGGACACATATCAATTTCGGACCTCCACACACATGGATATTGCAATTAGAGCTTAAAACATGTAATTGGCAAAGAGTAAAACAAAACCTAACCAAATTTAAGAACAAACATACATATATTACATATGTGAAGGTTTACAATATTCCCCAAATCGGGGTTACACATCAAAGAAACAAAAAATACAAAGAAATGAGTAAAAAGGAGACAACATTTGAAGACAAGTCCTCCAAAGATGCTTTAAACCTTCCTAGCTCGGATTTGGTCCAAAAACCACTCCTAATTTCTTGCAAACTGCCCTAAGATGGATGGAAGAGGTGTGAAAATGGTGGTGGAGATGTGTGGTGAGCTCCCATGGAGGAAAAACCACCATGGGAGCTTGGATCCTCTCCTTATTTGGTGAAGAATGTGAAGAAGGTGAAGAAAATGGAAGAGAGAGAGAGTGGGGCGGAAGGAAGAGAGAGAGAGGGGGGTTAGGGATTCTGAAAAACTGATGAGAAAAGGGGATATATATAGTGAGGAGAAGGCTAGGGTAGAAATAATGGTGAAAGGACGAGAATGCCCTTGCATAAGTGGCTGATTTGGAGGGCTTCGCGGGTGACTTTCCAGCAGCGCGCACCGTTACGGAAACGGGCATAACTTTCTCCACAAACATCGGAATCGCATTCTTGAAAAACCGTTGGAAAGAAGACTTCTGGAGCTTTCCAACCATAGGTAGCACGAAACCCAGTTCGATCGGAGGAGAGAGATATGGCCCCCGCAAGTTGAGTGTTCTGCAAGAAACTTTCGTCAAAATTTCCGCCTTGATTTTGCGCCCTATTCTGCGCCCTAGGCCGTCGAATCACAAAATTGGGGTCTTTTGGTCCCTTTCTGCGGCCTTTTCTGCTGCCCCTAATAGCAGAAATGGGGCGCCGAATCCAAGTTTCAAAAATTGCACTTTTACCCCAATATTTCTCCATTTTTGCACTTTAGCCCCTGTGATGAAAAATTACCTGAAACACTTATTTAAAACGTTAAATACTCGGTTTTACCCGGAAAACAAGAATAAAAGATAAAAGTAAAGGGCTACACAACGTGTAGAAATAAGAGTTATCAATCACTGAAAGCATATTTTTCAGTTCATTATTTATTTATCTATACATAACATTTATGACCGGCTATTTTTGAATCATCTACAATTACGACAGCTAATAATTCATAAAACTTTCTTACTATCAGCTATGACTACTAATTAGCAGTAACTTACTCGAAGAACAGCATACAAACTTCAGCTTCCATATTGCTAGATTCTCTGGAAATTCATTAGCTGTGGTTAATAATGCCACAGATCCCCCTATTGAGAGCAGCAAGCTAGCAATGGGTGAAAAGTTAGGAAGAGTGCTTAAAGGTGTCTCAGACTGGTGGTTGCCAAGGAAGTCATTAGCCAAACATAGCCTCTGCATCAATCTCAACTTGGCATAGAAATACTGAGTGCATTTGAAGTTCCCATGTCCCACCAACAATAGAAATAACCATCAATCTCAACTCAACAAGGAAAGAAGGAGACGAGGTCAGGAAGAAGGAAGAAGTAACATGAAGGTGAAGCTCTGTAAACAGGCACTGTAAATTTGAGCAAGCTTGTGAAGTCACCATAGACAAATGCCAGAAAGACTTGATTTTGGTGGATACAGCTAAAAGATTGTGACCATAGGAGAACTGATTGAAAAAAATAATGCAACTGGTTAGTTCTATCCATTCTAGTGAAACATTATAGTTTAAAGAGTGTAACAAAAGGACCTTCATAATTTGGAAGAAGAGGAGATATATTTATAATCTTGTATGATACAGTGAAGCATTCTAGTCGTTATCTAAAAGCCAAAGCAAAAAAAAAAAAAAAAAAAAAGAGAGAAAGAAAGAGTACAGCTGCAGTTATATTGTCCAAATACCCGGACATGTTATATCTAAAGCTAAAAGTACAATGGGAAAAACTACAATATGAGTGGGAATCTCTGCCAGAAACTCCAACAGCACGAATATTCCTCCAATTTCCAGGTTCATCAAGAGTCTAAAGCTGCAGCTAAATGTCAATGTTGTTTGTAGTCCATGTCTCCATCATGAATAGCCAAACTAGTTGTTTTATGACTTGCAGCAGCAACACATTGGAGATCAGACAGAGAGAAAGAACGCCAGGGAGAGTTTCGTCGAGGAGGTGGTGATGATGATTCATTGAACAATGATGATTCATTGCCAGGTGATTTTTTACCGTGAGGATGCAGAGGTGGAAGATGATGAGAAAATGATAACGCAATTGAATTTGAGTCCTCACTGTTATTGCTCTCAAGGCTATTGCTTCGACCAGAGTTGACAGTTTTCTTTAATATCCCACTTCCATTACTTTTGAAATGGTGATTGCGGTTCTTGCCCAAGAAATTACTATGAGCTAATAAATTCTTACGTTTCCTGGTGTAGGGATTCTCTGGCTTTGCAAGGTCTTCCATAGATGAAGCAGAGGAGGCATCTGCAAGACTAGTGAAAGACTTTGATTTGCCCTTATAAAACTTGGATATGCCTCTCCTGAAATTTATTTGAGCAAAAAATTGCTTAGGAATCTAAATAATAACAGCGCGGGAAGAAGTATAACAGAAACAGAACATTTGAGTCTTGTTCAAATTCTGTTAGCAAATGGCCCATTAGCTTATTTTTTGCAATCTTGAAAGCTTCAGTATTTACCAATGAAATTCATCATCTTGGTGTATGAACTTTTTCCTCTTTCTTTTTGGACCTTTGATGAATAAATGTTCAGGACAACTGCTCTCACACAGTAATAGCTGACTAGCTGTATGTGATGCTTACTTAACGTCTCACACCGGACAAAAAAGAAGCGCAACCACTTCCACTCAATTTTTAAATATTAATCAACAATACCAGAGTGCATAATACAATTAAGGGAATCCCACCCCCAACTACAAAAAAGATGAAATTTTTGTGAAGTTAATAAAGGAATTGGGACACATATTTCCCAAAAGCAGGTTTATTAGACAAGGAGCAATACGGTTTCAAACACAGTTACACCCCCATATTCTAACTTCTTTTCTTAAGTTCGATTCATCAAATGTACTTGTCCAAATGATGTATTTACAATTCAGTAAACTAATACTTCAGCACTTGTAACGTATATCATGGTCCCTTTCTAACTTGTCAAAGAGGTTTTCCTATATTAGGAATATCATTTTCTTCCTATTTCAATCTGTATCTGTTAATAACATGATCAGGTAACTTCCTACATCATTCTTCTTAAATTTTCGAAGCAAGTCAAATTCACTTATTTACATCATTCCCAATTCCCCCTGCCTTGCCTTTCTAAGAAAACAAGCTTCCTGTTCATTTCAAACTCCACCCGTGGCAGCCCATTGTTAAGACAAAAGGGGGCCTTAGCCCGCCATAACCCTATCAAATTTCCTTCATCTAACTCTTTCTTCTTCCAATAAAAGGATGGCCCCCTAATAAGTATTAGGGTACCAGATTTTTATATTGTTACATCCCTTCCTTAGAAACAAGAAGGTTAAAGTTTCATGATACACAAATGTTTGCCATGCAAAGATATAGTTCCAGGAATGTCGTCTATCATCTGTCATTAGTTCTCATATGTTATTAAAACGTTAAAAGCTCTCCCTTTTTAACTTTTGATATAGGTTGTGCCACCAACTGCATTACTAACAATTCTTCTATCTTCATTACTTCATAATTTGCTTAATAACATATGGCACTACAGCACTACTTTCAGATTTTTCTCTTTGAATATACCCAACTAAAGCGAAGAAAGAATTCATCCAAAAAAAACATGACTAAGAAAGATAAATCACCATCTAAAGTAAAAAACCATGAATATAGATATCCATATCATTGATGTTTAAATGTAGGTCTACTTTATGTTTCACCTTCTACTCAAATAAAACCCTAGTTCTGCCACAGAACTCCACACACTTACTAATGAGTATTCTAGAATCAGCTTGCTTTATAGGGTTGCATTACCTAGGCCTATTTGAACAACACAACCACCAAAAACATTCAATAACTAATTACAAAATAAGCAAAGGACGGTGCACTGTAATCTATCAAAAAGAAAAATCATGGCATGTGCAACTGGAAGAGCTCATTATATTCCATTGAAGTTACTAAAATATGACAGTTCATTTTGAATTGTAAAATTTTTCAGTATAGAGTCCAACTCTTACTTCGCTAAATAAGAGCAAACTACAAGCTTCAAACAAGACATCTTGATCATCAAACAATTAAAGATCAAATAACAGATAAACATGAATACCAAAACTCATATTAAAATTCAACACAGAAAATCGAGTTTCAATAAAAACCCAGAAAACACGACACCTCCAACATACTTACTTGATAGGCAAAACTTCCTCTAAGCTATCCAAATCATCCAACGGTTCTTTACACGAGCTCTGCAACTCGTCCGAATCCTCGCCGTCCGATGAACCGTCACTGTTCCTCCCGAGCGATGAGGAGCTGCTGGAGTCTCCGTCTTTGTCCTTCTCTCTCTCCGCCGTAAACCGCATGTCACAGTCTAAAACGTCAGCCTCCGGCGACTCGAAGATTGACGACACACACTGCATGCGCTTCGACCGTTGGATTGATTTACTGTTGCTCCTCTGTAAACCAATCGACATCGTCCAAAACCATAAACGAAAAGGATCAACCGAGTAGACAAAAGAAGCAGTGAAGGACTGCTTTGGGTATTAATACTATATTAACCGGTGCTCTTGCACATGGGTTGGCGATATTTTCTCCATTGCTGATATGAGAGAGAGACGAAAATACTTTCTATTTTAATAATTTATTTATTATAAGAAAATGAAAAAATTAATATAATAAATATTTAAAGAAATAGAGAATAAATGAGGAAGGCGAAGTCTTATTCTCGACGAAGAATTTTTTTTTTCTTTTTTTTAATATGGAGAATAATAATGCTAAACATCCTAACTAAAATCTCACCTAAAATTCCACTTTTTTTATCCCACTACAGATGGCATGTGAGGTGTCAAATTGTGAGTGGATACACATTAATGACACCTACCCCATATATCCGTATTCAGAAACTAAAAGAAGATTATCTGTTTATTTGAAATAATATAAGATATTAAGATTTTTATTTTGTGTTTTATTACTAATTAATTAATTTCTATGCAAGAAACCGTATAAAAATAAAAAAATAAAAAAATAAAAGGAGGAGAGATTACGCTGTAGATAAGGTAGACACAGAATACGATATTTCAAGTCTGTACAAGGTTTTGAGCGTTGAATCGTGCGTGCGACGTGGATGGCTTGATTACGATTTTGGTTTTGATAGGGATTAAGAAGACTTCATTTCAGAAGAGATAAGGTTGGTCCAGTGGTATATCCCTTACCAATAATACTAAGAGCATCTCCAATGGTAATGTGGCTTGCATTTGAAATAATGATGATATGTCAACATTGTCAAGTCAATTGCTTCATATGTGGCATGTAACTAAGAGCATCTCCAATGGTAATGTGGCTTGCATTTGAAAAAATGATGATATGTCAACATTGTCAAGCCAATTGCTTCATATGTGGCATGTAACTAAACTTGATAGACATCAAAATAAAAAAGTGGTCTCCAATGCTTCACTTGTAACATGTATGTTTTTAATGACGTGTCAATTTATTATTGGTCTTTTTAAATATACTTTAGAATTGTTGAACAAAATAAGATAAAAGACAAGAGTGATTGCTGACTGGGCCAACAAGACGGCCGTCCAACAGACCGTCTGAAATCAGAGAGTCATGTTGACAGCCTCTAAAAAAAAAGTTGCCACCTCATCTTGAAGTTGTACTTGAGATGTTGCATTGGAGATGGATTTTTTAACAAAATGGATGTCCATCCTAGGTGGCAATTAATTTTTTCACAACCCACATTAGCATTGGAGATGCTCTAAATATCTCACCTACAATCTCATCATTTTCATCCCAACACACGTGGCAGCTGAGGTGTCACTTGGTAAGTGGACACACATTAATTTATACTTATCACTCTTATCCATGTATTCATTCACTAATTAATGTTTATCCACTCACCAAGTGACACCTCAACTGCCACGTGTGTTGGGATGAAAATTGTGGGATTATAGATGGGATGTGTATCATTACTGATCCCTCACACATGCACCACAAAGTTGTGGATTCAAGTCATCCCCTCTTTAAAAGAGTTCATTTTTGCTCACCCCCCTTAACTGGAGGTGAGCATTACCCCCCACCCAACTGAATGCCATGTGTCCCTAAATAAACCAAGGGTTAACAAATATTGTTCTACTTATTTTACCCCTGTTTGTACTTTTAATTTTTCTTAACACCAAAGTCTGAGGTTAAAAAAACAACCAGAAATTGAAAAAAAAAAAAAAAAATCTACAGCATCAACAAAGCTGCCATTGTCTCTAAAAATTCTGCAACATCAACAAAATTCTGCAGCATCAAAATATAAAAACTATATAAAATAAAAGTCCATAAATAAACACCAAAGCTGCAGCATCAACAACCAAACGTCCAAACCCCAGTCATCTCTCTAAACAGTTCTGCACTAAATCTGCCATTACCAGGATCACACCCATATCAGCACCAATCTGCCTGGAAATACTACCACAAGTCTCTATGATCTACCCCCATATAAAATCTGGTTTTTATTAATTATTATGCTAAACAAACCAATCTGACACAATATGCAAATAACTCTCATCACCATCAAAACAAGGACAAAAAAAAAAAGGCAACCCAGAAAATCATCAAATCATCCATCTCAAAACACCATCACCACTGATAGACAGAATCAATCAAAGCCAAGTCAACCTCCTGAGATTGTGTAATTGGCAAGATTTCAGGCTTATGTTTTACTTGTAATTGATTCATGAATATCCCATGATATCCTCCTTTAGTTTAGGACCAATATCTTAGCTTTCTATAATTGTATAGTGTCTGCTCTGTTCCTGCTCTGTATATATTGATACAAACAGAGAATGAAATTACAGCTTACAATTATTAGAAATCTTTATTTTTTATTTTCTGTTGATGTCTTCATAACCACCACTCAAAACCTAACCCACCTCGACCCACCACTCGAAAAATTTACAAATCCAGCGCCCACCACTCTGTTTCCACACCATCATCTACAACAAAATTAAAACAATTATCTTCTCCAGAAATTATCACCCACACAATCATCCGTTCATCACTATCAACACCCACATCATCATCTCCATAAATCATCAATCACACACCATCACCACCAGAAATCAAACCCACCCCACACCACCAGAAATCATACACACTCCAACGCCCACACCCACACGACCACCACCACCCCACTATCAACAACCATACCATAAATCAAATCCGCACCAGAAGCCACCCAAATCTAACCTCTGGCCGCCGAAGAGATCGACGTCGCTGGAGAGCAGATTGTGACAGCTGAAGAAGAAGACGGTGGTGGTGTACCGACAGAAGATCGTCGATGGAGGAGACAGCCGGAGTTACGTTGGAGAAGATCGCTGGAGAGAAACTTCTGGAGACGATGTGAAGAGGAAGACGATTGTGATTTTTAATTTTTAAAGTTTTTTAATTTTTTTAAATAAAAAATTAATTTAGGTTTTTTTTTATCAAGTTTATCTAATTACCCTCATTTATTTAATAAAATTTCTATCCGTGTGGATATTTGTTAACCCTGGGTTAACTTAGGGACACTTGGCACTCAGTTGGGTGGGAGGTAATGCTCACCCCCAGTTAAGGGGGTGAACAAAAATGAACTCTCTTTAAAAAAAAAAAAAACACCAAATTTATTGAACAGTGTAATACTTCAAAAAGAAACCTTCATTTTTTTACACTTACTAAGTTACTATGATTACCAATTTCTTTTTAGGGTTTTAGTATAATTTCCCTATTAAACAAAACAACTTGCACATTTAGCCATCGGTAGAAAAAAGTTACAAATTACCCTCACATAGCCACACACAACTCATCCTCATTTCCCTTTTCCCTTGAAAAATTTTCGGTTTCAATCATCTTTAATTTTGATTTCTTTGTGAAAAAAATATTAGTTTTTATCGATTTAAACTATTTTTTATTGTTTTATTTTGTTGATTGCTAATCATTTATGTAAAATTTAAACCCAATTGTTATTAAACCTTGACCTTTAATTCTATTAAAAAAAAGTTATACCAATTGCAACAAATTTAAACAAGATTGTGATGTATATGATTTGGGTTTTCAAGTCATTATCACCATAAACTTTATCCTTCTCAACTTCCATCGTCATATTCCTCACATTAGTCGTCTTTCTCACCATATTTTCTTTATAGATATTATCATTATTTCATGTCTTTAAATAAAGATAATGTAATTAAATGGTAATACTTTCTATTAACGTTTGATTTTGATGAATATATAAAGCACGCACCAATTGACGAATTCATAACAAGTGTCAGCAAATTGGTACTTATTCTAGATTATTAGGATGTTCATTTTTTCTGTATGCTCACTTGTGCTTTAAGAGGAATAAATTTTCATTTTTTATTATTTTTTTCCTTTGTTGGTATAGAGGAATATACATACCTTGTTATTTTCTCTTAATCATGGAAAGAAAATACACAAATACATGTTAAGTATTTGTTGAAATGTGGAATAACTAATTTTACAAAAAAAAAAACAAAAATTTTAAAAACAAAACAATGTATAATTGGTAAACCATGAACAACTTAATAAACTTTATTAACAGCTAACAATGACAAATTTTTATTAATAAACCGGCGAAGCTATGAAGAGGACGGAGGACTCATGACTCTCCTCCGGCATCTTGAAAACTTTCAATTTAGTGCTCATATTTTGTTTAAATTTTTATATTTATTTTTATAAAATGAAAATTTTACTAGTTAGTTCCCCCAAACTTGATTAAATTTGAAACTATGACCCTCTGCTAGTAGTGGGAGTTATAAGCCAGATTGTGATTTAGAGATTGATCTTGCCGGGTCTCGTAAAACCTTTGAACCAATTGATGTCAATTTTTGTTTTGTTTTGTTTTTAAACAAGCGGTGGAGATATTTTGTCTAATTTAAAATTTAGAATTAATTTTTATAAATTATTATTTTTTATTTGGTCTCGTAAACCGTTGGACCCTTATGCCAATTGACACACATTTAATATTTGTATAAATTAGAGGTGGGCGTTTTCGGATTAGGTGGGGTTGGGTTGAAAATTTTTCAACCCAACGTAAACTTTAACCTAACCTAACTCAACCCAATAGTTATCGGGTTGGGTTGGGCTAGGTTGATCAGGTTGGGCTTTTTAAGCCTAATAAAAATATATATTTAAATTCAAATTTTGTTATATCAAAATTCGAATTTAAAATAATTTTTCACCCTAATATCATATCACATAGAGTTTAGATTTCTTAAAAGCATCAAAATCAAATTACAACATATAATACAAATTGTTTAAATATCTGTTGCATAATTATAAAATAAAAATATAATAATTTATCCAACTTGAAAAGTCCCCATCTAAGCCTCTCATCCATTTTACAATTAAAATCACTTCGTCGAATATTTTGTGGTATTTAGATCTTCCCAAAGGAACACCATTACATGCACAGACAATGGAAATTTTTCCACGGAATAATTAACCTTGCATGAACTCATAATTACAGGTTAGGTAATTTCCTAGGACAATTGCAGTGTTGTTGCTTCATAATGTCTTAGCTATTGCTCATTGTTAGACCTCATATGGTAATGTGTGGGGAACCTCAATAGTAGTTAACCTCTGTTGAATTTTTTCCCTCATTTTCAAGTGAGGAAAAAAGGGATGTGTATCATCTTATAAGTTAGCGTTAACCAAAAAAGTTGGCAACCCCCCCAAAGAAGAACTTTCCCCGCCAGAAAGGGACCCGGTCCATCAGGGACTCAGTCCGTTGCAAACCTCTGATACAAGGGGGGACCCACTCCACCATAGACCCGGCCTATTGCGAGCGCCTGATACAAGGAAGGACCCGGCCTACCAGGGACCCGGTCCGTTACAAGCACCTGGTGCAAGGAGGAACCCGGTCCACCAAGGACTCGGTCCGTTACAAGCCTCTGATATAGGGAGGGACCCCGGTCCGTTATGGGGTCATTGCATCAAGACGAGTCCAGTCCATCAGGGACCTGGTCCGCCACAAGCATCTGATATGAAGAGGGACCCGGTCTTCAACCCATCAACCTCCTAGAAGTACTTGATCAAGATCCTTATTCGTAATCCGCTACTTCTGGAACCAAGGTGGACAAGATAGGACTGGTGGATAACACCGTCGGATCAACGCTAGTAAATACGAACAACCTAGGCCAGTCCTGCAAACGCCTTAGGAGAACATTCTAGAATGACCCAACCACTTCCAGCAAACACTGATCTCTGCTTAGGGCTGACACTAGCCCTAATGCAGAATCACATGGGAAGTGAGAAAGAGTAGGGGTAACCTGCAAAGGTCCTGCAGTGTACAATTAATGTGGGACAGCCAGCATGAAAGGGGAAAGGTGAGAGAGCAACGGTTGAGATCCCTCAGTAATCGCGCCCCATCAACGGCTGTATCTCACTCCACATAAGCCTTACCCAATGTCAACTAACCCATACCTGAAGAAGGAAACTGTGTTTTCCCAGCAAAATGCTTGCAGAGCACCCTTGAGCTAAATAAGGAAATGGTGGATAAAGGCGCCTGACAGCGTGTAGCAGGACAGGCGCTGACGCTGTCCCCCGCTGACATTAACCATGACAACGACAACACACGCCAGTTGGGAGTGTTTCCGACCAATCCAAGCACCCTGAATCGCCACCAAAGCGCTATGTCAACCTTATTAAAATGTCATGTCAGCCCAAGGCATAGGTGGAATGATCGCGGTTCTCCCAAGCGTGTGCCGACCGTTGACTCGGTTTAAAGCAATGGTGAGGATCGATCCTCCACACTTCAGCCTAAGGACTAGGGCTCCCACTTACCCAGGCCAGAACCACATTAAGAGACACACCACCATATTAAGACTTTATGTGCTCATAAGAGCTATTTTGCTGTTAACACCTCAATTTGGAGGTTGTAGTGGCTTGTTCATGCTCAACTAAGATTGCACAAGAACCAAACAAGGTGAAAGGAGAAAGAAAAGGGCCAAAAGGCATACAACTTTCTCTGGAATCAAATCCACATGAAAAATTTTACACTTTGATATTACAGGAAATTGATACCAAAATTATATCAAAGCCTGGCTGTTTTATTAAACAATACTATAGAATCACGCTTCTACCCCATAATATGTCGATTTCATCTGTAACTAATGACAATAGTGTATATTGGATAATAAGTTAAAAAGAAGAGTGGTGTTTAGCTAATAATGAAAGGCGAATAATGCAAACTAGAGATCAATTTTTAATAATATCCTAAATAATAATATATGAGTCCCGACTATACATCGAATCTCTGGTTCATTTAACATCCACCCCTCTCCGTCTCAAGTCTCAAGTCTCACACCCCACAATCATTGGACTTTGGACATGGCTCGCCTAACACCAGTTTCCTTCACCATCTTGTTACTATGCTGCTTGAGTGTCTCCGCAGCATCAACCTTCGACGATTCCAATCCCATCAGATTGGTATCGGACGGTCTTCGTGACTTCGAGGCTTCTCCTCTCCAAGTCGTCGGCCATACTCGTCATGCTCTCTCTTTTGCTCGTTTTGCTCACAGGTCTTTTCAATAACAAAATTAATAATTAAAAACAAATCATCTACTCTCCGATTATATCGGAAGTCTTCAGTATTCAGTTGTCTAAGATTTTATTTTATTTTTATTATTATTGTGTTTTTTTTTTCAGGTATGAGAAGAAATACGAGACTGTTGAGGAGACGAAGCTCCGGTTCGCTATTTTCTCGGAGAATTTGGATTTGATCAGATCCACAAACAAAAAAGGCCTATCTTACACTATCGCCGTCAATCGTAAGTTTTTTTTTTTTCCGTCCTGGAATAATATTAGCCGTCGGATTGGATGACACAGAGATCTGTTATAGGTCTAAGAGCGATAGGTCCTGATCAGGTCTAGGTCTTAATTCTTAGCATGACCGACCGTGAGGAATTTCTTCACGTGGTTGTTAGCTATCAGCTGTTGTTCGATCAGCTTTCCTATTGGTCTGCTCACAGTCCAATCACACTTCGACATGTTGGCATACGCAATAAGAATTATGTTTTGGTTCCTCATCTTCCTAAAAATTATCTAGAGTGCTTGATTTTCTAATACTTTGAAGAAAACATATAATTAATAGGTTTTAACGGCTGAAATTATCAAATGAAGGTCATGTTAGTACTATTTTTTCTTATGGTCATATTAACAAATCAAAACTTAAATATATAATTCATATTTATTATTTCAAAGTGGTTGTGCATTTCCTTTCACTTATGTAATAGGGGTTCGAGTGTCACTGTTAATTTAACATTAATTCCGTTAAATCGTACCGATAGACCCATGATTCAACTAATGTTATATATATATATGTGTCGAAAAAATAAATATAACCATTTTATTCACTCTTGTAATTCTTAACTTGTGCCCACATATTAACATTTCCAATTTATTATTATGATGATACAGACTTTGCTGACTGGACTTGGGAAGAGTTCCAAAGACACAGGTTGGGAGCTGCACAAAACTGCTCAGCGACGACAAAGGGAAATCACAAGCTTACCGATCACGTCCTTCCTCAAACGGTACTCTAATGCCTTTCTACTATCAATTTTTTTTTTTTTTACTTTCTTTATTAACAGTAAGACATTTTACTTTCAATGATGTTATGGAACTAGTTCTTGAATTTCCATGATATAATTTGGGAAGCCTCTGCCTAGTTAATACTGATATGGGGTTCAATCATTTTTTTTATAATAAATAAACCAAATCTCTCCCCACTAAATTTGATGTGTGAGATTTGGACCCAAAAACTCTTCTAAAATGACAAAAGAACTTACTAGCTAAGCTAGTTATTATAATGGGTTCAATATTTGTTGCTATATGTAGACTGGAGAGAAAGTGGAATAGTGAGCCCAGTCAAAGATCAAGGCCACTGTGGATCTTGCTGGAAATTCAGGTTAGCTTGAATTTGACTAAATTCAGAAATAAGAAAAAGATTCTCAACTTGAATATTTATTTATCAATTGCAGCACAACAGGAGCTCTTGAGGCAGCTTACCACCAGGCATTTGGAAAGGGAATATCTTTGTCAGAACAACAGCTTGTGGACTGTGCCCAAGCTTGCAGTAACTTCGGTTGCCATGGTGGGTTGCCGTCCCAAGCCTTTGAATATATAAAATCCAATGGCGGTCTTGATACCGAGGAGGCTTATGCCAACACTGGAAAAGATGAAGGATGCAAATTCTCATCTGAAAATGTTGGTGTCCAAGTTCTCAACTCTTTCAACATTACCCTGGTAAGACTCATGCCCAACTTTCCTAAATGCTTGATGTGAATTGAGAGTTGTCAAATTTTGGTTTATGGATATATTCTTTTATGTCTCCTGATGCAGGGAGCCGAAGATGAATTAAAACATGCAGTTGCATTGGTTCGACCAGTGAGTGTGGCATTTGAGGTAGTAAAAAGTTTCCGATTTTACAAGGGAGGAGTTTTTACATCCACCACATGTGGCTCTACTCCCATGGTTAGTATTACATGGAAGTTTTGACATGTCAAAAGTAAATGAATGTTATTCTTATAATTTCTTCAGGATTGTTATTCTAATATCTCCGAATTTATATGCAGGATGTGAACCATGCCGTTCTTGCAGTTGGGTATGGAGTTGAAAATGATGTCCCATATTGGCTCATTAAGAACTCTTGGGGAGACAGCTGGGGTGACAATGGCCACTTCAAGATGGAGTTTGGGAAGAACATGTGCGGTAAGTTTCCCACTAATTCCAGATCATTGATAATGTCAAGCCAAGATGACCTGAAACCGGAGAAATAGAATTCATTTACATAGAGATGTCTTTTAAGCTAACAAAACTGCAAATGAAATTTGCAACTTTATACTGATGTTGATGATTTGGTTATAGTGTTGCAACTTGTGCATCATACCCTGTGGTAGCATAGTAGTCCATTTCTGAAGAAATTTTTGGCTCCACGACACATCATTTGGTGCATCCCTTCATGTTAAAGGTCCTGGTGTGACATATAAAATAAGGTCCAAGACAAGAAAGACATTTATGTATCTATAATGGTTGGGTGTAATGTGGAATTTATAGACTTGATATTGCATTGCCTAGAAGTCTAGAACATGTTGAGAAAAACCAAAGTTATTGTGTAAATAATTTGTTCATGACCAAATCTGCCTTGTATGAATGGTACAACTGGACTTATTTGTCTTTCGTTTAACTGTAAAACACAAATTACTGGACCCGAACCAGCTAAATATTTGTTTCATGATACAAAGGCATATTAAGACTTTATGTGCTTATAAGAGCTATTTTGCTGTTAACACCTCAATTTGGAGGTTGCAGTGGCTTGTTCATGCTCAACTAAGATTGCACAAGAACCAAGCAAGGTGAAAGGAGAAAGAAAGGGGCCAAAATGCATACAACTGTCTCTGGAATCAGATCCACATGAAAATTTTTACACTTTGATATTACAAAAAATTGATACCAAAATTATATCAAAGCCTGGCTGTTTTATTAAAGAAAACAATAAAATCACACTTCTGCCCCATACTATTTCAATTTCATCTGTTTCTCCATTTCTTCATCCTATTAAGAGAATATGCATTTGGGAGAATTGATGTTTTAAGTCTCAGTTAAGTACATAGATAAAATACTTACAGCTATCTCATTTGCGCTCCAAGCTGATATGTTACACAACGAATGGGTTCTCAATGCAAAATCCAAAGGTTTGAAAGCCTTTCTCTTAAGCAGCCACAGAAATACCAGTACTTGTACTCATATTAATTGCTTTCTTCGAAGATGAAAAACCCAAGTTCAGGTCCTCTGATGCTATCCGCATAATGCGAAAGGCTTCATTAGGCATCCCAGACTTCAAAAGGAAAGATATCAATGAATTCACAGTAATATTATCAGGAGCACAACCAATCACCAACATCTTATTAAAAATGCTAATAGCCTCAAACATTCTTCCCTTCACACAATGCCCAATAATTAAAATGGTAAATGTCACTTTATCAGGTTTGCATCTCTTCTCCTCCATCTCTGTCAGAATTGCATTCGCCTCATCCACATTACCAGCCTTGCAAAACCCATCAATCACAGGGTTGTAGATAAATGGTTTAGGGATTATATCACTCCACTTTAATTCCCGTAAAAACTGGCGAGCCTCATTTAGTCTATTCTCCTTACACAGAGCATTAACAAGAACAGCAAAAGTGTATACATTTGGAGACAAGTTTCTTGCCTTCATCTCATCCCAAAGCTTTAAACCCCGATTCACCTGTCCATTTCGACAATATCCATCAATTAGGGAGGTGAAAGTAACAACATCAGGAATCCAACCACGAGATAGCATCCTCTCACACATGGATTCAGCTGAAACCATGTCACCAGCCTTACCAAAGCCATCAATTAAAACATTAAAAGTTACAGCATTGGGTTCAATAAGAGAGCTAACCATCTCATCATATAAATTAGACGCCTCCCCCATCTTACCTAACTTGCAATATGCTGACATAACCGATGTGTAAGTCACGGCATCCGGTAAAAAGTCACTTCTTAACTGAACTTCCTTTAATAACTTGTGTCCTCTATCTACCTCATTTACCTTACACATTCCACCTATAAGTGTGTTATATGTAACCACATCAGGAGAACAACCAACACTCCCCATATCATGAAAAAACTCAAAAGCCATATTAGTTTCTCCTATCTTGCACAAACCTTGGATCATAATGTTGAAAGTCCAAGTATCTGGACGGGAATACAATCCAATATGCTCTTTAAACATGTGAACGGCCTCGTCTACTCTATTCATTTTAACCAAAAGATTCAACAAGCTATTGTATGTGATAGTATCCACAATAACTTCTTCCGAATGAAGTTGAGAAAGCAATCTCTTACCAACATCAATTTTTCCTACTTTCATGAAAGATGAAACCAAAAATTCTATAAGTTGACTATTAGGCAAATGCCCATCACTCCTCATATAATCAAATACTATTTTTGCCGAATCATGTAGACCTATCTCACATAAAGACCTTATAAGCAAATTGTAAGTCTTGAAAGAATGATTAAGACTCAAATTCACTCTACTGAACTCCAAGAACTTCAATCCCAAGTTTGGATCATTTAACCATTTAATTACCTCAAATGACACCAAAGGAGTCAAATTCCTACTCAAATAGCCCAAACAAGTATCCAAACAACAATGAGGACGAATAAATAGAGTACAAACAACTTTAACAAACCACAACTCGGGACTGTGTCGATGGTTTACCTCTTTGTCATTAAAGGGGCGAGATTCTCTGGGGGCAAAACTGTGCAAATGGGCAATGCCTATCACACTGCATAATTTGTAGATCTCATCTGTTTCACTGCAGGCATAATAATATAGAGAGAAAATTAACTACCATCGACAAAATGATACTAATCACTCTATCCAGTTCAAAGATATATATTTTTTGTGTATAAGAAAATTAGCAAAAATGATATATAGTACTAATCATAGCACTCGGATAAAGTTGCAAGTAACTTCAATTAAGTACTTGGAAGTAGAAATGACTGACAAAAGGGGACATTGATCAATTAAAAAAGCCATTCCAAGACATTGATCAATAATGCATAAAATTATAAAAACAACAATAACTAATCTTATAGTGATTGTTTCGGGAAGCAAAGAATTCTAATAAATTCATTGCAAAACAAACACTCAAAGAGTAAAAAATTCGAATTTCTACATTATAATAACCAAAACAAGATATTCCAAAAGCTAATTTTTTAGCTACAAAATCATCACTAAAAACTATAGCAGAAACCCAAATATCAGTGAGAGAGAATCCATAAGAATACGTACGTGGAAGGAATTGGTTCTCCATACGTGAATGTGGACATGCCTTGTCGTTGCTTGTGCTTAGGGTTTGCAGAGCAAATTACAGATACACGCCCAAGACGTTTAATTGTCTTACAGAACTGGCACATCTGCTTCACTGATGAGCGAACCTTCATGGCTACTCAAAATCAAAGTTAAGAAGCCGTCAAAATTTAAGAAGGAGCTTTGAAGGTAATCTTCTTCTCTGGTAATTAGAGAACGGGCTGCTACACCCAAATACACTTGTATTGCTCTGTTCAACACCAACAAAAATCAGATAAATATATAAATAATTAAAAGAAAATAAAATAAAATAAAATAAAACAAACATATAAGAGCTTTAATAGTTGCAGAATTTGTGTCTGTTTTTATGATTTTTTTTTTTAAAAATTTATGTGAATGGGCTATAAAACAGAACCCAGATATGGATTTACTTCTATTGAATATTTTCTGTTGTGTTTATAAAAAATTGAGCTGAAAATAGAGGACCCAGATATGCAAATCAGAACTTGCACATTTTCTTCACTGATGAGCGTGCCTTCATGGCTACTCAACTCAGAACATGCCTCATGAAGGAATTAGAGAACAAAACTGATTCACATCCTATAAGGAAGACGACGACAATGAGAGAAAACTCACCGTGTGAGACTACGACAGTGATGAAGATGGGAAATGGTGACGGCGACCGGAGAGTTGAGAGATGAGAGGAGATGGCTGCCTGTGAATTGTCAACTATTTCAATATCGCAAAACAAAATTAGCATTACTTTGCCAACTACACTTGTGACAAATATTACTCTACTATGCTATAGCTAAAATGAGAAATGTAGACATCATAACAAAACAATCTAAAAACCAGCATCAAACTGATATATCAAGCAGACCTCATCTTCAAACTCCATTTTGGGTTTGTGGTGGGTGAAATTGTGTGATATTAAGTATTAAAACTAATTAATCAATAAGTTTAAACTGATGATGAATGGTACTAGTAGTAAAAGCAGCAATAGCATTAGATTAACCAGTAATATGCTACGAAAGTTTTGGCATAGCTTGCAAGGTTTCGTCAACAGTATATAGAAAGTTTATAAAGCAAATTAGAACTACAACCACTGTAAGCATTGCCAAAATTGAATGTGTTTAAGACATGTTGAAGGTAGTAGCATTCTATTCATGAAAGCAATATATTTCATCAAATCAGACTCAAGAAATACGAAACCCAGAAAATATTCTAATTAATTGAGATGAATATTCTAATTAATCAAATTTATGTGACAAACCCAGAAAATATTCTAAAGAAGACCAATTCTTTACCATTTAAGATGATTTAGCTCATAAAATAAAATAAAATAAATAAATAAATAAAAGGAAAACTTACCAATGAATGTGGATTTCAAGCAATTCTGTCGATGGCGAGAAGATTCGTCGGAAGCGACTGGTGGCGACCGGAATCGACGGCAACACGATGGCGGCACGGCGGCAAGAGGGTAGAGACCACCGATGATGTTGAAGCAGAGATGCAGATAGGAGATAGGCGTATGGAGGAAGAAGACAGAAGTTCACGTTGTCGTTAAACCTAAGTGGGTTTTTTGCGGGCTTTGAATTAACCTGGGTAAAACCCTCAAACGGCCCACATTCATATGTGCTTGTAGTAAAAGGCTTAAAGTGGGCTTTTTAATGATGTGGTCCGGGTTTGAACCCGTACAACATCATGCAGTTAAGGGCTAAACCCTCTGTATCCAACCCATTTTGCCAACCCTAGAATTGTGAAACGGCGTGGAGATGGAGCTATGGAGGGTTTTAGTATTTCAGAGTGAGAAAAGAGAAAAAAAAAAAAAAAAAAAACCCAAATTTTTTTTATGAATTAATTGCACAAACATCCCCTATAAAACGTTGACCAAAAGGGAATGACGAAAATACCCTTACACGAAATTATCAATTCCCCCTGAGCTATGCCCTTTGATAAAAGGCTCCCTCAACCCTCGAAACCCTTTGACATTTGACATTTGACCTCTAATTAAAAAAAATAATTGCTTTTGTCTAGAATTGAACCTTCAACCCCTAAGCAAGAGCTCATGCCTTAGCCAACTAAGCTACTTAAGCTCATTGTTAGAAGTTAATTGATTTAAATATATATCTATATGTAGTTACAGAATGTATATATGTATATATGTATACATATAGTTATATAATTATATTTTAAGACTTAATTGCACAAAAGAATTGAAATCTTTTTCTTTCCATAATTTAAACATATTTAAAATAATTATTTTCCTTTTATTTTCTTATTTTCTTTTTCCTTTTCATAAATCTGTTTTTATATATTATTATTAAATATGAATTTATTTTAAAATATATATTATATATATGAGTTTATTTTAAATTATATAAACAGAAATAAATTCATATTTAATAATAATATATATAAATAGATTTATGAAAAAAGAAAAAGAAAATAAGAAAACAAAAGGAAAATAATTATTTTAAATCTGTTTAAATTATGGAAAGAAATAGATTTCAATTCTTTTATGCAATTAAACCTTAAAATATAATTATATAACTATATATATACATCTATACATATACAGAAATTCTATTATCAGTCGAACTGACAAAAGTTATATCAGTTCCTTGCACGTGGGTCACTGGATTTAAATACTTTGACTTGGCTGTATGCACTTGTCAATCAAAGTATTTAAATCCAGTGACCCACATACAAGAAACTGATATAACTTTTGTCAGTTCGAACTGATAATAGAAATACTGTATACATATATATGCTCTTTAACTATATATAGATATATACATTTAAATAAATTAACTTCCAACAATGAGCTTGAGTACCTTAGTTGGCTAGCATGAACTCTAGCTTGGAGGTTGAAGGTTCAATTCTAGATAAAGGTAATTTTTTATTTTTATTTTTAATTAGAGGTCAAAGGGTTTCAGGGGTTGACTTGCTATTATAAAGAATAGAGGGAGCTTTTTATCAAAGGGCAAAGCTCGGGGGGGGGGGATTGATATTCCTTTTTGGTCAACAATTTACAGGGGATGTGTTGTGCAATAAACGGAAAGGTTGCATATGAGTGCAATTTCGTTGAAAATGTTTGTGCAATTAAGCCTTTTTTTATATGCATATATGTCGGATCGAGTCTCGGGTTTACCAAAAAAAACCGACCCAACCCATCATATAATCGGGTTATGCATTTTTAACCCGAAATTAGCTGATTTTAGCATCAAACCCGACCCAAACTGCCATTTTCGAGTCGGGTCGACCTAAAAGTGCCCACCTCTACTTGGAATGATGGCAACTCAAACTATAACATTGTCGGGCTAAATGAACGCTTCTATCAGGCTAATAACTTTTAAATCTATTTCATATACACACAAAATAATAGGATTATATTGAATTGTGGATCACAATGATGTAGATTCAAAAACTTATTCACGATGCACAACTTTTAGTTTGAGTTACAAAAATTCACAATGGGGATTTTGCATGTAAAACATGCTAACTGGGTACTGGAATCTAGAATATGAATATTCTTCTCACCTTAGACGTCATCTACCACGTATATAATATAGCAAATCAATATTCTAGATTAATTATATTAATGTTTATGTCTTTACCATGCCAAAAGATAGAATTAGTTCAAACCATTTACGAGTTGATTCAAGCCCATCCAAGAATAGCAACTGCTGAGCCCGGCCTAAAACTTTATTTGCTAACATGTAAAACTTATCAGTTTACGGATTTGGATTCCCTCCCTCGTAATCTCAACCAACATAATAGTTTGAATTTATATACCATTATTAGACTTTTTACTACCAAATTCTTAATCAAATCCCAAGGAAAAAAAATACATTTTAAAATATAAACAAGGATGTACCAATTAATACAAAATATGAAAACATTATAATTGCATATTTTTAATAAATGTATTATATATTTATGGTATAAAATGTTTAAAATTATGTATTTATATTTGTCATTTATAATATTATAAATGGTGCATAAGTAAAATTTTAAAATATTAAAAAAAAAAAAAGATTTCATAATAAATATAAATATTTAATTATTTTTTTATTATTTTTTCTATCGGGTTGTTGGGTTGAGTTGGCTTATATTTTATTAACACAACCCAACCCAACCCAACCCAACCCAATCTTAAAAGCAACCTCACCCAATCTAGTTGGGTTGGGTCTGGTTGGTTGGGTTGGGTTGGGTTGACGGGTTGGTGCCCACCCCACTATAAATAAATAAAAATTGAAAAACGATATCAAACCCTTGTGTCAATTGACACGCATATGATATTTGTATAAATAAATAAAAATTGAAAATCCATAAAAATATGCTCTTTAAATAAAGAAAAAAAAATGAAGATTTTTCAATGATTACAGAGAGAGGGAAAAATGTTAAGATTAATATATTAAAAAAAAAAAAAAAAAAATCACCAACAACAGCATACACTTTACAAACATATTTAGAAGATAATTCTTACCAAATCATTCGTATATTATTTTCATATAGAATTGAATTCTAATCGAATCAGTAACTTACCAGAATATCAATAAAGAATATTTATTTCTCCTATAATTTTTTGATAAGTTACTGCCCGATTTGAGTTCACTTCTATGGCTCTATCCTAAATTCTAATAATTATTTATCTATACTTTTCATCTAGAAATGATTTCTAATCGGATCAACAACTTACCAGAAAATCAACAAAGCATATGTATATTTATGATTTTTTGGTAAGTTGCTGCCCGACTTGAGTTCACCTCTATTTCATCAGCTAATTTTATTTCTATAGAATTTGTCTTATGAATTGGTGCTTTATATAGCCAATTGAACAAAGTTGTGCAAACATTTTTAGTATAAAAATTTATTTTCTTACTAGTTATAACCAGATTTTCTTTAAATAAATGGATTTACATACCAAATATATTATGGATTTTCTTTAAGTAAATAGATTTACGTCCCAAATATATTTTGGAGTGCTTTTGAAGTAATAATTTATAAATAAAAAAATTACTTTTTTGTGAGTTTTTTTTTTATAAATAAATATTTATAAATGAAGTAATTTTTGTTAGTGTTTTTTTTATATAAAAAAAATACCAAACAACTCCAATGTTTAATTTTAGTTTTGGATGGCTAAATTAATAAATTGTACCGTAACATATTGCGTGATGATATAATCAATCAACGTTTGTATGTGTGTGGAAAATAAATGAAAAAGACAAAAAAGGGATAAATGTAAAATCCCCTGACGTTTGATCAAATTTCAAGTCAAACCCTCTAGTTTGAATAATCAATAAAAAAAATTTACCGTCAATCGAATGTTAGTTGATTTTATCTAAATCAAATATGACAATTTAAATCCTTGAAATAAACTAAACAACAAAAAGAAAATATAATAAAAAATACATTAATAATAATAAAATTAATTTCTTAAAATAATAATTTTATATCATAAATAAAAAATAAAAAATAAAATCTATAAATATAAAAAAAACAATTAAAAAAAAAACCAAATAATATTTGATATGGAAATAAAAACTATAGAGAAGACATGCACATTACCGAGATGGATATGTGTCTTTGAGCATCTTATCCATATTTTTTTTATATATTTTTAAAAAAATTTGTTTTTATTTTTATTTTTTAATGATTTTATTGCTTTGTTATATTATTTTTTAAATATTTAATTTTGTATAAAAGAAATTTTAATTTTGTACCTTCTAACATATTTTTCAATATATATATTTAGTTCAATTATACAAAAAATCTATTAAATAATCAAAATTTATTAGATTTAATTAAAGTTAACTAACGGTTGGCTAATGATTAACTAATGGTAGGGGGTTATTTGATAATTGTTCAAACCACAATGTTTGGTTTAGCATTTAGTCAAAAGTTAGAGGGTTATTTACAATTCTTCCAAAAACTATCTCCTAAAAAAATATCTTTAAAGTTCAAAATAAAGACCGGAACTCTTTGTTTTTTTTTTTAGAAAATATAAAATGTTAAAAAAGAAAGTTAAAAAAAAAAAAAAAAAAAAAAAGAGTTGAGAAAGAGTTGAGATATCAACCAAATTACTTCCACCAATTTAACACTTTTTATTTATTTATTTATTATTTATTATTATTATTATTTTTTTGTGTCAAGAAAAACCACCAATTTAATGCTGAAACGTTGAAAGTATATTAACAGATCAATAACCTTGACTTTAACCTTTAATTGGTTGAATTAATATTAAATGCAAAAGTATGTTAATTCCCTTGACTTTAACAGTTAATTAAAATAAAATTAGGAGACAGTATATGTATAACAAAATATCACATAGATATGAAAAATGAAATAATCAAAAAACTTATTGTTCTCTTCCAAACAAAAACCTATATCAATTTCATGTATGTTCACGGATATACCCAATATTCAATCACATGTAAAAAAGAAAATGAAAATAAAATTAAAAGAGTAATGAAAAAACGTTGTGTGGTGTAAATATGAACCGAATCTCATCTGGCTAGACGGGTTAATGATAAGGAAAATCAATGATGGACCAGCATTGATCATATCGATCTTTTCAATTTTGAATTATGAAAATCGAACTGAGAAATTCCTACCCATAACTCTTTCTTTCAATATTTTGGTTTTGTGTTTATTGGAAGAATTTTAGGAAGCTAGGGGTAAGTTTGCAAAAATTATTATACTCGGAGTAATTTTGCAATTTTACTTCATTGTGGAGGGACTCCTTATTCCTAAACCCTCCTTTGCGTAGACCATCTCAGAAAACACTCAAAACGCCTACATACAAGGACTCGACGCTCGTTCACGTTCACTGTCACTGTTTCTTACTAAAATGTCAAGTAGCAGCAACAGAATCGCAACCTACGAGGACTTTGTGAAAGTTCACGGTCTGTTATTGGCAGCCTCGGGCCTCCCTCAGTCGCTGCACCGCCAACTCTTCCAAAAGCTCACCACTGACTCCTTCGATGGCGGCGCTCACTTCCAAATCCAGTTCTGTGAGGAGGGACGCCAGCGCCGCCTCCTCCTCACCTCCGACTCCATGCCTAGACACTCCAATCTTTTTCTCGTCGACCACGCCTGGACTTTTCGTCTCTCCGATGCTTATAAACAGGTTCGCTACTCCTTAAACCAATCTCTAGTTTATTAGTTTGTGACTTTTGTTACTTGGTTAATGCTTCAACAATGTCACATACAAAATGACTTTGATATGATAGGTCTTATCAACTATCATACTTTGCAGCTTCATAGATTTCTCGAAGTTTTTAAGTCTTGTTTTGATGAAAGTCGGTTTTCTATTTAAGACTGTATTTTGTGTTTGTTGAATTACATTACATGTGCTAAGAACTGGCAATCTTCGAGTCGTTGCAGCTGCAGGAGGTTCCGGGCCTTGCTCAGAGGATGGCTTCCTTGATGTGTGTAGATGTTGATTTCAATCCTGATTCCGAAGAGACGGACCTTGTAAATGGAGTTTCTCACGAAAATGGTGTCAAATCCAATGTTGAGGATGTACTAGAGAGTGAGATTCGCAATGCAACTGGAAAAGGCGATGGCTCTGTTAAGTGGTTGGAGCTTGAGGAGCTTGACATTGATGATGATATGCTGCTGTCTCTCAGTTTGTCTAGTAAATTTCCGGTCTGTTACTCTAATTGATCTCATAAATATGTATTTTATAATAGAGCTTGAGCACAGTTTTTTCTTGGTTCAAATATGTGAGAATTGATTATGATGTTATATAATATACGCTTTTATATTCTAAAGCTCTCAATATGCCATACTTACTTATTTTTTTAGGATTTGCAAGCGCTTAGCCTTTGTGGAAATAAGCTCGAGAATGTAGATATAGTTGTTCAGGAAGTTACCAAATTCAAGAACCTGAGGGCTTTATGGCTGAATAATAATCCTGTTTTGAAAAAAAGGTATGCAGCTGAAACAAAATGGAAAATTGCAACAACTAGCATTTGATGTAGCCGCTGCTGGGTCTTTGTTAAGAGGTGACAGATTTATTCTATTTCCAGTGATCACCACATGGAAGATGCAATTCTACAAGGATGTCCGAGACTGGAAATCTACAACTCACGTTTCACTCGTAACTTTGGTGAGTGGGCGTTGGGCTATTGTGGAGACGTTTATGGGAAGGATAATCCAAGCAGTCTTCATCAGAGTGACCATCCCTTGCAAAGTGTGACCTCACTTGACCTCTCAGATAGATGTATACACAATCTGGTTAATAAGGTCTGTATGTTTTCTTATATGTTTCCTTTCCATTCCTCAAATTGTTCATTGTCTTTTCTTTAATTTAATCCATCAATACTAATTTAATATTACCTTTTGAATTTACTAGTTTGAAACTGGAAAGTAAGGTCTAAGAAACCTGGCAGTTTATCCACTTTGTTGATGGGATTTGTTTGTTAAAATTAATGCTTATTGTTTCAGACAATCAATTGATCTTCTAGCTTTCATTTCTGATGCTTAATAGTTCTACCTTTACTCAGGCATTTTCACCTGTTGAGGTGCCAACGCTTTCACATTTGAATATTCAGGGAAATCCACTGGAGCAGAATTCAGTAAATGAACTGTTGGAAGTGTTGAAGGCATTTCCTTGCTTGCATTCTTTGGAGGTACTCTCTTCAGAAGTAGTACTTTCTTTTTCCTGTATGACACTAATGATGATAAAGCAGTGAACAAAGGAAGATTTAACATGTTGAGTTTGACCTTTTTCTACAGGTCGATATACCCGGCCCTCTTGGAGTAAGCGCCATAGAAATTCTTGAATCTGTCCCCATGCTTTCTGTATTGAATGGTGTCAGTGCTGCTAAAATCATAGAAGGTGGCAAACATGTAATTGATTCAATGCTTCAACCACGTCTTCCTGAATTTAGTGCGGAGCAACCTCTTGCTGATCGTGTTCTTGGTGCGATGTGGTTAAAGCTAATGACATATAGACTTGCCGATGAGGAAAAGATAGATGAAACATCTGTATGGTATGCACTTTTGTCACTGGCTCAATTTCTTTGCCCTAGTTACTTTGCTGGTTGGCTATGGCTATGAGCTATATAAGCTCTACTCTCTAGTTAATATTTTAGCTAATATATATATATATATATAGTAATTATCACCTTAGGTATACCTGAGAAAGTGCAAATGTTTCCAATGGCCACAAACGTATCCGACACAATTGTTATTTTTAAAAAATAAAAATGTAAAAAGCTGGATGATGTTGGAGTGTTGCAGAGAGAGAGAGAGAGAGAGAGAGAGAGAGAGAAAGCATCTGACATATCCTCTGCAACACTCCAACCTCATCCAGCTTTTTACATTTTTTTTAAATAACTATTGTGTCAGATATATTTATGGCTGTTGGATTGATCCAACGTATCCCGGACTCTTGCACTATCTCAAGTATACCCGAGGTGATAATTACTATTTGTATATATATATTCCGCACTTGATAATAATTATATATATATATATATATATATATATATATATATATATATATATATATATAGACACGAGTTTTTTTTCTCATTGCGCACCGAATTTAATAAAGTCAATGTGTGCCACTGGTTAAGCAGAAATGAATATTGACCAAGTAAACGTAGATGAATCTAATGACTGATAGCTGATGAACTAATTTTATAATGTGAGAAAAGGAATATATATATATATATATGTATGTATCAACACATCTGACCTTTTTTTTTTTTTTTTTTTGTGTGAACAACTTGATCACCCTGTCTATGTAGTCCTTCTCTTTAACGAATTTTTAGTTTCTGGTTGAGAAAAAAAAAAGGGTAAAAAAATTTATAGATGGAGATCATGTGGAAAGTAAGTAGTACCTCAGGTTAAAACCTGAATCATTACAAGATTCAAACACAAGAAAAGCTTAAATAAAAATGCATTCATTTAGTTAAAATAGTCAACTTATATAAGCTGACTGCTCAAGGTATGTATCATGTAGCTGTAACTATGTATATATTAATTGGTAAATCTATGAATTACCAGCATTTTACCAATAAAATATTAGTCAAGACTTGAATACTCTGTCAGCATAACAAGTCTAATAAAGTTACCTGGCTACTACGCCTTCTTAGCCATCTCTTTAGGTACTACCAGATTGTCTTGCCGAGTACTCATTGTAACAGATTATAAGTGTAATGTTGGATTCATCTGATCTCCAAATGTAATGATGGTATTTAACAAATTAATTGTCCAGATGTTCAAAATTTTCATTCAATGCCTTGGAATATCATCACTACGTGGCATGGCCCGGGAGTATGACATGCAAAAATGATAAGAATGCAGCATTGTGAAATGTGAACTTATCTTGGATTCAAACTTCAAAGCCCTGTTTCCTTCTTAATACATGCTCAACAGTTATGTTCCTGCAGTGGGTGTGTTGGTGTGATTATCATTTTGATCGTGTCAATTTCATTTTGATGTATGTGTGTAAATTTTTGATAGTTTTTTGGAAGTAGGGGCTAAGCTTAATCAAAGTGGACCAGTGCAACTTCTTGTCATTTGATTTTTCCTAATTGGATTTGGATGTGAACAGTTCACACCTGATAAATGAGATTTGAGTGATGACTGGCTTTATATATATATATATATGCATGTATATGTATATAGATATAGATATAGATGATTATTTTCCTCTATTCAATACAGTGCTTGGTTTTGGGTTCTCTACAGGTATGTGATGGATGAACTAGGTTCAGCTTTGCGGCATAGTGATGAACCAAACTTCAGAGTGGCTCCTTTCCTTTTTATGCCAGAAGGGAATCTGGCATCAGCTGTGAGGTTTTTTACTAACCTTTTGTCCTTTGCTTTGCTGCATTATTGATCAATCTACGAATCTCTTTATCTGTTGTTGAAATTGAAATCTAAAATTGTAATAAAAATAGAATTCAATTATAAACCTCTTTGATTACACGTATAGAAGCTTTGTGCTCCTGTTTGATAGTAGCTCCTTACTAGAAAAGTTATAATCCTTGTTCACTTTGGTGTAAAGGCACATTAAATGACGATTCTTGTTAAGTCATAACATGAGTAGAGTTTCCTTTTCAGCTTTTCTATATTATGGCCAATCCAGAATGTTCACAAAGGTGATGAGTGCACTCGTGATTTTCTATTTGGTATTGGGGAGGACAAACAACGTTCTGCTAGACTTACAGCTTGGTTCCATACACCAGAGAATTATTTTATTCAGGTATTATCTCCTTTTACTAGAGTTAATGGCTTTCCCCAATCCCCATATGGCTCACCGTTAGATTGGTATAAATTCACATTGAATCCTGCAGGAGTATGAGAAACATTGCAAAAAGTTGCATGTGAAAGATTCTACTTATCTACATACCGAGTCTTCTACAACTAAAAGTCTGTATCATGGTGATGGATGTGCTTTACGTGTTTACACCGACATACCTCAAGTAGAAGAATTTTTGACACGTCCTGAGTTTGTAGTCAGTATGTGTTCTGATCCATTGCTAGAATGTATCTTATTTTGACTCCTATCTTACTGGCTTTTAATACATAATACGCACCACCATGTCATTTATTGCACAGTGAATAAAAATCTCTTATATTAATACATCAAGGATTGTATTGTCTCTTTTATGGTCTTTGTTTGCTAGGTTTGTATTCACACACACACACACACACACACACACACATTTTACTTATAGAAGAGGGGTTTGGTAGGTTTTATAATTATTTGGATTTGAGTGTCCAGGATTTATTACAAATCTTTCTTAGAATATTTTAAGGTTGAGGTTGTTGGTTGGGAAAGACCACTATAATTTTTTAATTTGGATTATATATTCTATATATTATACAGATCTCTGTTCTGATAATCCTTTTTGTCCTCTTTCAGCAACAGAGCCAAAGGATGCAGATATTATATGGACAAGTTTTCAGGTGGATGAGGAAATGAAGAAAGCTACTGGAATAACGGATCAGCAATATGTAAACCAATTTCCTTATGAGTCTTGTCTTGTCATGAAACATCATTTGGCAGAGACTGTTCAAAAGGTTAAGAAAGCAGATTCTTTTCTCACGTAAATTCTTACATTTTGAGCCTCTTAGACAAACCAGTCTGTTAATTATTATTAATTAAAATACCAGACTTATCTTTTCAACAGTCATCACATATCTATCTATCACAATACGACTTGATAGGCATTTCCAACCTGAAATCAAGACTTGTGTTATTTTTGCTATAGGGTTCATTAACTCTAAATTTCTTCCTTCCAACAGGCACATGGATCTCCTGAATGGCTGCAACCTACTTACAACCTTGAAACACATTTATCTCAACTTATTGGTGACTATCATGTACGGAAAAGAGATGGACTTGATAATCTTTGGATCTTAAAACCTTGGAACATGGCACGTACTATTGATACAACAGTTATTGATGATTTATCTGCCATTATCCGTCTCATGGAAACTGGCCCAAAAATATGCCAGAAATATATTGAGCACCCTGCTTTGTTCCAAGGAAGGAAGTTTGATCTCCGTTACATAATACTGGTTCGCAGTGTGGACCCTTTGGAAATATTCCTTTCAGATGTTTTCTGGGTATACACATTCTTTCTTTGATATATCTGAAATGATTTTAGGATGTGATTGTGATTTCCTTACTATTCGCATGCTGATGATGGATTTATTTTATTTTTTTTTATTTTTTTTTCAGGTTAGATTGGCAAACAACCCATATTCTCTGGACAAGCACAGTTTCTTTGAGTACGAGACTCACTTTACTGTTATGGTAAGTTTATGCATCATTTTTAAGCACATTGACTCTGCATTTTTTATTTTCTATGCAGTCAAGCGTATGTATGGCCAGCCATGGTGTTTTAACGGTTGTAGATAAAAGAGAACTTGCTTTTTATCAGAGTTTTCTTTTACTTTAGAATTACATTTTTGTATGGCCTGCCATGGTGCTTTAATGGTTGTAGACTTGTAGATAAAAAAGAACTTGCTATTTATCTTAGTTTTCTTTTACTTCAGAATGATGTTCTTGCATTTCCATGCGAACTTTTAAATTTAGTCCATCTACTAACTTTTAGTGGTTCTCAGAATTATGGTAGGAGAATGAATCACATGAACACACCAGAGTTTGTGAAGAAGTTTGAACAGGAACATCAAGGTATGGGAGCTTGCCTAATTTGTGGAAAGTGGGATGATCTATTTACAAGTGCATCAGTAATTTCTTGAGTCCTACTTTTAAATGTAGATATCTGTGTTTGTTGCAGTTAAATGGTTAGAAATCCATCAGAGAGTGAAAAAGATGATTCGATCTGTATTCGAGTCAGCTGCTGCTGTACATCCAGAGATGCACAGTCCAAAATCTAGGGCCATGTATGGTGTGGATGTAATGCTTGATAGCTCTTTTCAGCCGAAATTATTGGAGGTTTGTAACTCGAGCAATATACTCCTTATGCTTCTTTTAAAGTTTAAAATAATTAGAATACTTGGATCTTCTATATCCTTCCAGTCATATTTCATGCTAAAAAGAAGAAAAAAAAAAAAAAAAGATCAAAGGAAATTATACATTGTATTGTGTATCGTTGTAGGTAACTTATTGTCCAGACTGCACAAGAGCATGCAAGTACGATACAGAAGCTTTAGCTTCAGGGGAAATTGTTAAAGGTCACGACTTCTACAATTACATCTTTGGTTGTCTCTTTCTAAATGAAACTACCTATGTAAGTCCGTTGTAATATATCTATAGATTTCATCAGCTTGTATCAAGTATTGAAGTGTACAATAGAGGATCATTTTGAAATATTCGTTGCTCTAATTTCTTTGGTGAGCGTTTGTTTTGTGGAAAGAATTTTGTTTGTTTACAGAATGGATGGACAATACATGCCACCGCAATTCTGTTGTTTTGTGGAAAGAATTTTGTTTGTTTACAGAATGGATGGACAAATACATGCCACCGCAATTCTGTAATTTTACTCTTTCTTGTGATCATATCGTAATGTTTAGCGATAGATAGTTTACAATTGGTAGTGAATTGTGATTATATATTTGGATAGACTTAGATGTAAAGTTTAAATAAATGTCTTCAAAAATGGTTTGAGTGAAAATACCATACCTTGTAAAACAAATTTCCATACAATTTTTCTAGTAATTTGTCTGAACAAAAAATTGGCATATAATTAACAAGATTATTACTGGATGCATACATCTATTACACTTGCGGAAAGAGATTCGATTGCTTTAAAATATTCTAAACAGGTATGTGAAATCTGGGATTTTATATGCTACCGAAAAAAGTATATCGTTTGGAATTTTACAATTTTACACTGTTCGGCATTCACCTAGTCGATTGTGCTGTATAATAGTCGCGCAGGCAATGTACAAAGTAAACTTTTATATAAGTCTTATCCGACTTATATAAAGCTTAAATCACAGTAGAAAGGGCTCATCCATCAGCCAAACATCAAAGCTGTATGGGCAAGAATAATTTGAATGGAATCATAACGCTAAGTTAGAATTGCAGTAAAAAATGGTACCCACCAAAACAAACTACTCAAACGGACTATTATGTACATTCATTTGATATTTTACTGTACTGGTTGGACGTCCAAGCTTTGCTTTAACATTATAAAAATACAGAGACGGGAAAATTGCTGTAAGAAAATCACCAAAGACATTTCTCCAGAAGGAGTGGTAATTAGGCTCCGCCCTGTTCGTTCGATTCATATGATACACGTTGATTCCTATATGTTGAAATTTTCTTCTGCAATTCGAGGTTTGACATCTGCTCAACCTCCAATGCTCGTTCAAGCTTTTCATTAATCAAATTATGTAAACATCAGACTTTATGAGAATATAAGATATGAGAAAACAAGCATTGGCAGATGGTAAACAGAATCCAGACAGAAGTACCTTTGCTGCCCGTGTACTCCATTCTCCTAATATCGCTCTGAGCCTTTCGTTCTCTTCCACATACTGTTTCAGTATTTTATCAAAGAAGTCAAAAAGAAATTGGATGCAACCCATAACACATTTTTCATGAGATGCGTTCATAGCATAAACTATCAGCCTATCACTGACAACTAGGCATAGTTTCTGGGTCTCCAAAAACCTGAACAATAACTACCACAGTAATTTTCAGTCAAAAAGAAGATTATGGCCGTTCAATATCATTCTTCAAAGGCATTTTTTGTTTTACAGTTTTTGAAAATGGACGAGAAATTCATCCCTTGACTATTTTGCAACAAGAAAACGTGGAAAACAGGAAAACCATTTTCCACCTTTAATGAACAAAAGTCGGAAATGTCAAATTGACCTTTCCAATGTTTTCGCTCTCTAACTAGCTGGGTAATACAGTGGGTAAGTAAGTGGGATCAAATGCATTGAATTTGATTTATTTAACAAGTAAATTTATTTTTTATTGAGATACATTTATACAGATTAACTGATATATATATTTAATATAGAAATAATTAAATGTATTATTTTAGATTATTGAATATATATATATATATTTTTTTATATATTTGTAAAAATATAAAATAGGTATTCTTTAATAGGGATATAAAAGGTTTGATACATAATTTCTTAATTCACACCTTTTCTTTTATTTACTAAAGTTGAAAACAATAGTTTATAATGGCCATATTCCCATAAAAAAGTAAATAATACTTTAAAAGGCCACATATTACAGAGATACCATAGGGCGTACCTGATTGTTGGTATTGCGAACTCGCTGCACCTCTGATTCCCTCTCAGCTATCAAAGAACGAGCAAGACTTAGTTCGGACTGCAGTTGGTTCATCTGTAATGTAAACAATATCTCAATATTTGTCTAAGATTTTGCAATCAGAATTTTAAGTTTCCAAATGAATGTTGGAATAAATCGAAGCCAAATTTGCATATATAAATCAGAATCAAGTTCTCCATGCAGTTGAGAGTCAATCATTTTCAAGGGCTTTGATAAATCACTTACGTGCGTGCACCATAAAAAAAGAAAAAGAAAAAGAAAAAGAAAACACAACATAGTTTACTCTTGTACACCTTGTTCCATATGATATGCCAGTGTCCCACTGGTTGACTTCATTACAAAAGAGCAAGCTTAAAAAATCATCAGTTCTGACTTCTGGACACGGCTGATCCATTGAAATTTTTCTTACAAATCTTTTACCCTACAGGAAAAAATCTTGGTTTCTTCTTCCTGCCCAACTGTCTTTCTCAAGTATCTTTTTAGGAAGTGCAAAAGATATGAGGTTTTTGTGTATAATGATTATCCCTCTTAAATTACAGTACACAGAATTTCCCTAATGCTTGAATGAATTACTTAAAAACTCACATTATCTCATCAAATGATATAAGAATAAGAGTAGGAATTTAATGAAAGCTATCAATAAGGGGCCTACACGAAAACCAGAAAAAGCAAGCAGTAAAGTACGGCACAAAAAAACAATCAACATTAGAAACTTAAAACATTGTTGTTCATAAAAATATATATCTTATACTGACGAGGAATTAATATAATTTGAAACTATTCTTTTTGTGTAAGGCATTGAGAACAGTACAATACAATAATATAGCATTAGATAAGTATTACCTCTGCAGAAAGTGTTCGTAATTCCTGATCACGAGCTGCTAAAAGATGTGCAAGATCAGCCTGGAAAAAGAGCCACTTGTAACTTTATTCTGACCATTTATTGCATATAATTCCACTATTATCGAACAATTGACCTTCATTTATAAAGCTCACTATTCTCTTAGTTTTTATAGAAACAAGAAAGAATTTTATTATGAAAAGAGAAATAACAAAGTGAAAAAGAAATCCACAAGGCCTTCATAAAGCTCGTTATTCAAAATGAGAAAATACACAAGAAACACTTGTTCTTTGCGAACATCAGAATCAGGAATAGGACCATATAAAGATGAGTGGAACAATACTTGCAAACAAAATTCAAAATTTGTTGGAAAATTTAGAAGCTTCTTTTAGATGACTCCTCTAAACTCTTGACGATATAATTCTTGAGGTTATTTTGATATATGAAGTACTTAGTTCCATAAGACAAATAAATCACTTCATTAGAAGCAAGTTCGTCCTAGGGGTGGCCAAGGGCCAGAGCAGCCAGCACCTTGAACTAATATTTCATGAAATTTGCTGAGTCCAGCTTAAATAATCGATTATACAGCAGACATGAGCATTGGGTTTTCAATATTATACCAAAAACTTTGAATAGATACAATACATAGGTGATCATTTAGTTCTTTTCAGGCCTTATCATGTTTCCTTATGAAAGTCCCAAAACATCCGTCTGCATGATGTGAAGCAATCACGTTTTTTTTTTTTTTTTTTTTTTTCATTTTAATTAAAAAGACTTTCTTTGTAATTTATTCTTATCCTAGTCATAAGGTTTTAATGATAATTTTTCACCATCCACAGTTCATGAGAATACTTCAAATTACTTTCTCTTCTACATAGTTTTAAAAATAAAAGAATTTTTGTCTAGATAGAATGATTATCACCTGAGGCGTGCTTCCATCATTAGACCGTTCATATTTGCTAAGGCACTCTTGCAATCGAAGAATCTGCAGCAAACACAAGAAATTGGAATTTCTTCATCAATAAAACAATTAAGTATTACCAAGAGACAACCTAAATTGTGCAAATTCAAGCAGCTCATCGGAAACAGGCTTAAGTTTAGAACCAGTAAGGAACTGCAGGTTATAAGAAGCCGTGAGATACAACCACAATAAATTATAAATCTCTATTATCATGTACCTCCTCACTCAAGAAATGAAGGTTCTCACGTTGATATTGCAACAAAGCCATTTGCTGATCAGAGAGTCGACCGCCATCATGATACCTATGGCATTACAAAGTTGTCAACAAAGTTTGATGTATTGCATTGCATATATTGACTAATGATGCATATGTTGAATTTCTGAGTGCATGTATATGTTGGGCCATGACTATTTAATCACCATATTGCAATTGATGACGATCTACAATAGTATTAAAAAAAAAAAAAAAAATTACTAAAGGAAAAATAATCCAATGATGCATTATTCTTTACATGTGTTAAAATTTTTAACATGACTTTGCTTCTCATATTCCGTAATGCTTAAAAACTTAGCATGTTGACTTGAAAAGGTTTTGTTTGACTACCTCAAACCTTCCAAAGAACTTGATGGCTGAAGGGGAGAATACAATGAGTTCAAAACGTCAGGCTGAGAATTTAATGAATTGTACTGATGTACATAACCTGCAAGCACAAGACATGCATGAAAAAACATCAATGTGTAATCAGGAAAAATAGAACATATTATCTCCATTACAATGTTAATTTATGAGCAAAGATCTGTATGTCAACATCAAACTAACCTACATTGGTATGACAGATTATCAAAAGCAAAAATAAAGTGGTGTGGAATATAAAAGGATACCTTATGCCAAGAAAAGTATCGCATCACAACAAATTACCATCAATCATTTAAATACATGCCTCCTGTGATTTTATATGTGCTGGTCCACAGAACTCAAGAATTTCTCAGGTAAATTTTTTTAACCTAATTTCATAAAAAATATTAACCACATATACTGAATTTAAAGCATTTTCCCAACTCAGTCATCAGCATGCATTGCACTAATTTAATTCTTCAGCTATTCACAACTATTAAAACTCACTTATATAGGCACTCATAAAGGAACCAGCACATATTGCTTCAATGAACATAATAATCCTGCAGATAAAATGAGTAACATTAGACAATAGTCAACAATACATAGTTTGGCAAAGTAACAAGTAACAACAATATTCCACTGTGGATCTAGAAAAGGAAAAATCTGGAGACTGGAGTAGTGTTTTTCAGTTCAATCTTACCAAGCAAAGAATATAAACAACAAACTGGACAGGATGATGCCACAATTATTATTGCAATGTCATGGTCAATATTTATATCATGACACTGAAAATTGCAAAAAGGAAAAAAAAAAAAAAAAGAATCCCGAAATATGATAGAATAAGCATATTTCTTGAAAAGATACATTTTTTGGAACTGATAGAATATAAATTAGGATTTAGAAGAAAATTATTATCCATCGATCGGAGAAATGGCAGAAGAAATTGGACAAAAAGAATTGTTTAGGAGCTGCATATAAGCTCTGCAGCTCCCCCCGCATTCACCTACTCTAGTTTCCTTGAAATCGTCTCTAACATTGACTAAACCAATCATCCCCTTTAACCATTTTCATTATTTTGTAATATATTTCAGCAATATTCATTTCAGAATATGCAACTCCAATATTAAATATAGCATTTTTTTTCTTACAAATCAAATCATACATAAGCCAAATTTGGAAGTTGGACAATTCATTTAGTTAAATTGAAAATGAAGAATTTCCATAGTGATTTACTGATTTACTTGTGATATATGCACCAAAATTTGTAAAAGTTATGTGTAAAGAAATTGGTTATAAGATCAGGCAATAATTCCTTAGTATACGGTACCAACACATTATTATTTGATTAAACATGAACTTTCTTAAGAAATTCTTTCTAAGCAAAATTGTATATCCATTTAATGTTATGAAACACCACACAGCAACCTATTTATCAATTTTAGACTTCAATTTCATTCACAGAAGCTACATGTCTTAAACACCAAAATGTTAAGATGCTTAGCTGCTTAGGCTTCTAATAAAGTGGTATGAGTACCTCAGCAACGTAGAGATAGAAAGAATACCGATCTGGGGTTTCCAAACCATGACAAGTAGCATTGCCGCAGTTCCTAACATGGAATCAATATATTTAATATAACAATGATCATATTATGATTTTTAAAGATGAACAACTGCAATTGACCAACTATAGAACAGTAAAATTTAGACATGCTAAATGCAGTTGATATGCTATATCTTACATGTATCCCTAACACTAGCAAATATTTTTAAGCCATAATACATATTAAGATCAAGAGAAAGAAAGAATTAATATGTACATACCATATGCAGTAATGGCAAATGGTAACCGAACAATATGCTTCAACTTCTGACTGAAACTATAATAACCCTGCAAAACACAATTGCACTTGAGGAACTAAAAAAAAAATCACTAATGAGACCACCTGACTTGACATCTCAACAGCACTGCAACAGAACATAAACATTAAAGAACCTTTCTAGTCAGATTCAAATGAAAAGTTCATGATTCCCTCTGCAAGGTGAATTTAGGGATTGGGGGAGGATTTATCCCTAAGATATACTCCACCATCTAATGAATACAACAATTACAATATAGTACATGCCCTCCGCTCAAAAAGTATTTCATTTTCAAAAAGAGCAGCAAGTGTTTTTTTTTTTCTTTAAAAATGAAAAAGATAAATAATGAACAGAAAGATGTCTTTTAATCCTGATGAAAATCTTCTCCTGAGGACAAGACTTAACTCCTAAAGAACTTCCTTAACTGAGGAACATGAAATTCTCACTCATCTAACGTCTTTGTGAGAGAAAGTCTTAAAATAAACATTTAACCAAGTAAATAAATAAATATTTACCTGTAATCGAATTTTCTGGACTTGGATAACAAAATACTGTTGAAATATGCCTGAAACAGTGAAATTTGAAATTAAGTAGAATTTACTCACAGTAATAGCAGCATGTATGAGACCAAGCTAAGTTATAAGAAATAATAGCAGAGATAATTGAACATATGATGTGAAACTAACCATAGGCTGTAGGACAGTTGATCAGGAAAAGAATGAGAGAAAACCCATAGAGGACTATTAGATTTTAAGTAAACAATGTTATCAAGACTCAGTTCCACAATTTACTAGTAAATTATGGCGGATATACAATGCCTCCGACGCACTGCACATGTTTGCCGATGCAACACCAGTGTCATCATACAAACCAACAATCAGTATAAAATTTTACAAACAATGGCAATAGAATGGAGCTGATGATTAATCGAGAAACGTCATCTTCTTTTTTTCTTTTTTCAAGTCATATTCTATCTCCTATATGCAAATGTTTTACTCCGCACTTTTCACTTTTTGGATCCATATTTGGGTACCAGGACTCAAAAAATATGAAGGATTAGGATGTAATGAATACTCTCCCACCCTATTCTGCACATACATGAACATGCAGAGAGATAGAAACAAACATAGAGTAGTTACTTCTGTTGGTCAATAATGGTGAAGATGATGAGAGACAGATGCACTACATGTGCTTTACCGTTCTATTCTTCTTCATTTCTAGCCAACTCTTCAAGGCTTTTATTGTAGAGAAGCTAACACCGCCTAGTTTTAGTTAATTTTCGATTTATTTCTAATTAAAAGTTATCTTGTTCATTCCTGGTTATAGCTAACAAATTGATTTACCCCAAAACTATAACTTGAGGTGATACATATATAAAAGTTTTTAGAATTTGTATTGAAAGATTAAGTGAAACTGGATGTAAAATCCCTAATAATTGGCCTCCTACACACAATAATCTTGAATTGGTAACTTTACTTATTATGATCAATAACAGATAGCAAAGTGAAATAATGGGGTCAAAATAATTTAGTTAATGACTAAATATTAAATAATAATTCAGAAATTGCCAACTCGGTATGTCTTTACAATATCATCCTCTCTAGTACAACTAAAAGGGAAAATTATCAAGTGCGGGAAAATTATCACCTCCGATAATCAGTGATCCCGCACGAAAAATAATTTAGTTAATGATTAAATAATAATTCAGAAATTGCCAAATTGGTATGTCTTTACAATATCATCCTCTCTAGTACAGCTAAAAGGGAAAATTATCAAGTGCGAGAAAATTATCACCTCCGATAATCAGTGATCCCGCGTGAAAAATTTGTGCAGGATCATGCGTTAGAAAGTTACTAAGCTAAAAGATGAATAGGTTTATTGAAAATGTGAGATAATAGTCATAAAGATCTCTCTCATTCTTTTCTAAATAAAGAAAAAAAAAAATCATTCACAAGAATGTTGTAAATGAAGAAACCATAAAGACCAATGATATGTCTACTTCATCCCAAAGATCCTCTTTTAAAAAAAAATAAAAAAATAAAAAAAATAAAAAAAGAAAAAGAAAAAGAAAATTGGCATAACATCTCCAAGAACACATGAGAAGCCCACAAACCCTATACATGCATACGCTGGGACTTCTGTATATTTCAAAAGAATCACACTAACTTGTAATTTAACATAAACAAGGTTTCAAAACATTTGCAACAAATTCATGACAGGCAGACATCATACAGAACACATTTTCACTTGAAAGCTTATAAGAAAATTCTAAATAGAATAACGCAATGAATGGATGTGCAGATCAAGATTCCAGAAACAAGACATCCAGTCAAGTAAAGCTCTAGTAAAACTAACCTGTGACTGCTAAAAGAATAACATCGCAACTGCAAAGCAATGGCGGGATGAACTTCTGTATAGGACGAAATATCCATGGAGCGCCTGCAGCCAAAATGGCATAACCTGCCTAAAATAGAAAAACAATCAGATTTCACCAATTTGTTTCCAACAAAATTAAAAAAAAATAAAAATTGAACATGTACTTACCAATACGATAAAGTAAACAACACTCCCGAAAATGCTCCTAGATTTCCGATGACCAAACAAAGGAGCTTCATGCAGTATATCGAGAAACCTATCACAGTATCACAAATAGTCACAATAGTGAATTCAAACTCCAAAACGATCTTTGCCTAAAATTATACCAAATTCAAATAACGTAATGCAAGAAATGAAACAATTCCTACGAAAAGGTAACAAATAAAGAGCATAATTGATGAAGAAAATACATTGAAAGAAAAAAATTGAATAATCGAAAACTTACATAGCGTTATCTTCAGGAGATGGAGAGGTGGAGGAAGCGTGTCTCTCCATTGACATCTTCTGAGGTGTTTGTTGAATTTTGTATTGGAGGTTTGTTCAAATTATGTATCGGTTTGAGACGACGGAGATTTGGATCGGGAGAGAGACCATGACCATGATGAGGACCGTTTAGTTTCAGAGCTAGCTGTTAAAAGCAGCACTTGTTAAAGAAGAAAAAGAATGAGCCGGTTTGGTTTTCGGCTTCGCCCGTCGTTTGACGGGTTGGGTCGGTTTTTCGGTAAGCCTGACCCGACATATATGCATATTAAAAAAAAAATAGGTTTTTATCTTTTTTCTCGCTCTGAAGGTCTGAAACCCTCCATAGCTCCATCTCAGTTCCACGCCGTTAGGCAGCTCTCAACTCTCCGGTCACCGTCACCATTTCCCTTCTCCATCACCGTCGTCGTCTCACCCGTTGAGTTTTCTCTCTCATAGTCGCCATCTCCTCTCAACTCTCAACTCTCAACTCTCCGGTCGCAGTCACCATTTCCCATCTCCATCACCGTCCTCGTCTCACCCGTTGAGTTTACTCTCTCATCGTCGTCGTCTTCCTCATAGGATGTGAATCAGTATTTTTTTATTTTTTATTATTGAATGCTCTAAAGGTTTTTGCTTTCATTTATTTCTGGTTGATAAAATCTAAATCAACCTGGATTTTGATTTGCTATGGTTTTTCTACTCAGTTTCTCACTATCCCCATGAAGACCAAACACAGCAACCGAAAACCCGATTCACAATCCAATAAAAAACCAGATTGCCCTCAAACAAGAGATAGTTCTGTAGACTTTCGTGGGTGTAAAACAGAGACTGCTAATGGCGTCGGGTTTCCCATGACCCTCCTATTCTACGTAGCCCATCCCTCAACGGTTCGAGCCTCCGCCATCGCTGCCATTGCCCATTTGCACACTTTTGCCCCTGGAGGATCTCGCCCCTTTAATGACAGAGAGGTAAACCATCGACATAGTCCCAAGTTGTGGTTTGTTAAAGTTGTTTGTACTCTATTTATTCGTCCTCATTGTTGTTGGATACTTGTGTGGGCTATTTGAGTAGGAATTTGACTCCTTTGGTGTCGTTTGAGGTAATTAAACGGTTAAATGATCCGAACTTGGGATTGAAGTTCTTGGAGTTCAGTAGAGTGAATTTGAGTCTTAATCATTCTTTCAAGACTTACAATTTGCTTATAAGGTCTTTATGTGAGATGGGTCTACATGATTCAGGGAAAATGGTATTTGATTATATGAGGAGTGATGGGCATTTGCCTAATAGTCCACTTATAGAATTTTTGGTTTCATCTTTCATGAAAGTAGGAAAAATTGATGTTGGTAAGGGATTGCTTTCTCAGCTTCATTCGGAAGAAGTCACTGTGGATACTATCACATACAATAGCTTGTTGAATCTTTTGGTTAAAATGAATAGAGTAGACGAAGCCGTTCGCATGTTTAAAGAGCATATTGGATTGTATTCCCGTCCAGATACTTGGACTTTCAACATTCTGATCCGAGGTTTGTGCAAGATAGGAGAAACTAATATGGCTTTTGAGTTTTTCCATGATATGGGGAGTGTTGGTTGTTCTCCTGATGTGGTTACATATGACACGCTTATAGGTGGAATGTGTAGGGTAAATGAGGTAGATAGAGGACACAAGTTATTGAAGGAAGTTCAGTTAAGAAGTGACTTTTTACCCGATGTCGTGACTTACACATCGGTTATGTCAGCATATTGCAAGTTAGGTAAGATGGGGGAGGCGTCTAATTTATATAATGAGATGATTAGCTCTCTTATTGAACCCAATGCTGTAACTTTTAATGTTTTAATTGATGGCTTTGGTAAGGCTGGTGACATGGTTTCAGCTGAATCCATGTGTGAGAGGATGCTATCCCGTTGTTGGCTTCCTGATGTTGTTACTTTCACCTCCTTAATTGATGGATATTGTCGAAATGGACAGGTGAATCAGGGTTTAAAGCTTTGGGATGAGATGAAGGCAAGAAACCTGTCTCCAAATGTGTACACTTTTGCTGTTCTTATTAATGCTCTTTGTAAGGAGAATAGATTAAATGAGGCTCGCCAGTTTTTACGGGAATTAAAGTGGAGTGAGATAATCCCTAAACCATTTATCTACAACCCTGTGATTGATGGGTTTTGCAAGGCTGGTAATGTGGATGAGGCGAATGCAATTCTGACAGAGATGGAGGAGAAGAGATGCAAACCTGATAAAGTGACATTTACCATTTTAATTATTGGGCATTGTGTGAAGGGAAGAATGTTTGAGGCTATTAGCATTTTTAATAAGATGCTGGCGATTGGTTGTGCTCCTGATAATACTACCGTGAATTCATTGATATCTTACCTTTTGAAGTCTGGGATGCCTAATGAAGCCTTTCGCATTATGCGAATAGCATCGGAGGACCTGAACTTGGGTTTTTCATCTTCAAAGAAAGCAATTCATATGAGTACAAGTACTGGTATTCCTGTGGCTGCTTAAGAGAAAGGCTTTCAAACCTTTGGATTTTGCATTGAGAACCCACTCACTTTTTTTTGTAAAGTCTTTCCACCATCATGCATCCAGCACCAATGCAGCATATCAGCTTGGAGCGCAAATGAGATAGCTGTAAGTATTTCATCCATGTACTTAAGTGAGACTTGAAACATCAATTCTCCCAAATGACACACTTCCAAACACCAATTCTCCTAAATGACACACTTCCAAATTTGTGCTGATTCTGTTGAGCTTGTATGTTACTGTTCAATTCTGCATGTTACTTCTGTTTAAAATATTTGATATATTAATAAAGACTTTGTTGTCACTATGTCTCTTGATACTAGTTTTATATATTCATAGGGTTTAAGAATGATTATCTGAAATGAAATCTATTACTTGCTCACAATGTCATGTTTTGCATGGTCCAGTTATTTTGTTATGTAGCATGGCTGTCAGATATGCAATCATATGATTGAGTTACTGCTGTTTTATTTATGGATAGCTGTTAATTGAGTTACTAGTTGATTTTATATGATTGTTTTGTTTGTTGGTGGACCATTTGTTCTCCGATAATGAAATTTTTTAATAAATAGTTTTCTATTTCTATCCATAAAAGAGTCCTTGGGTTTGACTTTCTAACTGTATATTTTTATTAAATGATTTGGAGCTGTCTTAGATTTTATCATTGATCATGTGCAGAAGTTCATAACAAACTTGATAGGTAATTGAGATTAGAAAATCCTGAAAAGTGGGGGTGCCTGTCATCTCCATCAAGGTTTCAAATGATGTTATGAAATTCACAATTTATCTACAAGGGACTCGTGTTAAGTTGCACCTGTTATACTCTAATTTGTATGTTCTTAAGCTCTTAACACTTTTCTCTTGTCTATGGACTTGCAGGCTGGCAACCAATGCATGTCTACCAAATATTGGTTGGATCCTGAATGCTATTGAGCCCTCACTCATTCTCAGCAGGTTAGGATACCCTCAGAGTTTTTAGGCTTTCTGAACTTCATATGGGAATAGAAGTTGATCGATTGGCTTGACAACCCAGATACTACAGATTACATGAGGAAAAATTTGCATCTTGTTTCAGACTTTCAGTGTAAGAGAAGATCCTTTGAGTGCTAGAAGTTACCATCTAGATTCTAGAATTTGCAAAATTTTGCATGTCTGATGTTATTTGCTGACATGGAAGTGGAGACATGAAAAGGTTTAGCATGATGTTTGTTCTCTTTTTGTTTGGGTAGTTCAAATATTTGTTCAGGAGTAGTAGTCCCCCACATCCATCTTCCCACATTGTGCAGATGGTGCACCACTAGTATAGAGAAACTTTCAATAAATGCATATTCTCTTAATAGGATGAAGAAATGGAGAAACAGATGAAATCGAAATATTATGGGGCAGAAGCGTGATTTTATTGTATTCTTTAATAAAACAGCGGCTTCTGCCAGGCTTTGATATAATTTTGGTATCAATTTCCTGTAATATCAAAGTGTAAAAATTTTCATGTGGATCTGATTCCAGAGAAAGTTGTACTCTTTTTGGCCCTTTTCTTTCTCCTTTCACCTTGTTCGGATTGGCTTTTTCTGTCCGTTATATTCTTGTGCAATCTTAGTTGACCATGCAACTTCCAAATTGAGGTGTTAACAGCAAAATAGCTCTTATTTCGTTCTTATGCATGAGCATGAAACAAACATTTAGCTGGTTCGTGTCCAGTAATTTGTGTTTTACAGTTAAACGAAAGATAAATAAGTAATAAGTTGCCAGGGAAGCGCATGAATTGCCACCCAGCATACAAGGCAGATTTGGTCATGAACAAATTATATACACAATATTCTAGGCAATGCAATATCAAGTCTATAAATTCAACATTACACCCAACCATTATAGATACATAAATGTCTTTCTTGTCTTGGACCTTATTTTGTATGTCACACCAGGACCCTTAACATGAAGGGATGCACCAAATGACGTGTTGTGGAGCCAAGAATTTCTTCAGAAACGGACTACGCGACCACAGGGTATGATGCGCAAGTTGCAACACCTATAACCAAATCATCAACATCAGTATAAAGTTCCAAATTTCATTTGCAGTTTTGTTCTCTATGTAAATGAATTCTGTTTCTCCGATTGACATGACATTATCAATGATCTGATCAGTTAAATATATCTCAAGAAGATCTGGAATTAGTGGGAAACTTACCGCACATGTTCTTCCCAAACTCCATCTTGAAGTAGCCATTGTCACCCCAGCTGTCTCCCCAAGAGTTCTTAATGAGCCAATATGGGACATCATCTTCAACTCCATACCCAACTGCAAGAACGGCATGGTTCACATCCTGCATATAAACTCGGAGATATTAGAACAACAATCCTGAAGAAATTATAACAATAACATTCATTTACTTTTGACATGTAATACTAACCATGGGAGTAGAGCCACATGTGGTGGATGTAAAAACTCCTCCCTTGTAAAATCGGAAACTTTTTACTACCTCAAATGCCACACTCACTGGTCGAACCAATGCAACTGCATGTTTTAATTCATCTTCGGCTCCCTGCATTTGTTCATATAAATCAGGAGACATCCATAAACCAAAATTTGACAACTCTCAATTCACATCAAGGTTGAGCATGAGTCTTACCAGGGTAATGTTGACAGAGTTGAGAACTTGGACACCAACATTTTCAGATGAGAATTTGCATGCCTCATCTTTTCCAGTGTAGGGATAAGCCTCCTCGGTATCAAGACCGCCATTGAATTTGATATATTCAAAGGCTTGGGATGGCAACCCACCATTGCAACCGAAGTTATTGAAAGCTTGGGCACAGTCCACAAGCTGTTGTTCTGACAAAGATATTCCCTTTCCAAATGCCTGATGGTAAGCTGCCTCAAGAGCTCCGGTTGTGCTGCAATTGATAAATAAATATTCAAGTTGAGAATCTTTTTCTTATTTCTTCAAACAACAAATCTGAATTTAGCTAACCTGAATGTCCAGCAAGATCCACAGTGGCCTTGATCTTTGACTGGGCTCACTATTCCACTTTCTCTCCAGTCTTTCTGTACATACATCTCACTATTACAAACTATTGAACCCATTATAATAACTAGTTTAGCTAGTAAGATTTTTTGTCATTTTAGAAGAGTTTTTGGGTCCAAATCTCACACTAATCAAATTTAGTGGGGAGAGATTTGGTTTATTTATTATAAAAAATATTAAAAATAATGATTGAACCCCATATCAGTATTAACTAGGCAGAGACCTCCCAAATTATATCATGGAAATTCAAGAACTAGTTCCATAACATCATTGAAAGTAAAATGTCTTACTGTTAATAATTAAAGTTAAAAAAAAAAAAAAAAAAAAATTGATAGTAGAAAGGCATTAGAGTACCGTTTGAGGAAGGACGTGATCGGTAAGCTTGTGATTTCCCTTTGTCGTCGCTGAGCAGTTTTGTGCAGCTCCCAACCTGTGTCTTTGGAACTCTTCCCAAGTCCAGTCAGCAAAGTCTGTATCATCATAATAATAAATTGGAAATGTTAATATGTGGGCACAAGTTAAGAATTACAAGAGAGAATAAAATGGTTATATTTATTTTTCGACATATATATTTTTGAAATATAACATTAATACGATTTAACGGTAACACTCGAACCCCTATTCCTTACATAATTGAAGGGAAGTGCACAACCACTTAGAAATAATAAATATGAATTATATATTTAAGTTTTGATTTGTTAATATGACCATAATAAAAAAAAATAGCACTAACATGACCTTCATTTGATAATTTCAGCCATTAAACCTATAAATCATATGTTTTCTTCAAAGTATTAGAAAATCAAGCACTGTAGATAATTTTTAGGAAGATGAGGGTCCAAAACATAATTCTTAATGCATATGCCAACATGTCAAAGTGTGATTGGACTGTGAGCGGACCAATAGGGAAGTTGATCGAACAACAGCTGATAGCTAACACGCACGTGAAGAAATTCCTCACTGGTCGGTCATGCTAAGAATTAAGACCTAGACCTGATCAGAGGACTTATCGCTCTCAGACCTATAACAGATTAATCAGATCTCTGTATCTTCCAATCCGACGGCTAATATTATTCCAGGACGAAAAAAAAAACTTACGATTGACGGCGAGAGTGTAAGATAGGCCTTTTTTGTTTGTGGATCTGATCAAATCCAAATTCTCCGAGAAAATCGCGAAACGGAGCTTCGTCTCCTCAACAGTCTCGTATTTCTTCTCATACCTGTAAAAAAAAAACACAATAATAATAAAAATAAAATAAATACCGAAGACTTCCGATATAATCGGAGAGTGGATGATTTGTTTTTAATTATTAATTTTGTTATTGGAAAGACCTGTGAGCAAAACGAGCAAAAGAGAGAGCATGACGAGTATGGCCTACGACTTGGAGAAGAGAAGCCTCGAAGTCACGAAGACCGTCCGATACCAATCTGATGGGATTGGAATCGTCGAAGGTTGATGCTGCGGAGGCACACACGCAGCATAGTAACAAGATGGTGAAGGAAACTGGTGTTAGGCGAGCCATGTCCAAAGTCCAATGATTGTGGGGTGTGAGACTTTGAGACTTGAGACGGAGAGGAGTGGATGTTAAATGAACCAGAGATTCGATGTATGGTCGGGACTCATATATTATTATTAATATCCTATTTTGGGATATTATTAAAAATTGATCTCTAGTTTGCATTATTCGCCAAAATTCACCATCTACTTTCATTATTAGCTAAACACCACTCTTCTTTTTAACTTATTATCCAATATATACTATTGTCATTAGTTACCGTTAAAAATTTAATTTTTTTGTTAGGTTACCAAGGTTAACATAGTTATCAATTAAATTTTTCGTTAGGTCGCCTAGGTTAAAATAGTAAGCAACTAATAAAATAAATAACGGTGATAGAAAAATAATATTAAAAACTTTTTTAAAAAATTGATATCAGAATCCCATTAGACTGCAGTGGTGTAGTTAGGATTTTTGACTAGGGGGGGCTAGACTGAAAACAAGTGTTCGAAAAAACGGAAAAATTGGCCGCCTAGGCACCTCCTATATGCTAGGCGGACGCCGACCATCCTGATTCTGCCAAATTGGCCATATTAGGCAGCCGGAAGAAAATCGACCGATTTGGCCAGAATAATCGACCGATTTGGCCAAGAAAATCGAGCTAAGCGGAGTCAATGCATGGCTCCACCTAGTCGTTGTAAAGACTTTCTGTCGATGAAAGTCGCTTGACCGGTAAATTGTCACCATCGTAATAATTCAATAACATGAAATATGTTGGCAATGGATAAGCTATTTTACTTTATAATCAATTTTCATTTGATTTTGGGAAGAAATCCAAAATATTTTTCCTTTACTTTAATTTTTGATTATTTGATATAATAACCTACAATAGTAAAAATTCAATAAGAAATAGACACACACACACACACACACATATATATATATATAAAAATATGGCAGAGTCACAACTCACAATCTCAATCAAAAATCATCCAAATAACATAAAATATGTAAATCTATTTTCTAGAACAATTTAATTCTACATCTCTAATTCTCTAAATGACTAAATTAGTAAATTTCATCATCTCAAACCCAAAATTGAAGTGTATTTAAAATAATAATAAAGATCCACATGGACCGCATACCTGACTTACCTTATAGTCTTGTAGATTAAAATTTAAAACTCAAATTTTTCTTCAATACATTTTTTGACCTGTTTCAATTCATAATACCAAAATCATATAAAAGTTAAAACAATCTAATTTCTTATAACAAAGCACTTTCCAATGGAAAGAATAACTAAAAATATTGATAACAATTTTTAGAATTACAAATTAAAGGATTTTCGTATAAACCCTAAAACTAAACTTTATACAGTATAGAGTACAAAAGAATGAAAAGATAAAATCATTAGAGAAAGGAGAAAAAAGTGAAATTATTTACCTTGGCCGTTGCTTGTGATGTTCAAATGGTATTTTGGTTTCTTGAATTCGCATTGGTGATTGAAGGAGTCTCTCGTTCTCCTGAGAAAAAAACGAAGAAGAAGGAAAATAGTGTTTGGAGGAGTTGTTTTGTTAATTGTTATTCTATAACTATTTCAATTAGTGGGTGAAACTGACAGGCTATTGGGTGACATTTGACAAGCCTTCCACCGGACAAAAAAAATAAAGCAGTGACTAGTCCCACTCCCACTTCAATGAGTGGAGACTTTGGGTGAAAGAAAACCAAAAAATATATATATTTATATATAATTTATTTATTTTTGAAAATTATGACCAGGCTACAGCCCGGTCTAACCTACGTTTAGCTCCGCCCTTACATTAGAGCCTCCCCTTATTCGCGGTGATCCCATTTGTCATGAATGGATGAGGCGCTAGCCTCCCCTTTCCATGGAACTAGGGGGGGGGGGTGTTTTTGACCGGCGGTTTAGTGGTTCAGAACGTTCGTCGTGAATTGTTTGCGGCTCCGTTCACCGTGGAAGGGAGAGGTTGGGGAAGGGGGACGTTCCAACCTCTCCCTTCCTTGGAGTTTCGTCGTTGGATCTCCAAGATCTAGCAATGGATCTGGCATTGGTGCTTTAAAAAAAACGGATTTTTTTATTAAAAAAATTGTTGATCTCCACTAATTTTTTTTTTTTTTGTAATTAATTTTTATATATTTGTATTTTTTTTATATTTGAATAGAATGGTAGAATGGTATTTTGGTTAGAAATATTAACCGAATGTGGTTTTTGACTAATAATAAAACTCGATGTTAGATTTGAGCGAATAATACAAAGTAGAGGGTGATTTTTTAATAATATCCGTTTTATCTATTAGTCAATATTCCATCATACACTTGGCCCTTGCTGTATGGGCTCTACTATCACTCTACCACTCATGACGTGCATGATGACGTGTAATTCATCTATGTCGTTATGGCTGCGTATTCATTATATGATTATGTCAGCTTTCTATTTTTCATTTATTTATTTATATATATATATATATATAGTCTTTCTATTATCAGTTCGAACCGATAAAAGTTATATCAGTTCATTGTATGTGGGCCATTGGATTTAAATACTTTGACTCACAAGTGCATACAGCCAAGTCAAAGTATTTAAATCCAGTGACCCACATGCAAGGAACTGATATAACTTTTGTTAGTTCGAACTGATAATAGAATTTCTGTATGTTAGTTCGAACTAACAAAAGTTATATCAGTTCCTTGCATGTGGGTCACTTGATTTAAATACTTTGACTTGACTGTATACACTTGTTAATCAAAGTATTTAAATCCAGTGGCCCACATACAAGGAACTGATATAAATTTTGTTAGTTTGAACTGATAATAGAAAGACTGTATATATATACAGTCTTTCTATTATCAGTTCGTCCTGACAATAAATATATTAGGACGAAGAATGTGGACCACAGATTATGAAGAAGTTTTGACTAATGCATACAGATTATGAAGAAGTTTTGATAAGTGCATAACATTACACACACACACATATATATATCCAGATTTTCTATTATCAGTTCGTTCTGACAATAAATATATCAGGACGAAGAATGTGGATCATTAGATTTACATACTTTGACTCATATTGTTTTACTTGTGTAGGTGTGATCTAGAGTTTGTGTGTATAGATGTATCTTCTATAATTTATGTAATGTGATATGAAATATTATTTTATAGCATAATTTAAATATGTAATGTTATGCATCATGATGCATTTAGTCTATGTTATTTAGATAAACAAATTATTGTATTTTAACGAGATAAGGTTGGTTCGGTAGTAAACTCCTCACACATGCACCACGAGGTTGCGGATTCAAATCATTCCCTAAAAAAAAACCAGAATTTATATAATAATGTAATACTTCCAAAAAATATATATTATATTTGAAGAAATTTTTGAAATTATAATGTAATAATTGTTACGACATCAATGGTTTATTACCATTTAGTATTAATATTATCATCAAATGCATTACTTGTGCTTTTAGGGAAAATATAAAGGAAATTATTTGCACATACTCTTATATATATATATCCTTGTTTTTTTTTATTATAAGCTTTATTTCTGAATTAATTAATTAATTATTATTATTATAAGCTTTGTTATAATAAACCAATTCATGCTCCAACCCTATAGTGATTGAGATTTGATCTTTAAGACATCTTACATATTTATTAAAATGTTTGCCATTTTTAGATAAAATCTCACAAATTAAACTAATCAACTCCCACTTTATATATAATTATTTAGTGCATGCTTACCATATCAACTTCTTATGTTTATTGTTTTTTTTTTTTTTCAATTTATATTATTCTCTACAATATAATGTGTCTTTTAATTGGTTGTTTTTTTTTTTCTTCCAAAAGAATAAATAATAATAATAATAATTGATTGTTATATACTTATATTTGTTTGTGATACCTTTTAAGTTTTAAGACATCTGAATTACAAAAGAATGACATAGATGTTAATTTTGTTAATTTTGTGTTATCATTATAATTAATTAAATATATTCTATATTATTGTTTGACCTATAAATATTTTTGAATTTTCTATCTAGTATGCATCTATAATTGTCACGACATAACTAGATATAATAATATAAGGAAAAATAATTGAAAATTTGTGCCATGACTTACGTACGAGTAACGCTGCTTATCATTTTTGACTTTTGAATAATCACAATTTCAATTGATCGATCTTGTAAATTTCAAAGAGGAAGATCGTCCATTAATCCCAAACTCAGGATTTCATGACAAATCATAATATCTTCTTCTGTCACCTTCTAATTACATTGTATTATTATTATTTATTAACAATCGACAATTATGTGGGTCCTAAGAATATAAAATCCAAAGTGACTCATAACATAGATATTTTCTTGCGGGGTCATGATCACTATAAAAAAATAAAAAATTGAAAATTCATAACTCTCGTAGCCATACAAAACACAAATATCGTATAATAGATCAGTTCTTTAATTTCACACGACATATATGTTATAATAGAGAAATGTTTTTGTGTATCTGATGAATACGTCAAATCCAATCAAACCATGACATAATGTAAATAGTAATCAATCATACGATAGATGATGTAATATAAATTGATTGAGCCCGAACTTATTGAAGCACTTCCACAATTGACCAAGCACTAAGCAGACTTTTGGGGAATGGTGTTTGCCATTATTCAACATTTCAACATCAATGGATGAAGCTAAACAACTTAATCAAACTATCAAAATAGCTATCGTTGTTGTCGTTGCAAAGTGAAGATAATTAAAATTCTTGGATAGTTGGATGCAGAAGAAAGAGAATTTGGATCTGAATTGATGCCTAAAAAAAAAATTAGGTGGGCTGAACATCACTTATAGTGGAAGAATCATTTACTAAATCATGTACGAGATTACAATGTTGAATTTGACAGCTGCGAGATCCTAATCCTATAAAATTATATCATATTTGAATAGTTATGGTGACTTTGACTTTGTTTAAATCGTATAAATTTATTCAAACTATGCTAACTTCCTTTATACTTCCTTAATTTATTTTATTTAACAAGTTTCATTAAATCCACGGTTCTCGGTAAAAGTCACTCATTCAATCTAATAATGTTAGGTTCCAGTCGTTGCATCGAAATTGATATATAAAAAATAAAATAAAAGATTCGTTGCGATGGGAAATAAAAGGATATAGATCATCTCCTCACCTTAATTGTCCTCAACTCTATAATCTATTGCTACGTATCTAATATAACAAATCAATGAATTGTACTATTTCTAATAATTTTTATATTTTTACTCTATCAAAAATAGAATTAATCAAAACCGTTGATTTATGTGAGGAGGACAATGTGAGAAAAAAGCGAGGCAAGGGGGGAATCTAAATCCAAAATATAAAAGTCCTGAATTTAATGGGTTTGAAGTTTGATGTTTTCAAAATCTAGCTATATTGTCTTCGGGTTTGAAGTTTGATGTTTTCAAAATCTGGCTATATTGTCTTATCTTTTCTTTTCTTATCTTCCCTAAGGTTGTGTTTGTTTTTTTTTTTTTTTTTTTTGAAAGACCCTAAGCTTGTATTTAGGAGATAATATCTACGGCAAAATAAAGGTGACAAAAGAGTTGCGATATTTACACCTCCGAAAAACTGTATGTACACCCCTTTTTGTATGATACCCCATTAAAAAATTTTAAATGAGATATGGGAAATAAAAGGATATAGATCCACTGTCCTCGGTAAAAGTCACTCATTCAACCAAAAATAAATAAAAGGTGTCTAAATATATTGTCTAAAAGGATATGGAATTTATTGTCACATGTCTAATATAACAAATCAATGAATTGTACTATTTCTAATAATTTTTATATTTTTACTCTACCAAAAATAGAATGAATCAAAACCGTTGATTTAGGTGAGGACAAAGTGAGATAAAGCGGGAATCCAAATCCGAAATATAAAAGGCCTGAATTTAATGGGTTTGATGTTTTCAAAATCTGGCTATATTGTCTTCTTTTCTTTTCTTTTCTTTTTTTTCCGTAAGCTTGTATTTTTTTTTTGGAAGACCCTAAGCTTGTATTTATGAGGTAATATGTACGGCAAAACAAGAGAGAAAACCGAAAATAGCCATCCAAATTATCATACTTTTGTTTTTAACCACTTTTAAAATTATAATTGTTAATAACCACTTTTTAAAAAAACTTTCAGTGTATGTCCGTAAATTACAAGTATACCCCTGAAATTAGTTTTCTTTTTTTAAAACCTTTAAACTTGAAATCATGACTAAATTGAAAATGTCAAAACTTGAAATCATGGCTAAATTGGAAAGTCCAAACTTGAAAGAATGCCTAATTTGAAAATGTTGAAACTTGAAATGTGGACTAAATTGAAATTAGGCTTAGGTTTTTTTTTCCCCAATTCTTCTTCTTCCCCAAATCCCCAATCATCGCCGGCGTCATCAAGGTAAGGGCCAATCATCGCCGGAGCTGGGCAAGCATCGCTGGACGACGTCGACTGGGCGTCAATCATCGCCGGACGTCGTCGGCAAGCTGCTTGGGCTCCGCGTGAACCAGCGGTGAGGCGGCGATGTTTGCCCCAGCTCCGGGGATGATTGGCGGCATGGAGGAAGAAAAGAGAGAGAGGATCAGAGAGAGAGAGAGAGAGAGAGAGAGAGAGAGAGAGAGAGAGAGAGAGAGAGAGAGAGAGAGAGAGAGAGAGAGAGAGAGAGAGAGAGAGAGAAGGTGAGAGAGAGATGATTTAGGGGTTTTTATATGAGGGCTTTTGAGTAATTTCTCAAAAACAAGGTTAAAAACAATTAAAAGTATGCATGCGGTTAAAAAAGAAATTCCCATAATTAGAGTGGTCAGTTTTGGTAATTTCCACGCAAAATAAAGGTGGCAAAATCATATAGAGTACGTTTAGTCGAACAATTGCAAGTGACCAAGCCCATTCTAAAATGGGCTAAATTTCAATTATGTCTATTGGGCTTGATTCTCTTGCTTCCTTTCAATTCAATCCCACTTTTGGTGTAAATAAATAGGTGGCTAATAAATAACAGCGAAAAAAGACAAAGCAAATAAAGTTAGGAAGACGAAGTTAGATGTTTGGGTTGATAAATATGAAGTTAGATTTTTGGAATCTGAATCTTTGGTGTATGGGGAGTTAGAAAATGATAGAAATAAAAGGATAGAATTTTGAAGGAATTTTTTTTATTTTTTATCGATTTTATTTTTACTAATTTAAATTTTTAATTAATATTTAAATAAAAAAAAAATAATTGATCAATGATATTTTAACAATTTCACACCAAAAATGGATGATTGGAGTTGACAAAAGTCAATAGACGATATTGAATGACCCATAAAATATAAGAACCATAAGAATCTCCTATATAGGAAAATGTCATTTCAATTGCATATAAAACAACAAGAATTATTTCAATTGTATGCAAAACAATACTTATCGACTCATTTTAACCTGTTTATTTTTACTGTATTATGACCAATTAATCAAAAAGACAGATCGTTACAAATAGAGAATATAGTCACTCACGTCTATACAAAACTCATACCAGATCATTCTTTATGAAAAGGTTTCTAACTAAATTAATTTTTTTTTTTTAAAGACATTTAAATAAATCACAAAAGTATATATGGAACATAATTAAATAGAAAAAAAAAAAAAAAAAGTAAATGGAAGCATATATGTACAGGCACAGCGGAGGGTGACATGTTGCTGACACAGTGACACCGAGCCACCGAGGCCCGAGGGTGTCACGGTGTGAGAAATGAGAAGTTCAACTCCAACTCTCCAAGACTTGGACAGTTTCGTTTCACTTGAATGAATAAACAAACAAAAAAACAAACAAAGCCCGCTTCGTTAGAAAAGAATTGCCAATCATAAGGTTGACTTTGACTTTCTCGTTAATTATTTTTACTGCCTATCTCCTCTGACCTTTCCTCTCGTGACCTCCTTAATTCTCCAAACACGCTACAACTTTACACTCCTTCGCTTCTTTACGGTCGTTTGGTACACTGTATTTTCATACGTATCCACTACATTCTATGTTTAGTAATGCTAGAGGATCCAAAAAAGTGACCTAAATTTTGGATCCAAACCTATGTGGCAATATCACACACAACATGGACTCACGTTACTTTTTCCAAAAATCCCATGTGATGTTGCCACATCAATAATACTAGAGGACCCAAAAAAGTGACCCAAACCTATATAGCAACATCACACACAACATGGGTTCACGTCACTCTTTTCAAAGGATATTGCCATATAGGTTTGGGTTCAAAATTTAGGTCACTTTTTTGGGTCTTCTAACAATATTGTTCTACATTTTATTGCTTAACGATAATTTTTTTTTTGAAACACACGAATGGTAGCAATTAGTCGAAGCTAGGTAGCTCAACTGATCATATTTTCCCATCACGTGTGACAAAGTTTCTAGATTTCTAGATTGTCACTCTTGGGTTCATATTATCTGACAATTGACATAGGACACCTATATGGAAGTATCTAAAGTTGGTAAATGATGTCTAACTTAAATTGAATCTTTAATATACTTTTTGAATCTTCTTGACGAGCATTACAATTATCACCGCGGATTTTAATAATTTTCAAATTTAATTTCACTTAAACCGTGTTAGAGCTAATTTTGTTTTTCTATTTAAGCTGTCATCTTTTACTATAATTAATAAAAGCGTTCATTTAAAGCAAATTTTAACAGTGGATTCAAAGTTCATGTAGCTATCGTTTCATCATTATTGTGATCTAGTGATCTGATCTTTTTCCTGACCTCATCTAATCTTATGACACATAAGTATTATAATGAATGGGTAGTTAAAATGTGATCGATTTTCATAACCATTTTATCAACAATCAATTATATGCTTTAAAAAAATCAGAAAAAAGATTAGATCAGTAGATGATCCAAATCCCATTATTATAACATCTGATTAGTTGGTTCTTTTTATTGAAATTAATTACATTTTAAGTACCAAGTAAATCCAGCTTTCGATTAATTAAATGGTCTGGCTATACATGGTCAACCAGGATACTGTAACCAATAAATGAAGTAAATATTTGAGGGGAAAATGTCAACAATCCCAGTCTTTTTTTTTTTTTTTGTTGGTGGTATGGCCGGTGTTTGTTAATGGCTTTGAAATTGTGAATACTAATAATAATAATAATAGAGAGTAGTTTTGATGAGGGAAAATTTTCAAGTCAATAAAACATAAAAAAAAATAGGGGAATTATCATTTTAGTCCCTATGTTTTGTCCGATGATGACTTTTTTAACTGTCTTTCTCATTTTAGATGATTGGTCCCTATGTTTTGTAAAAACCCATCAATTTGGTCCCTTTGACCAGATTTTTAACGGTCAACCCTAACAGAAATAACAAAATGACAATATTACCCTTGATTTTAATTGAATGGGTTAAAAGTACAATTTTACCCTTAAATTTTTAAAAAATTAACAACTTTATCTAATTAATTACCTATAAAAAATGGTTATATTAATGATATAAAGGGGCATTTTAGTCTTTTGAACATGTGTAAATGAAATCAAAACTAAAAACTAAAATTAAAAAAATAAAATCATACAAAATAAAAAAAAATATGAAAAAAAAATTAAAATTTTATATAATAATGAAATAATAATAACATTAAAAAAATTATTTTTAAATAGGTAGATGGATCTCCACCGTCCATCTTAGATATGAACGGTGGTGATCCAATAACGTAAAATAAAAAATAAAAAATAAAAATATTAATTAATTAAAAAGAACTTTCACTATATAAAATAAAATTTTAAAAATTACAAGAAAAAAAAAATGATGGGTGGAGATCCAAATTAAACACCAGTTCTTCTTGGATATTAGAGTTTGGAACTCCACCTATGGAGATCACAGTATAGAATAATAACTGTTTTAAAATGGAAATACTTGTTTTAAAATGAAACTGATTTTCAGATCGTTGAACAACAACCCATATTCTCCACTTAAGGAGATCGACAGAGTTCAGTTCGTCCCCACGATCTGGAAAACCCATCCTCTGGGTTCAGATCGAAGCCTCCACGATCTAGAAAAACCAGATCGGCTGGGTTCTTTGGAAAACCCAGATCATTTGGGACCAGATCGTGGAAAACACTAGATGGAAAGCTTGAATCATGTGAAAGCTTTAAAGATTCCACATGCCTCGCGAATGGGCTGTGCTAGATTTTGTTGTTTGTGTTGTGTTGAGTTCTCTAGATTGATTTTCGTTCTGGGCTTGTTCGTCTGGTTGTTGTGATGAAACTAAATTCTTTTCTTTTTTTTTTTTTTTTTTTTTTGCTGCAAAGAACAGGTTTGGTTGGATGAAAATTTTGATTTGTTGTGATGAAATGTTGGATGAACTTGTCTGATTGGGATGAAAAGTTGGAATTAATTGGTATGTGATGAATAGGAGATCTCCATGGATCAGTGGAGAAAATTAGAGATTTCCAAACCCATCAACAACTCAACCCAATTATTCCGTTGGATCTCGACTGGAGGAGTGTTTTGAGAGTAAGCAAAGCCATGTCCATGAACTTCTTTGTTGGATAAACCACCGGCGGCGGTGGTACCATGAACGGAGCTCCTCCGGTTGATGGTGGTGGGTATGCTACTTGAGGATGATTGTGATCGTATGAACTCATGATCTTAGAATTTGAAATCACAGAGAGAGATTTTAAAGAGAATTTTCCAGATTTGAAGAGATTTTTCAAAAAAAAAATCCAGATTTGAGGAGATTTTAAATTTTTTTCCAAAATTTTCTAGATCTGGAAAATAGTTAATAACAAAACTATTAACTTTTAATATATTTTTAATTTTTATTTTATTTGTTTTTTAATTTCATTTAAATAACACGTCACCACATACCCTACCAACACTATAAAATGACGAAAATAACCCTGTCTCCATTATCTATGGTTAACGGTACACTAACGGAGGGATTATATTGATGGATTTTTTAAAACATAGGGACCTAAAACCTAAAATTGGAAAGACAGTTAAAAAAGTGTCAAAACAAAAAAACATAGGGACTAAAATGATAATTCCCCAAAAAAATATCCAAATATGTTGATGTCTAGATGTTTGGTGAAATTGCATAGAGATGGTTCGAAGTAGTTGTAGCTTAATTGATTTGTCTATCCTAATTTCTTGACCTTAAGATACAAATATTTATATATATTCTACTAATAAAATAATAATTATGAAAATAGTAGCTAATTACAAATAAACATTAATCTCTTATAACCACATATAATTGCCTTAATGGGTTCCAAATCACTATCTCTACTTGAGTGATTCTATTTTTTCAAAAGCTGTCACTGAAAACGAGACTTGCAACTTTTCTCCAGTGAAAGGCCAGCCATTACTTGTTAATTTAATCCTTACTTAACATGTGAGTGTTCCCCACTAAGCTACTACTAATTAGATTAGTTATATTGTACCGGTGTTTCCGGTAAGTAAGATCTTAGGAGCTAACGTAGTAACGTGATAGAAATAAATAATTTTAGAATTTTTATTTTGTAATATTACGAAACTGATTTTAAAATGTAAAGAACAGTTGTGTTAAGAAATGTAAATAAATTTGGTTATTTAAATGAAGAAGTCGTTTAACATGTTCTTTAAACGTTTAATTCATTATACAAGGAAAATAATTTATAAATTACGTTTACTATTGTAACAAAACAAAAGGATTGAAGATTTTTAATTATAATATTTATTATTATTATTTTTATGTTGATTCTTCTCTTAGACAAACGATTGAGTTAATTAACAAGGAAAGTTCCAGAGATCTATCTGATCGTATGATTTTTTTTTCATTATCTTTTTAATTAGTATCTAAAATCCAATTACATGTTCTAATACGGTAGCGTTTACGTAATAATTAATAACAATTGTTATTAGAAAATAAAATAAAATAAAAAATCTTACGCTCCAAGAGAAGGATTCGGTCTAAAAACTTTCATGTTGACGCAGACCACGCGGACGCTATTTCCAAACTCTGACATGACAACAATACCCTTTTGACTTTCTTCAAGTGACGACATGGCTTGACAACTGACAAATGGCACCCACACACCTACTCCCTCAAGGACAATTTTACCCCTCATTAATGCTCCACCCTTTCTTTTCGTATGACAGTGTGAGTATCAAAACCTCCTGGACGGTCCAGATTCATCCGCTAGTTTTTTATTTTTTAGGGGTAATTGTACAAACATCCCCTGACTTTTGATATAATTACACACATATGACAGTTTTGACTATATTGACACAAACATCCCCTGACCTTTGAAAAATATTGCATTAACATCCCCTACCGTTAATTTTCTACAGTTAGCACTTAATGGTTAGGGGTAATATGGTCATTTTCACTAAAAATATTTTAATTTTAAAATAATAATAATAATAATATGAAGAATTTTTTGTTTGATGATTTAGATATCTGTTATTTGATTATTTGAAGATGAGGAAGATGAGGAAGATGGAGATTTGATTTTATTAATATTTTAATTTTAAAATGTAAAATAGGGGTATTTTAGTCATTTCGCCCCTTTGACCATTGTTTAGCAGTAAAAAGTTAAAGGTAGGGGATGTTAGTGCAATATTTTACAAAGATTAGGGGATGTTTGTGTTAATATGACAAAAACTGCCATATGTGTGTAATTATATCAAATGTCAGGGGATGTTTGTGCAATTACCCCTTCTTAAAATTTGATTTGTCTCCTTGACGGTTCAGATTCATCTGCAACATTTTATTTTAATAAACTTATTGTTTAGTTGTTCTGATTATGATTAATTTGTCTTAAGAGTAGGAACGGATTAAACATGTTCTATGAACAAGATGTTGTTATGACACCTCAACCACTGCCTTTGGGTCCCACTTTCTGATATTTGATCCAAAAGGTCAACAGCGTGGGAGAATTACGACCATCCGATTCACAATACCGGAAAAAACTCCTCAGATCACGCGGTTGTGATCGACTTGTGTCGCATAAAGGGCTTTTATGTCATTTTTCGGCGGCAATTTTTTAATTTGCATGCTAATCTTCCAGAAGGTTGCTTGATATTGCAATCATACCAACTTCTATTTTTTAAATTTTCATAGCAATTTTGAAGACCACATCCCCAATAGGCCAATACGACGAAATTGCCCTCAGATTTGATCCAGTAATACTAATATATAATATCTTAATATTTAATCTCCTTGTGGGAACTTCATTTTTTGTTTGGCTGGAATTTGTTAATATAAATAATGGCAATTTTGCATGATCAGGACATAATTATTTGTATAATTAACATTTTTGGCATAATTTTGGACCTTTCAATGTCAATAATTAGCATTATAAATTAATCAAATGTGTTATTTAATCACGTTAAGTAGAGCCTTCAACAGTTAAAAATCAAATAAAAACAAATCTTTTTTAGATTTATACGGATAATTTGTAAAAAAGAACGAAATAATTTAGCTAATTAAACGAATTAGAATTAACTTGACACAACACGACACGTACAATAACACAATAACAACAAAAGAAAGGAAGAGAGACCGAAAGGATCATAATTTGAAAAATGATATAATTTTCAAAAAAGAAAAGGCAAAAAAGTCAAGAGGGGCAGCCATGTAATTTTATGTTGAAACCAACTTTGTAGACTTGGAAGTTGGAACTCATTGCCTAGTAATCAAAAGATATAATAATAAGACCTAAACACATATAAATAAGGTGGAAGAATTAACATGTTTGTATATACAACAAACGATACATAGAAGAGAGAGAGAGAGATAGAATAATTGGTCACATCTCTCCTAACCATTCCTTTTTGTACCACCCCAACCTACTAATATTCTCAAAACGTGCATGATCTTGCAGTTTTCTTTGTTCAACATACCAGCTGATCATAAGTTTAATTAGCAAGACAACCATCGATAATGGCTGTGAAGAAAAAGGTTTCGTGGATGAGATCGATTGTGCCGGCTTGTTTCGGCGTGATTCAAGAGGAACAGCCACCGTGCGAGCCGAAGAAAGGTTTTGTGATGAAACAGAGTTCATTTCAGAGACTTTCGTTTCTTGATTTGAGTAATCCAAGCTCCACCATGCTTTCAGAGGACCTCTCTATATCTCTCGCCGGCTCCAACCTTCATGTTTTTACTCACGCTGAATTGAAAGTCGTCACACAGAACTTCTCGCCAAGTAATTTCATCGGCGAAGGTGGATTTGGTCCGGTTTATAAAGGGTTCATCGATGACAAGCTCAGGTATGGCTTGAAGGCTCAACCTGTAGCTGTCAAGCTTTTGGATTTGGAGGGTTTGCAAGGACATAGAGAGTGGTTGGTGAGTTTTTTTTTTTTTTTTTACTTTTCAATGGAATTGGACCTTCCACTATGTTTTTTTTTTTTTTTTTTGGTTTTGTTTTGTTTATTGACTATCTTTTTCTGATGATGATAGACGGAGGTGATATTTCTTGGGCAATTGAGACATCCACATCTAGTGAAGCTGATTGGATATTGTTGTGAAGAAGATCATAGGGTATTGGTCTATGAATATATGCCACGAGGAAGCTTAGAGAATCAACTTTTTAGAAGTAATTAATTAACCCATCTCTTCTCTTCTCTTCTCTAGTCTATTATTTTATAAAAACATTAAAGTTGGAATCACTTTTTCATAAAGCAAAACTAATTAATTAGAGTAATTATACTTATAGAAACTACTGGTTCATATATGTGCAGGATATTCAGTATCACTTCCATGGTCAGCAAGAATGAAAATTGCTGTTGGAGCTGCAAAGGGTCTTGCTTTCCTCCATGAAGCAGAAAAACCTGTCATTTACAGAGATTTCAAAGCTTCCAACATTTTGTTAGATTCTGTAAGCAATATTTCCTTTTGATCAAAACTTGTTCAATTTGCATCGTAACATCGATCGCATCGTTATTTATTTATTTATTGTTTTTGCTAATGATGAATTTGGATTGTTTTCTCTCCAGGATTACACCCCGAAACTCTCTGATTTCGGATTAGCGAAAGACGGTCCAGAGGGAGATGACACCCACGTTTCCACAAGAGTAATGGGCACACAAGGCTATGCCGCTCCTGAATATATCATGACAGGTAATTTAATTTACTTAATTTGCTATTGTTTCAAGTATGTGATCGGCTTTGGATTTATGTATATATATTGTTTTTCTAATTAATTGACTCAATTTATTTTGTTTCACAGGTCATTTGACGGCGATGAGTGATGTTTACAGTTTCGGAGTTGTACTACTGGAGCTTCTGACAGGCAGAAGGTCTGTTGACAAAAGCCGTTCTCATAGAGAACAAAATCTAGTGGAGTGGGCGAGGCCTATGTTGAATGATCACCGGAAACTTAGCCGGATAATGGATTCGAGACTCGAAGGACTATATTCGGAAACCGGAGCCCGAAAGGCAGCTGCATTGGCATATTTATGCCTTAGCCACAGACCAAAGCAAAGACCAACAATGAGTAGTGTTGTCAAGTCATTGGAGTCTCTTCAGGACTTTGATGACATTCCTATAGGAACATTTGTATACACAGTTCCATCTGAAACCAATCTGGCTAAAGAAGATTCAACAAAGGACAGTGAACCGAAAAAGGAATCCAAAAACAGCCACCATCGCCACAGTAGTCACGGTCAGAGACATCGCCGTCACAGATCACAAACGATCAACCCAGAAAATGTAAGATCATCAAATGGGTTGAAGTCTCCATTGCACCCTAGCTCAAGAGGAGCATAGATACTACTTACTACAATCTACATACAGTAAATTAAATTAATCATCATATACTGTAAATACACATTTGTTATGGCACATAATATATAATTCAATTAATTATATATAGGCTTTCAAGTGTATTGCAAGGAAGACTTGTTTTTTTTTTTTTTTTTTGTTGTTGAATTTATTCTTTTAATTAATTCGAATACAGACGGGACTTTTGAATTTGTAATTGTATATGTACATAGTTTATTAGAAGAAGAAAAAACAAAAGATGTAGACCAATTCAGATAAGAAGATATCGATTGAGCAATCACCAACTTTGGGATATGATATTGCGATCTTCAAATTTGTCAAATATTGTACAGCTAACAAGTTTGAATTCATACAACGCGGAAATAATTCTAACCCATTAAACCTATTAGCAGCCTAAAGTGTGAATTGTGTTGTGTGCAACCATTTATTTATTTATTTATTTTCTGCAAGAAAAAGTTGCACCGTTTACACTAGAGAGCCAGTCACTTTATTTATTTATTTATATTTTACTTTATTTTTTAGAATTGAAGTTACAATATCACTCATCAAATTAATTCCCTCCAGCTGCTGCTCACAAGAGTTTGGTATAATTTTCTTGCATGTTCAAGTAATTAGGACCACCGTCTAAAGTGATTTAGTGGTAGGGTCCACTTGTTTAATCTAATAATGTTTCAGTTTTGAATCGTATTATCGTATATAATAATAATAATAATTACACCGACATAATTTTAATATTAATCTTTCCGAACAGAAGTCTATTAAAATTAAAATAGGAAACAAATTGAAGTCGTTCAACAATTACATTTTACTAGATTTGGAGATTCAACTCTAAGCAAAAATCGAGTGATCTATAATTGGAGTAAGTAACCAAATAGACGTATTGTATATAATTTGAACGGAAGATACGGATAAGATATGCAAGATTGACAAAGTGGCACAATAGACTTAGGAAATGTGTTTGAAATATTTAAATTTGGAAATGTGTTTGAATTATTACTCAAACATGTTAATTTATTCGATAGAAAATTTACTAAACATAATCTAATAATTCCCTCATGGATATTAATAATGTTGGTGTGACGACTCGAACCAGATTGAATGAACGTAATTTACCGCTTAATCCATCGATAGTCATCTCATTACATTTATATTTATTTACCCTTCAAACAAATGTATCATAAAACATTTTTCTTCTCGAATGATTAACCTATAAATGCCGTATCTGTTTGGGGAAACTAAGCAACAGAAGAACAAAAATGCATCTAATTTCTAAACAACTGTTTTTTATGATTGAGCGATTTGATTGTTTTTTGTTTTTAGCTTATTTTATTCAATTTTGATGGCCATAATAGTGCTGAAATAAGCAAAGATAGGCTTTGATTCGATGTTTCACTGATTGTATTGAAAATCTTTGCACCTTGTCCAAAACGTTTGAAGCATGTGCTTGTCTTGATTGATTAGGATTCGTAGACACAAATCGTGCAAAATTTGAAAAAATAAATAAATTTTAAATTGCGGAGACAAATGGATGCAAGCAATTGGAATGCCTTCTTGTAGACAAGAAAATAATTTTTTGTGATTTAATTTCTTGATTGATTAGGATTCTACCCGATCCTCTAATAGAGAATCCCCATATCTATACCGTTTATTTTAAGATGGGTATTCATCGAAGATAGTATTTCTCATACAAATTAATATTGAGGATGGTGATTTATTTTTATTTACCCTTCAAAACCCGTCCCCAACCCATACCATTGACATCTCTATGTTTAGATACTTAAAAACTAACACAAGGTCACAAGCTCAAATCAATACAATACGGCATCTTAATATTTCTATTTTCGTTGTATATGTCGAATTAAATTTTCAAAAACTACAGAAAATAGAATAAATGTAGTATCCATAAGCATCATTTTGATGGAGTAATTGAACTGGTACCCAATAAATTAGTGTAACCACTTTCATGTTACAGAGATCTCATGATCATATTCTATATTGAAAGCTCCAAGTGTTTACTCTTGTACAAAATAAAAAGGGTAATAAATTGGCAGACCATGAAAATCCATTACTTGCCAAAGAAAATTCTCTTTACAACATCATCGGGCAACGCATATGCTGGATCAATCGCCTTCAATCCTGGATACTCGAGAAGTGAAAGTCCTGCATCAAAGGTAAACATCATAAACAATTTTAAGAGCTGATAAACGACATATCAAAAAAAAAAAGTCGACACTATAATCCCTCGACAAACAATAAAGCAACAGATGTTCGTGCGGGGAAGGTAGGAATTTATAACACTTAACCACAGTGCATACCCCCATCCTACTAGGAATGTTTGGAATATACAATCAGTTAAAAAGAAGCTTACGAAGAAAATAAATATCGTATCCAATAAAGTAAGAAAACAAAAGAGAAGAGAAAGATTAATAGGTGTAGATAAGAATGGCTGGTAAGCCTTCAATTTCCTAACCACTTCTAATGTTTCAAGATTTCTAATCTGTATTCTTCCTAGTAGGTCCCTTCTAAAAAAGTATTAGTAGAAGAAAATTCTTAATGATATTGAAATACATGTAGAAAATATGCAATTGCTGATAAGGTTTCCCACATCTGTCCAAGGACTTGAAGCAGAAGAGGATAGGGCATTTAGAGAAGATTCCTCATGTGAAAGAAATGAGGCAGCAAGACTTCTATAAAACACAAAATGAGGATGTGACTGAATAGGATAAGAAAGAAACAAGTCACAAGCAAAATAGTGAAATACATAAGGTCAAATAAGCATAATCAGAGCTATCAAATACCTGCTACTCCAAAATATGTATGGAAGACATCGACAGCGTCATCGGGTCTGTCTGAAATTCCTCCATTTTCCAAATCCTGAAAAATTCAAAACTTAAAACGCCATCCGAATAGCAAGGGTTGGGCAGGGGGTAGGACAGTCCTCCCTGGCCCGTACGTGGCTTTGCACTCCGGAAGGTAACAGAATAGCCAATGCAAAGTTCACCAAAGTTATTCAGATAATATATATATATATATATATATATATATATATAATCTTTCAGTTTAATTTAACCTGACAATCCAAGATGTATTTAACAAGCTTTTCCTTGCTGATCCAATGGACTCTGTCAATCATGATCAGGCTAGAAAGGACCCACCATGAGTAGCAAACCTGGAGTTATTAAACAAAAACGCATAAGGAGAGCCTACATGAATGTTCTCACATCAAAGTTTGTTCGAAACAAAATACCTACATCAGGAAGTTTCTCAGGGCGACCATTTAGACCTCCAGATTTGACTTGTCGTTCACATAACCACCAGCCAAGAAGGTCCTTGTCGACATGATGCAGAGCCCCAGTGATAGCAAGGGCACCCACACAACAGAAGACTACAGTGACACAAACAGAGTAAAGTTTTAACTCCAAGAAAGTACAAAACATGTCAATGCTTCTAGACTCAAACATATAAGCATAACTCCAGCATTAATGGTTGCAAAGTTACTTGAAACATAAGTTTCTACAAAATGTATTCTTCTCACTGTCCATTTTGGTATAGGTTAGGGTGAAAAATTCATGAGTATACAAATACTGTACTCCAAATGAAACTCAAATCAAGGTCGAAATAATGGTAGGTCTGGTGTTGATTAGTATGCTGCAAATTCAACAAACAAGTGCAAAATGCATAAAACAAGGCCTAGGGTTTACAGCCTAATACACTAAATAAAGCAAAAAAGGCAAAACCTCTGATATAATTCTTATTCACCAAAAATCTGCAGTTAAATTTGTGATACAGCAACTACATTCGCCACTTTAAGCTATTTAAGATGACTAAAAATTATAACTGCAAGTAGTCAAACAAAGGCTCTTGGTATTTAATGTTATAATAATTAATTAAAAACTTTTTCCAAGAAATATTTGGATACTTTTGACATATGTTATGATCGGAGCCCTCAATTTAATGAGGTGTGATTTTGTGCAAGGAAGGTTCTAGCAACTAAAATATGGTTTATATTTGCTTGTAATGAGAAAATTACAGCATTGCTGGAATAGTGGAAGCACTTAATTCTCTTTCATCTCGAATGCAAGCATGGACATGAGAAAATCATGAAATATAAACTGTGTGTCCAACTCCAGTCCTTCCTAGTATTTTCACTTGTAATGATGTTTATTCAAACAACAAACAAGCTCTCCACAGCCAAAATCAAGCAATGGCCAACTAGGCTATAAAGCAATCATTTTTTGTTGTTGTCTTTATTGTGCAAGAATTCAGCATGCAAATTCTAGAAAATCCTCACCCTTATAAATATTAATGATTGGACTTGATGGTGAGAGTAGCATAAATGAGCTTGCCAAATACTAAGAGGATGTGAAACTTCATAAAACGATTTACAGTAAATGCAACATACTTTGCCCTGCATGAGACTCGCCACCAGGTGTGCATCCAAATCCACCATCCAGATTTTTGCAACTGACTATGTAGTTCACAGCTTTATCAACATCGATTTTATCCAACCGGTGCAATATTGAGAGACAACATACAGCAATATAAGAAAACCTACAAAATGAATATCATAGGATAGATTATCTCAACAAAAAAGCAACGATATAACAAAGAATCTTAAGAAAATATACCGTGTATCCACTTCACCCCATATGTCCCCGGAAAAAGATCCATCTTCATTTTGCAGCCCAGAAATATCTACTTAAAGATTAGGTGGAACAAAGAGAATTTTATAATAATTTATACTGTCTTTTCAATTAGGCAAAATCTCTTTTTAAAACAAGTTAATTACTGGATCTCCTAAAGCAGTCAATTTTGTATCCCTCTCTGTCTGCATTTAATCAAACAAAAACTCAGCAATAATAACAGTTATAGCCATTAAAATTCACAATTGACATGTTAATCAAGGGAAATTTTGTAGGCGAGGAAACAAAATCATGACTATCATAGAGAACTATTATCTTTAAGAAACAAAGCTTTTGTGCAAGGTAAAATAAACTTTTTTACGAAAGTCGATAATCCCAACAAATAATGGCAACGGAACAAGGATACAGTTTGACACCTTATCAATGTCAAGCACATCTAGCTTATCAAAGAGGGCCAACACTTGCACAGCACTAAGGGTATACAATGTATGTGGATCATGTCCAATATTACCGGCAAACCCACCTACAAACAAAACTTCCAAGTTCCATCATCTATCCATAATTATAATACAAATTCTGTTTTCTATATCAGAAAAGATCCATTATTAAAATCATCTTATTTTGACATCAACTGACAGTAATAGGAACCAATATAGAATTCTGTGGCTTTATAACTCTATTGCTATCGTAGAGCAAGTCAGAAAGATTGAGAAAATTAAGTACTAAGAATGGATTATTTCTTCTGGATGAATAATTATTTTATCTCAATAGTTGCATGTAAGAACAAGAGCAGTTGTGGAGGAATAAATAAAGTGTTTCATGATTAATGCATATGCGAAAATATTAATTAGTATATATATATATAAGGTTCTTGGCAGACACTTCTTGCATACCTGACTCATGTTGGCACTGCATTAACCATGAAATAACTTCTTCTTTATCTACAGCATCAAGCTTTCCCAAAAGATCCAGGGTCGTCAATCCCCAGTATGCCCCACTCATTCTGAGATGTTCCATCACCACAGATTCAAAACTATCCTTTTTCTGTGAAAATAATCAATCAAAATATAAAAAATAAATAATCATAAGAGCTGATCAACAACCTTACATAAATGTTAATATTTACATACACAAATATATGAGTAAAATAAAACACACCTTTTCAATTGATATAATGTATTTAACATGTTTGTCAGCCGCTAGCTCCTCCATCTGTCATTAAAATTGAACCCGACTATTTTAAATATTTTCACAATCATAAAATAATAAGAGAACAAAACCGTAAGTTCTACAAGTTTAATTCACTAGAAAGTCTAGTTCTTCATGTAATATGACATTAACCATTGATAGAACCTTTTTACTCAGCAGTCAACAGGCATTGCTTTCAATTTCATCAAACACATGAATCTTTCACGAGTACACTTAAGCTTGCAAAGGAAATAATAGAAATTCATGAATTCCATTCATTTTTAAAGTATTCCTCTTTGATATATTTCCCTATAATATCTTATAGGAGCTTAAGTGTAGCAATGAAAGAATCTGATAGTCTAAAAAAATACATCTCTATCTCAGTCATCAAGCAACAAAAAGATAAGGTCTCCAGACATTAACAGATCAAGCATAAATAAGATTAATACAAATCAACTGAAAATCATATTTTACATACAGCTGTAACAGAAAATAAAATAAATAAATAAACAATGCAAATCCATAACTCAACTGCTCAAGTCCCATCGGGCACAAAGAACACAAAGCCCTAATTACTAAAAATGAGTGAAAACCAAACTTAAGAAACCTGAGATCAATTAATTGAACATAACCATACCCAGATAATATAAGAAGACCAACCTTAGAGGAGACTAATTACAGAGGTGACAATAAAGCTTCTTTAGTATACTTTTAGGTGATGGGAGGCATAAGGCTGTCAACCGGCGGCGTTTTAAATCAGTCATAGAAATTTAAACATAAACTACAACAGTACAACTAAAGATTAAAAATTAAATTTAAAAATAACCTGAAATTCAATAAAGCACAACATCTATGTTTAATTAACCTTAAATTCAAACACCTAAAAGTTAGAAATTTGTCTATTACAGAAGCTCTATTAAGATCCATTTGATAACATTTAGACCCATAAAAAAAAATCAGATTTTTGTTTGAAATTACTAGACCTTCTTGATCATTTAATCTTCTCGCAAATTTTAGATATTCTACCAATGTAAGTTGAAGAAACAAGCATGTGCTGTCAATTCTATATGGTAAATATAACTGTCACATATAAATGTAATTAAAACACACATTGACAAACTAGCTAGGATTCGAACACATGGAATAATATTGACAGTAGGCAATAGAATTATAGTGCAAACCACTTTGACTCGCTTCGGCATGAAGCCCAGCAGAGATGAACAAAAAAAATATGATATCACTTTCATGACAATTCAAACACAGAGAGCTTCAAACAAAATCAACGATTAAAACAATCTCATAGTAAAAGGAAATACAATTTTTCATTGATTAAATACCAAGACCAAGTACATGATGAACATTGAGAAGACTGCTGACAAATTATGTAAACAAATGAAAAACAGAAAGTTTGTAGGACATAAACTATTTAAGCAACTCAAAAGAAGTATGAACACCTGTAAATCTAAGTAAAAATAAAATAGAGAGAGAAAAAAGAAAGCCCAAAACTGTATCAGCACAAATAGGAGTTAACAAACACTCAAGGACCCCTCCACATTTACACTAAAGAATTCTTTCATTTTCTTGCTAGAACTTCAACTGTTAGCATAGTAGCATACTGATGAGAGATTATGATAGTGAAACTGATTTAAGTTTTCAAATTGCAGAGTAACTTATAGTTTTTCCCAGTGTTCTAGTAAATGCTAAGCGCTAGTCGGGCGGTAGACCAGCGCCTAGCACCTAGGCAGATTTCTAGCCGGCCAATTTTTTTGATTATTGATTAGCATACAGTCTATGACTATATCTAATTATCTATAAATTATATATAGACTTAGCATATGAAAATGAGAAAAATCCGAAAATCAGAGTATCAGACAGTGATAGTGGGAAAAATCAAACCAAACCACTCACTCACTCGGTCACTCCACCAAAACAAAGGCCATCAATTGACTTAGCAATTAGCATATGAAAATGAGAAAATCAGACAGTGATAGCATATATAGATTTATCAAAGTATCAAACGATTCAAATCACTCACTCAACCAAAAAATAACGCCATCAATTGAATTGGAAATTAAATTAGAAAGAGAATAAACCATTTGACTCAGTGATTTGAGTCTATCAACATCAAATTACAAATTATCCATAAACCCAAATGATTTGAGAAAGAGAGAGTGAGAGACAGAGACAGAGAGAGAAGTAGAGAACAGGTTGTTGTACCAGACACGCAGACAGCGGCAAGTGCGGCGACGGCGGCTTCTTTTGGCGGCGACGAGAGGTGGCTGTGGCAACCGAGTCAACAATGCGGCGCGACGATTTCCGGTTGTTGACGACCGGGCGGCGACGGCGGATCTCGATTTGTGCGGGTGGGATTGGGGATGGCTAGGGCATAGAATTTGGGGAAATGTGTTGTGAGATTTCATTAAGGGTCATTAAGTCATTTTAGAGCATTTTTGCCACTCTTTTTCATCTGGGGTAGATTTGCAATTCAATCCCTCAAAAGGGACATTTTTGCTAAACATCTGGCATTTGACAAGGTTATGCAGTTATGCTACAGCCTACATGATCCAATTAACGGTTATAGCATAGATTTTTTATTTTAAAAAAAAATCTATTTACATAGTTATAGACTTATAGTATGGTTCAAAGTTCGACATGAAGCAAAGTTATTTTGATGAGATGAAATTGTTCTGGTGATAAACCCCTAACACCTGCACCCACGAGATTATAGGTTCGAGTCTTCCCCTCCCAATAAAACTCCAAATTAATGTAGTACTTAAAAATAAAAATAAAAAAATAAAAAAGGTTAAATAAGAGCTCATTCTTATATATTATGAATCTTTGTTATATCTTCTAAGCAATAGTATTATACTTGAGATATTTCAAACAACTTTATGATAAATATGTGAAAGTTTATAATTAATGTGTAATTGATATGTTTCTTTTTAAAATACATAAATAAGCATTTCTTACTACCAAACCACATTGAATGGTGGTGTACTTGTATGTTGATACTTAATTTGTTCATACAAATTTTAACTATGTTATTATCAATGTTGTGACATGTAGTCATCGAAAAGTTGTTTGGTAAAAGATTGTTCATTTAATTTGTCTATTTTCACTCACCTTAGCTTACTCTTTTTAGTTTTGGTACCTAGCATTCACGGTTCACCCAAATACTTTCTTCTCCTTTTAATGATTTTGTGTTGTGAAACTAGTTGACTACAATTGGTGTTATTAGTACATACATAACATTCATAGATTGTCTAAAAAAAAAAGAATTAACATTCATAGATTGCTAATTGTACAGGAAAGTTCAAGAGTACTTGAGGGGTATAGTACAGGAGGCTGAATAAAGAAACTTTGATAAAGTGCATGAAAATAAAAACTAGCTACTAATTAATAAAGATGAAGAGGAAGTCGTGGCTCCATGACTGCAACAAGTGGGTACTTCCTTGGTGTTGTCAATCCATAAACTTCTTCCATGCTAATATCTTCAACCTTCATGTGATCCTCTGGCAACTTCCAGTGAAAGCCATGTAACATATTAGCTAAACTAGAACTAATCATCTTCAATCCAAGGCTATATCCAGGACACATCCTCCTCCCTGAACCAAACGGCAACAGCTCAAAACTCTGTCCCTTCACATCCATAATATTCACCTTCCCCTGCAGAAACCTCTCGGGACGAAACTCTTCGGGTTTGTCCCAAAACGAAGAGTCTCTGCCGATGCTCCAGCTGTTGATGAACACTCTAGTTCCTTTGCGGATGTCGTATCCGGCAACGTTGCAATCTTCTTGAGCCAAGTGTGGGGCTAGCAGGACGGCCACTGGGTGTTTCCTCATAGTCTCCTTCATAATAGCATCTATGTATGGAAGTTGTGGGATGTCTTTCTCTTCCACCCATCTCTCTCTTCCGATCACTCTATCAAGCTCCTCTGTTGCCTTCTCAATCAGGTTCGGCTGTTTCATGAGTTCAGACATAGCCCATTCCATTGTTGTCGCTGATGTGTCTGTGCCTCCAGCTATTAGATCCTGCTCATCATGAATCAATGTCAATAATGTATGTTAAAATTAATCTCAGCCACCAATTATATATGTCAGCAAATTTGTTGAGGTCAGGATAAAGATTAGAATCTTAATCCATTATTTTTTGAGTTTTTGTTGTAATATAATTTTTTTTTTTTAAAATGATTCAGATCCTCTGCAATGCTAATCTAAGCCGGGACAAAGATTAGTTCAGGAGAGATTTTCGATCCGTTATTTTTTGAGTTTTTGTTGTAATTTGATAACTAATTGAGAATCTCAGTCACCAATTAAAGATGTCAGATGATCTATTATCAGCTCAACTGATCATTTTTTTTTTTTTTAAAGGAACAAAAAAAAATTGGAATATTAGATACCTGTGTGAACCCCTTGACACTGTCATAATTGAGCTTGACTTCAAGATTAGGATCATCAGCAAGTTGCAACAACAAATCCACCATGTCTTTTGGCACAAAATCCTCCATTAATCCTTTCATTTTACTCTTGTGTTCATAAAAAACACGGTCATGAAATCGATCGAATTTCTTTTTCAAGGCTTTCATTCGCTTCACGTACCCTTGAAGGTCCATGAAATCCAGCCACGGAATCCAATCTCCAATATTAAGCACTCCATTGAGCAAGAACAACTCATCAAGCATCTCTTGAAACTCTTCAAGAGTCACAGCCGCAGTTTCGAATTCGGATTCGCTAAAATACTTCTTCCCCAACACGATTCTGCTCATAATGCTTAGCGTAACACGTGACAGATGCTCTTTAAGCAGAATAGGCTTCCCGGACAAGGCGCAGAGACGAGAGAAAAAGGCACGTAACTCTTCAACACGAATGTACTCATAAGACTCTAGTCTTTTCGAGCTAAAAAGCTGCGATAGGTAGATTTTACGTCCTTGACGCCAATATGGTCCGTAGGGAGCCCAAGTGATGTTTAGATAATTGTAAGTTGTGTACTTGCCAGCTGCGGTTTGTGGTCTGGAGGCAAAGACACGATCGTGTGTTTTGAGAAACTGTTTTGCCATCTCTGCCGAGGAAGCAACAACGACAGGAAAAGAGCCCAACGTGAGTTGCATTATGGGTCCATATTTTTGTGCTAGTTTGTGAAGAGATTGGTGAGGGAGTGGGCCGATGAGGTTGAGGTTGCCGATTACAGGCCATGGTTTAGGACCTGGTGGAAGTTGCAGTGGAGGGTGGCGCTGCCGCCAGGAAGTTGAATTTTTTTTTAGGAAGGCTAGAGTAACTAGTAGCCATGTCATGACTAAAACAACCAAAGAAAGAGCCTCCATTGATGTGTTTTTGGTGGTGGTGTTGTTATTTTTGGGGTGGTTTCGAATGCTATTTATAGACTTATTATAGTTGATTTTTCCCCTCTCTTGCTGTAGTTTTTTATTTTTTACTTTTGGAAAACGGATAACATTGTGGCTGAAATCTTCAAACCAAAGACCAATGGTTTCTCTTGCTATTCTTTAGGTAATTAAAACATTTTTTTTCCTGTTGAGATTGCAATCTGTGTTAAAAGTATACCAAATCTACAATAAAGTATACCAAATCTACAACCTCAATCTACAACCTCAACGCAGCTTAATTAATTATACTGATAAACTAATATTTTTATGCACCCAAAAGAATTAATGATTGATGGAATGATGGGACATGTCATTAATGATTGCCATATTATGATCTAATATGTATAATGGATCAGTGTGATGGACCTATGGTCTGCATGACCCATTTAAGGAACAAGAATACAACCGAATTAGCACTCTTTAAATCTTAATAGTACTATGTTTGTCGCCCGCCCAACATCCATTACATAACTTGCATCTTTTCTGAATCAAGGTCATTGTATCTCGAAGGTTTAGAGCACATCAATAACCCAATTTACACCAAAACATTGTTTTTAGGGACGAAGTCTAATTTTAAGGACGGTGTAATTCACATGCCTTGACTTTTAGTAAACGCATATTTGATTCAAATTTCCAACACATCTCCATAAGTGAAATTCCGCAAGTGTCTTTCATGTGGCTTCTTTACTAGTGAATAGAGGTGTTTTTTTTTTATTAATATATATATCTTATGTTTGTTAAAAACCCGTTTAAAATGTTGTTTTATTTTATGTCTTTCGGGTCAAAAAGCTCTTTTTCCCCTTTTATTTTTTATTTTAAGATAGAGTGTCTCAATTATTTTGAATATTCATTTGTTTATAATTTATTACGATCATAAGCATTTTTTAATTGGATATCTAACGATATAAAAAGTTTTAATCATGGTGGAAACGTTTGTGGTGATTGTTGATCCCTTTAAAAATTAAATTTTTTATTTAGAAAACTTGTTATGACTAGATTTCCACCATGTCTAACCTTGCGCGAAGGTGAATAAATGTGGAGGATAGATGCCTAAGATGTAAAAGACCTGTGGAGTCCACCATTCATACCCTTTGGGACTGCCCAAAGCTCAAGGCTGCTAGAGCTGAGTGGATCCCAACGAAGGTAATTACACATATTTCTTTGATCTTATTCTTGATTGCTCCACCTATATGAATGATGAGGACCTGGGATTATTTTGTACTATTGTTTGGAAAGTTTGGTCCCTTCGCAATTCTCTCCTGCATATAACTCCCCTAATCTGAATACCCTGAGTGTGGTTGGTTGGAGCAGGACTTGCCTTGAAGATTTTCATAATATCGCTGATAAGAAGAAGCCACTACAAGAAAATTGACCTACGGTGACAAAAAATATTTATCATAAGTGAAAAAATTGTCATAAATTCAATATTGTGACAAAAAAAAGTGTCACTAACAATTCGTCACTTTTACCCCCGTCACGAAAAGTATCCGTGACAGTTTTTTTGTACTTGTCACAAATCATAACTTTTAGTGACACATTATTATTTGACCTTAATTAGTGACAAAATAAAAATTATGTCACTAGATTAGTATTTAGTGACAATTAACCATTTGAAGATTTTGTCACTGTACATATTCTTAGTGACAATTTATTGTTTAAAAAGTGTCACTATTCACAAATCCAGTGATAAATAATCATCTTAAAATTATGTCACTACAGACAAACTTAGTGACAATTAAGTTAACCATATAATAATTGTCACTACAACGTAGACTTAGTGACAATTAACAATATGAATATTAAGTTACTGTATAGATACTTAGTAACAATTTAATCAATTGTCAAAATTTAATATAAATTTAAATTGTATAAAAAAAATAAAAAATATAAAAATATAACCAAATAAAACATATCACTCATTGAATGACAGTGAGTTTCATAAATACTCATTTCATTAAAAAAAATCCAAAAATTAACATAATATTGAATTGATACAAAAGTAATCCAACATCTTTCAAAGTTTACTACTAAATAACACATGTAAGCCGGCTAATCTAAGTTAACATAAGTGCTAGGTCACACACAATAACTTCCAACTGCATAACCAAAAACTTGAAACTTCCGAGGTCTTGATTGTGAAATATTAGAAGTCAATGATCTATTGTCAGTTGTCAGGTAGCTAAAGAATCTTTAGGTTTTGCAAGAAAAACCTATATACATGAAGACATGAAGAAAAAAAAATAGTGAGAACAAATTAAAGTCACCAAAATAAAACCGATGAAAAATGCAACAATATTGACAAAACTTAGTACAAGTATAAAATAAATTCTATAAGTTTGATATCCAAGTATAAAACTTATTGGAATAGTTAATCTATTCATCTTCATATAAAGTCCACCATAATGTCAATCTATTCATCCAACCAAATATCAAATATCTTATTAAGTGTTTGAACTCTTTTATCAAACAATTGGTACACATATAAAAATTAGTTGCTCTATAAGAATCATTTTATCAAACAGTTAGTAGGCATATAAACTAAATTGACATATACTATGAAAATTTAAGAACAAAAAACTATAAATCATGAAATAATAATAATGAGTTCCTAAAAAAAATTGAAAACGAATTAAAGTTAAAAAAAACATCCCTAAACGTATATATAATTCTACAAAAAAAATAAATAAAAAAAAATCATACCTTATTCGAAGACACTTTCAATATATGAACTCGAATTTGAGATTCCGACCTTGAAAAAATAAGTACCAAAAAACAAACCCTAAAAAAATGAAATCAAGAGAAATAAAAGTTTAAGAGTTTTCTTTCAATGCTACATCAAACAATTGGTTGTTCCATAAGAATCATTTTATCAAACAGTTAGTAAGCACATAAACTAATATTGGCATATACTGTGGAAATCTAAGAATAAACAACTATAAATCATGAAATAATAATAATGGGTTCCTTAAAAAAATTGAAAACAAATTAAAGTTTAAAAAACATCTCTAAATAGATATGTACAATTCTACAAAAAATAAAAAATAAAATAAAAATCATACATTATTCAAAGACACTTTCAATATAAGAAACTTGAATTTGAGATTCCGACCCTGAAAAACAAGTATAAGAAAACAAACCCTAAAAAAAATAAAATCAAGAGAGGCTTACATTTTTATCCGGGCAAAAGTTTATCTATAATCTCGGTACTTCTTCGAATGAAACATTGTTTCAAACCTAAAAAGTGTTTTTAAGGTAAAGAAAAAAAAAAAGGGAAAAACAACACAGCATGATTGTGGCATTTTTTTGGTGTGGTTTTTTTTATATATATATATAAAAAAATAGGAAATATTAATTGATTTTTTTTAATGTAAATATTAATCGATTCTGATGCCTTTTAAAAACCTAATTATTAAAAAAATAAAATATTTCCTTTTAAAAAGGTAATTTTGTGACTAATTATATTCTTTGTCATAAATTATCAAATTTTGTAACTAATTGTAACAATTATTTTTAAAAAGTTTCAATTGAACAAAACATAATGACAAATAGTAAAATTTGTCACAAAATAATGTCAACAGTGATACAATCAAAATTTGTCACAAATAAATATGTCACTTTTTTTGTAGTGAGCTAGTTGGTAGGCGTGCGAGGAGTTTGGGGGCTTTGTGGAGACCGCCGGAAGATGGGGGTATAAAGATTAATTGCAAAGCAGTGGTGGATACAACTGATGGTAGAATTGGTTTCTGCATTGTTATTCGTGATTCTTCAGGGTTTCTTTTGGCCTCGTGCTCTCAAATGGTGGAGGCCACTTATGATACCCAAACTGCTGAAGCTGTGGCTATCATGAGAGGGCTCATTTTTGGCATGGATTGCGGTTTGTCGCCAACTTCCTTAGAGTCGGAAGCGGCACTAGTAGTGAAGTGGATCCAGGAGGGAAGCCATTTGGACTCTGATTGTGGTATCATTCTTGCTGACATTTCTAAACTGATGTATGGCTGTGGAAGGATCATCATTAACCAGGTCCATAAATCTGCCAATCAAGTGGCCTTGGGTCTTGCTAAGAAAGCTCTGTTGATGGTCGATGACGTTTTTTGGTTGGAGGAAATCCCTCCATGTGTTAGGATCGCCGCGAAGGCCGACATGGCCACTTAATCTTTCTTGTTGTTTGTTTTTGTTTTTGCTCTGTTCTGTTTTGTCAATATATATATTGGAAATTTTCAAGTCAGTGCATCCTGATATAACTTCGTGAGGATATTGAATGTGAGCCACTAGTTTTACATGATTTGACTCAAGCGTGTATGCACTTGTCAAAACTAGTGGCTCACATTCAATATCCTAATGAAGTTATATCAGAATACACTGACCAGATCGGGATTGATATATATATATATATACTAGTAAAAAATCTCTCATAAGCTCTGCTTGAAAAGTCATTTTAAACACACTCTCGATATTCTACGTTTTTGTTTTGTTTTATTTATATATATATATATATATATATATATATATATATAACTCAAGCTAAATGAGCGATTTTGCCATGAGCCATATTAGGTGGTGGTCCACAATGTTCCACGTTATTAGTTAGTTTTGTTGTCCGTAACAATTGATCTACTTATATATATAGGTCATGCTATAGAATATCGGTGTATCCATACACCGTGTAGGAAATATTATGATCGTTATTTGAAAAGGTGTGATCCAACATTTGATCGCAATATATTCTACACATTGTATAGGTACATCAGTGTTATATATATATTTCCATCTAAACACGGGCCCTAACATTTTAAGGTGGGCCATGAGCTTTTTCCAAAAGAGTGGCAATATTTGCACCCCTAAAATATTATATGTGCACCCCTTTTGTATATACACCCCGTGATAAAATTTTAAAAGATGAAATTTTGTAAGCACACCCCTCATATTACTGAATATGCCCTTTCTTTAAATATTTAAAAAGTATTATAAATAAAACAATTTAAAACAAATAATTAATATATATTGATATTTCCTAGATCCTTTATGTGGATCAAATATCAATTTCAGACCCTCGTTGGATCAAGGTTTTAGGCCCTCTCTCTCTCTCCTCGTTTGGTTCATCATCATCATTGTCTTTTTTATGTCGTTACTTTGAAAGATTTATGGTCATTAATGGCGCTTTTATTATACACCGGTCACCAAACACGCTTTATTCTGGTAATTCCGAGATGAACTCTCGATGAGCGTGGGAGAGAAAAAATGGTGTCCAGTTTTTTGGCACTATTTCTATGCTTTAAAAAAATCTAGAAATTTTAATCAATGGTACTTTTTGAATTTGGGAAGAGTCGCACTCTTCCCAATGCCTTCTTCATTTTTTTAGAAGATTATTGACATTTATGATTTGAGTATTTGTATTTAATTTGATTTTTTTTAGTTAAAAATTGGAAAAGGTAAAATAGTTTGATTTTTTCAGTTAAAAATTGGAAAAAGTAAAATAGTTTGATTTTTTTTTTAACACTTCCGGTAATTTTTATTTTATTATTATTATATTTTTGAATTAAATTATTAATAATTTATTTTAAGGGTAATACTGTAATTTCAAAAATATATAAATTTTAGGGTGTACATACAATTTTAGAGGGATGCAAATATCGTCACTATTTCCAAATTCAAAAAATCTAAATGTATTCTAATAGTTCAAATGGAAAAAAAAAAAAAAAAAAAAAAATTCTTTAATACACAATTATCCAGAACACTACCAAAGATATTATATTATGTATCATGAATAATCAATCATATACATTTTTTATACCATATAACATGATTTTACATTTTTACGATCGAATGCATCATGAAACTAAGAAAAAGGTTCATGCTTATTTGAAAATTGACAAACAAGTATAATTTCTATTATTATTATTATTATATTATATGGTTATGATATTTATATTACAGTTTGCTTTTGAAAAACTTTTTAAAAACAATTTAGTCAGGTATTTAGTCAAGGGTTTCCAATAGATTGAGACATTGCTAAACATCTCACTTAAAATCCCAATTTTTCAACCCAACACATGTGGCATGTGTGGTGTCTAATTATGAGTTGATACACATTAATGATGCTTTATCTCACTTACCACATATATTCACTAACCATTTGACATTTCAAGTGTCACATGTGTTGGGATGAAAAATGTGAGATTTTAGTTGGGATGTGTAACATTACTATTAAATTATTATCGGAATAAGTCGGATCAGACTTTTAACGAACTTGGATTCATCTTTGTCATTGCATGTATTTGTCCACACTTTTATGAATTATTGATTAAATGACGTATCAAAATATATCTATTCCATATATCATAAAGTTGTGGGTTTGATTAGTATCCCCTAATTCCAAAAATCCAAATTTATTCTAATAGTTCAAAAAGAAGAAAAAAAAAAAATCTTTAAAGCATCTCCAAAAGACTTTTAAAATAAGATATTTCCAAAAATCAAACGAGCCACGTCAGCATATTTGACTCCAAAAGACTCTTCAAATGAGATTATTCAAATAAGATTTTGCTTCTCTCTCTTCAATATTGAAGAGCAACTTCTCCCTCTTCAATTATTATTATATTATTTTTTATATCACATCATCATTAATATCTGACATCTATATCCTTCATCTTTTTAATTAATTTCAATTAATATATAATATGTTTTAATTTTTAAATTTTATCATCATAAAAATTATACCACTAGAAATGTCTCATCTAAATCTTTGAAATGAGACTAATATTGAATATTTAATAATAACATATTAATAATATGAAAAGTTATTATTTCTAACTTGAAAAAAATGGAGAATAATTAGATTTGTTGGTGGGGAGGGGGGAATTTGAGTGCTTTCATTAATATAATATAAACTTATTTCTAATTGAAGAGTCTTTTAGAAAGGCTCTTCTTTTTTCACTCATCAAATTGCCACATAGGTAAGCAAATAGATATTTGAAGAGTGAAAATAGAAGAGTCTTTGGGGATGCTCTTAATACACACTTATACATGCACACTATCCAAAAATATTATATCAAGGGTCATTAAGTCATTTTAGAGCATTTTTGTCACTCTTTTTCATCTGGGGTAGATTTGCAATTCAATCCCTCAAAATAGACATTTTTGCTAAACATCTGACATTTGACAAGGTTATGCAGTTATGCTATTTTACGGTTATAGCATAGATTTTTTTTTTTTTTTTTTTTTTAAATCTATATACATAATTATAGACTTATAGTATGGTTCAAAGTTCAACAAGAAACAAAGTTATATTGACAAGATGAAATTGTTCTGGTGGTAAACCCATCACAGCTGCACCATGATGTTATAGGTTTGACCGTTTGAGTCTTCCCCTCCCCAAAAAACTCCAAATTAATGTAATACTTTAAAAAAAAAATAAAAAAAATGGTTAAAGAAGCGCTCATTCTTATATATTATGAATCTTTGTTATCTTCTAAGCAATAGTATTATACTTAAGATATTTCAAACAAATTTTTGATAAATATGTGAAAATTTATAATTAATGTGTAATTGATATGTTTCTTTTTTAAATACATAAATAAGCATTCTTACTACCAAACCACATTTAACGGTGGTGTACTTATATGTTGATACTTAATTTGTTCATATAGTGATACAAATTTTAACTATGTTATTATCAATGTTGTGACATCTAGTCATCTAAAAGTTGTATGGTAAAAGATTGTTCATTGTTCTCCTTAGCACTACGCTTTTTAGTATTGTACCTAGCATTCTCGGTTCACCCAAATACTTTCTTCTCCTTTTAATGATTTTGTGTTGTGAAACTATTTGACTACAATTGGTGTTATTAGTACATACATAACATTCATAGATTGTCCGTACAAAAAACAAAACAAAACAAAACAAAACAAAAAAAAAAAAAAAAAAAAAAAAAAACATTCATAAATTGCTAATTCTACAAGAAAGTTCAAGAGTACTTGAGGGGGTACAGTACAGGAGGCTGAAGAAAGAAACTTTGATAACATACATGAAAGTAAAAACTAGCTAGTAATTAATAAAGATGAAGCGAAAGTCATGGCTCCATGACTGCAACAAGTGGGTGCTTCCTTGGTGTTGTCAATCCATAAACTTCTTCCATGCTAATATCTTCAACCTTCATGTGATCCTCTGGTAACTTCCAGTGAAAGCCATGTAACATATTAGCTAAACTAGAACTAATCATCTTCAATCCAAGGCTATATCCAGGACACATCCCCCTCCAGTCCTCCCTGAACCAAACAGCAACAGCTCAAAACTCTGTCCCTTCACATCCATAATATTCACCTTCCCCTGCAGAAACCTCTTGGGACGAAACTCTTCCGGTTCGTCCCAAAACAAAGAGTCTCTGCTGATGCTCCAGCTGTTGATGAACACTCTGGTTCCTTTGCGGATGTGGTATCCAGCAACGTTGCAATCTTCTTGAGCCAAGTGTGGGGCTAGCAGGACGGCCACATGTGTTTCCTCATAGTCTCTTTCATGATAGCATCTATGTATGGAAGCTGTGGGATGTCTTTCTCTTCCACCCATCTCTCTCTCTTCCGATCACTCTGTCAAGCTCCTCTGTTGCCTTCTCAATCAGGTGTGGCTGTTTCATGAGTTCATACATTGCCCATTCCACTGTTGTCGCTGATGTGTCTGTGCCTCCAACTATTAGATCCTGCTCATCATGAATCAATGTCAATAATGTATGTTAAAATTAATCACCGCCATTGATTACATATGTCAACAAATCTGTTGAGGTCAGGATAAAGATGAGAATCTTAATCCATTATTTTTTGAGTTTCTATTGTAATATGATTATGATTCAGATTTTCTGCTCTGCTAATCTAGATCGAGACAAAGATTATTTTTTGAGTTTTTGTTGTAATTTGATAACTAATTGAGAATCTCAATCACCAATTAAAGATGTCAGCAGATCTATTATCAGCTCAACCGAGGATCTCAATCATTTTTTTTTTAAATGCAAAAAATAAAATAAAATGGAATATTAGATACCTGCGTGAACCCCCTAACACTGTCATAATTGAGCTTGACTTCAAGATTAGGATCATCAGCAAGTTGCAACAGTAAATCCACCATGTCTTTTGGCACAAAATCCTCCATTAATCCTTTCATCTTACTCTTGTGTTCATAAAAAACATGGTCATGAAATCGATCGAATTTCTTTTTCAAGGCTTTCATTCGCTATACGTACCCTTGAAGGTCCATGAAATCTATCCACGGAATCCAATCTCTAATATTAAGCACTCCATCGAGCAAGAACAACTTGTCAAGCATCTTTTGAAACTCTTCAAGAGTTACAACTGCAGTTTCAAATTCAGATTCGCTAAAATACTTCTTCCCCAACACGATTCTGCTCATAATGCTTAGCGTAACGCGTGATAGATGCTCTTTAAGCAGAACAGGCTTCCCGGACAAGGTGTAGAGACGAGAGAAAAAGGCACGCAACTCTTCAACATGAATGTACTCATAAAACTCGAGTCTTTTCGAGCTAAAAAGCTTGGATAGGTAAATTTTACGTCCTTGACGCCAATACGGTCAGTAGGGAGCCCAAGTGATGTTTAGATAATTGTAAGTTGTGTACTTGCCGGCTGCGGTTTGTGGTCTGGAGGCAAAGATATGATCGTGTGTTTTGAGAAACTTATTTGCCATCTTTACCGAGGAAACAACAACAACATGAAAAGAGCCAAACGTGAGTTGCACTATGGGTCCATATTTTTGTGCTAGGTTGTGAAGAGATTGGTGAGGGAGTGGGCCGATGAGGTTGAGGTTGAGGTTGCCGATTACAGGACATGGTTTAGGACCTGGTGGAAGTTGCAGTGGAGGGTGGCGCTGCCGCCAGGAAGTTGAATTTTTTTTTAGGAAGGCTAAAGTAACTAGCAGCCATGTCACGGCTAAAACAACCAAAGAAAGAGCCTCTATCGATGTGTTTTTGGTGGTGGTGGTGTTATTATGTTACACTTTTGGGGTGGTTTCGAATGCTATGTATTAGAGGTGGCACGATTCCGGTCCGGTTTCGGTTCCGATTCGGAACCAGCGGTTTCAGTTCCGGTTCCGGTTCCGGTTCCGGTTCCAAGGTTTGATGGAACCGGAATCGGAACCGAAACTGAAGGAACCGACGGTTATGAACCTTATTATTTTTTTAAATTTAAAAAAAAAAAAAAAAAAACCATATCAGATCTCTCTGGATCAGTCACAAATCTGAAATCAACCACAAATCACCCCCAAACCACTCCCAAATCAACCCCAAACAACCAAACCACTTCCAAATCAACCCCAAACAGCCACGGCACCACCAAATCAACTTCGTGAATCGAAGATGAAGATTAGAATCGAAGAAAAAGAGAAGAAGAGATCGAATCGAAGAAGAGAAGAAGAAGAGAATCGAAGAAGAAGAGAAGAAGAGAAGAAGAAGAAGAAGAAGAAGAAGAAGAAGAAAAGAAGAAGAAGAAGAAGAAGAAGAAGAAGAAGAAGAAGAGAAGAAAGAGAGAGAGAGATCAGAAATTAGGGATTAGGTTTAGGATTTAGGAATTTAGGATTTATATATATATTAAAAAAAAAAAACGTGAACTGCCGGTTCCATTCCGGTTCAAACCGATCGGTTCTGTAAAAACCAGAACCAGAACCGGAATCGGAATCGGAATCGGAATCGGCCTCCTCCAGTTCTGGTTTTTACGGTTCGGTTCCACGGTTCGAACCGGAACCTTGTCAGGTCTACTATGTATAGACTTTAGTACTTGTTTGGTTGAGCTTTCTATTGGCTCAAAAGGTTTACAAACGTCTATTTGAGTTTTTTTAAAGTTGTTTGGTTGGACTTTTAAAATTGTCTATTTTAAATTGAGTAAAGTCTATTAAAATTGAGTAAAGGCTAATAGACTTTAAATCTCTACTAGACAAAAGCTCATGGAGAGATGCTTCTTCAAATAGATTTTTTTTTTTTTTTTTTTTAAAAGAAGTCTACCAACCAAACAACTACTGTATAATTTTTTTTCTTTTCAAAAACTCTATTTTTAATAGATTTATTACGAGTAGATCTTCTACCGATAAAGGTTTTTCAAAAGCTCAACTAAACAAGCTCTTTATTATAGTTGTTTTTTCCCCTCTTGCTTTTGTTTTTTATTTTTAACTTTTGGAAACATCGTGGCTGAAATCTTCAAACAAGAGACCAATGGTCTCTCTTGCTATGCTTTAGGTAATTAAGACATTTATTTTCCTGTTGAGATTGTAGATTTGGTATATAAGTATACTGTATACCAAATCTACAATCTCAACGCAACTTAATTAATTATTATGGGCTTGAATTATTTTATCAAAGGGATTCAAATCAACCGTAAAAAATGGTATCTCAATTTATATTTAATCAACCAAATTGAGATATGTGTCTAAATTTAATTATTTTTTTTCAACTTCTTCCATAAATGTACACATCCCAATTTTATTGGCTAGACACAAATTAGGAAATCATTTTTTAAAAGGCTGATTTGAGTCCTCGAGTCCGGTTATCGTTAATGTGTAATTGTCACGTGTCATCTAAACATTTAAAATTCATTTGAAAAAGCCAGTTTCAAAACAGCTGTAAGCTGTTCCCTAATTACCGATAAACTAATATATTTATGCACCAAAAAAAAATATATTAGTGATTTAAATAAAGAAAAATTACACTTTTTTTTAAACGAAAGAAAAATTACTTTAAAATAAATAAATGACGTACAGAACTGTTATATACGAAAAATCAAATATGACTTGTAATATATATGATGGACTAATGTAATGAACCGATGGTCAGTTTGGGTCAAACACACGCATTTTTCTTTTTTCTACATGCCACTATCATGTATATAGGGCTCGTTTGGTATGCTGTATTGTATTATATTGGATTATATTGGACTGTATTGAATTGAATTGTATTGTATTTGACTGTATTATTTTTATACAATCCTGTGTTTGGTGATATTTTGTATTAGATTGTATTATTCTGTATTAACTAATACAACCTCTCTACTTAGTATTAGCTAATATGATATCCACCGTATTAGACCAATTAAAATGTATTAGCTAATACAATACAGTGAACAATGCAAAACAAATCAAACATTGTATTGTATTATTCTAATACATTTTATACTCCCAATACAATACAGTACGGCGCATCAAACGAGCAAGATTGATGGGACATGTCATTAATGATTGCCATACTATGATCTAATATATATTATGAACTAGTGTGAATGTGTGATGGGCCAATGGTCTGCATGACTCATTTATTAAGGAACAAGAATACAACCGAATTACCACTCTTAATAATACTATGTTTGTCGCCCGACATCCATTACATAACTCTGGTGTGCATCTTTGCAGAGTCAAGGTTATTGTATCCCGGATGTTAGAGCGCATCAATAACCCAATTTAAGGATAGTGTAATTCATATGCTTTGACATTTAGGGGGGGTGTATTCAATTAGGATTAATTAGGATTCTTGAAGACATTTAAAGACATTTTTTAAGTGACAGATTTTCATGGATTTCTACAGACTTTTATAAATCCATATGGACTTTCATTGATTTGTTTAGACATCCATCTCAGACTTTTATGGATTTGTTTAGACATCTATCTCAGACTTTTATGGATTTGTTTAGACATCCAAGGATTTTCATGGATTTGTTATCTCTAACTTATATATCAATAGTAAGCTAATTATAGCTAATTATAAAAAAAAAATCTTTGAAGTTGAAATGAGCAAAATTTGATACACCAGTCAATCTATATTTGCGTATATATATATTTTAAGGTTGTTGCTGATGAAAACAAAGAGATTGAATTGAATCCAAAATTGGCTACGGCTTTCATGAATTTGTTATCTCTGACTTATCAATAGTAAGCTAATTATAGCTAATTATCAAAAAAAACCTTTGAAGTTAGAATGAGCAAAATTTGATACACCAGTCAATCTATATTTGTGTATATATATAGTCTGAGGTTGTTGCTGATGCAAACAAAGCGATTGAATTGAACCCAAAATTGGCTAAGGCTTATCTGCGTAAAGGCACTGCTTGCATGAAGTGTAGATGAATTATTTTTCTTTAAAATAAAATGCTAATAAAGAGTTTTTCACAAAAAAAAAAAAAAAAAAAAAAAAGCTAATAAAGAGTGTGCATTTTGGTGTTTGATTGAAGGCTCTACAGATTAATTTGGTGTTGTTTTGTGCAATTCTGGCACGTAGTGAGTTTTGTACTTGTTATACTGTTTATAATTATGTGACTGCAACATATTCTCACATATATAATTATGTGCAGTTTTTTTTTTTTCCTTTTTGATTCACAGAACATACTGGGGATGGAAGCTTATTATTCTCACATGCATCGGTTTTTTTAATTTTTACATATTAGTGCTTTTCGTTTCTGATTTGAGAGAGAGAGGGAAAGCAAAATCCACCAAAATCTTTGGGGAGAAGGCTGGACATGTTATGACATTTGATATTTATATCTTTCACCATCAAGTCCACCAAAATCCATCAAAATCCATGACTTAAGAAAATCCTTTAAAATCCAGTCCTAATTGAATACACTTTGATTCTTGTAGACATTTTTAAAGTCCCAATTCAATACACCTGGATTTGGAAGGATTCTTTAAAAGTCCATATAAATCCTAATTGAATACCACTGGATTCATATGGACTCTTTTAAAGTCTTTAAATGTCCAAATTGAATACACCAGGATTTATAATGTCTTTAAATGTCCTCAAGAATCCTAATTGAATACACCCCCCTTAGTAAACTCATATTTCATTCAAATTTCCAATACATCTCCATAAGTGAATTTTCGCAAGTGAATTCATAGCGTCTTTCACGTGCTTCTTTACTAGTGAATAGAGGGTTTTTTTTTTATTAATATATATACAATTTTTCTATCATCAGTTCGAACTGACAAACGATATATCAGTTCCTTGCATGTGGGCGATTAGATTTAAATACTTTAACTTGACTGCATGCACTTGTCAAAGCATCTTTTAAATCCAATGACCCACATATAAGGAACTGATATATCTTTTGTCAGTTCGAACTGATAATAGAAAGACTGAATATATATATATATATCTTATGTTTGTTAAAACCCGTTAAAAAATGTTGTTTTATTTTTATATCTTTCGGAAAAAACTCAAAAAGCTCTTTTTTCCCTTTAAAAAAAAAAAAAAAAAAAAAAAGATAAAGTGTCTCAATTATTTTGAATATTCATTTGTTTATAATTTATTACAATCATAAGTTTTTTTTTTTTTTTTTTTTAATTGGATATCTATGCTCTACTTGAAAAGTCATTTTAAACACACCCTCAATAATCTATGTTTTTTTAATATATAACTCAAACCCCAAACATTTTCGAGTTAAATGAGCGATCTTGCCACTAAGCCATATTAGGTGGTGGTCCTCAGTGTTCCACGTTATTAGTTAGTTTTGTTGTCCGTAACAACAGATCTACTTATATATATATATATATATATATATATATATATATATATATATATATATATATATATATATATATAATAGCAGTCTTTCTATTGTCAGTTTGTCTTGACAATAAATATATCAGGACGGAGAATGTGGACCACAGATTATAGAGAAGTTTTGATAAGTGCATACACTTTAAGTCAAAGTATATAAATCTAGTGGTCCACATTCTTCGTCCTAATATATTTATTGTCAGGACGAACTGATAATAGAAAATCTGTATATGATAGTTCTCCTATCAAGTCGTCCTGATATTATAACAACCAACCACAGCCACATGTTTTAATAAGTCCAAATGTTTGTTAAAAAAAATCAGTATTTTATTAAAACATGTGGCTATGGTTGGTTGTCCTAAAATTATAATTTCAAGACGACCTGATAGAAGAACTATTATATATATGGGTCATGCTATAGAACACTAGTGTACCCATACACCGTGTATAAAATATTGTGATCGTAATTTGAAAAAGTGTGATCCAACCTTCGATCGCAATATTTTCTACACGGTGTATGGGTACAACAATGTTCTATAGATTGTCCATATATATATATACAGTCTTTTTATTATCAGTTTGAACTGACAATAAATATATCAATTCCTTGCATGTGGGTCATTGGATTTAAAAGATGCTTTGACAAGTGCATGCAGCCAAGTCAGAGTATTTAAATCCAATGACCCACATGCAAGGAACTGATATATTTATTATCAGTTCGAACTGATAATAGAAAAATTATATATATATATATATATATATATAGTGGTTCACTAGTAAGGACGTCCTAAAATTATAAGTTAAGGATGTGGGTATTTGTTAATGTGGGGCTAGCCCATAGTGAATGTATGGCCGTAGTTGAACGTCCTGAAATTACAAAGTTATGACAGTCATGATTAGAGAAGTATTATATTATATTATATTATATTGAGATCAGCTCCTGTGTCGATTAATACATTGACCCTAAGATGGAAGTTGGAAGAGACACGTATGTCTACCTCCGTGTACCACTTTTGGATCCTAATTTCACTGTTGCTTTAAATTCGGATGAGCATAAAGAGAAATGCCTTGCTATTGATATTCATACACATAATTATTAGTTTCTAAGGGGTTCAAGCCCTTATAAACCCATTTATAGAATTCATTATCGTGTTCTAACCACTGGACTTATCCCTAGTTACATTCCTCCTATTGTTCCTACGGGACAAACTATATGTTATAATGCTTGTCCTACAGTTAATCTAATGGTTCCCACACCAGTTAAATGGGAAGATATCAACTTCCCCGAAACTTGGTTAAAGGAACATGCAGATAGACCCACCTATCAACCACTTATGAGAAATCTCAGAGATTGCATATCAGACCAAGATGGGACTCTTCGAATCTCTTTCAGAGACCGATCTCTATCATCCAGAGAACCTTCATTACGAAATCAAAATTATGATGATGAACTCCAATTAGCAAGAAATTCCATATCTAGCCTATCCAGACTTAATATCAGAAATCAAATCCCGAGCCTGGTAGAACAATACCAATATAGACCCAATCCAAACACTAGAAATCAATTACCTAGCCTTGAAAACAGATACAAGCCAGGTACTAGCGAATTATCTGAATCCATAAACTTGGTACCTAGACAAAGACGTCCACCTATTCCCACCACTATTGAATACCTACTGTTGAAATACCCACTCATATCTCCAGAGTCCACAAAACTCCAGAACAAGTTGCTCATCCTATCTATACATATGACTAAGAGGGACCAAGCTCTCCCACTCCATCGCAGGTCCTCACAGAAATACCTGATACAGAACCACAAATTAGAACTATAAATGTCCTTGATACCAAGCCTATCAATTATGAGATCCTTATAGCAGATTATCTTAGCCATATATCCAGAACCAAATATGAATCCAGTTATAGCCAGAAAAAGCGTGATCAGTTCAGAGTAAGATGGCTCCAGAATATCATAACTCTTAACAAGAGCATACCTTTCTTTGAATGGTATACTGACAGAAAGAGCATAGAGAATGAGTGCCAATGCCTAGTTATGGACCGGTCCACATTCAGAACTTATAAAACCAGAAGAGTAGAACAGACACTTTCCCATCCTCCTCCGCGAACATGTGAAATAGAAATGGAAAATGAAGACAGAGACGTTCCGGGAATCACTGAAACCATGACATGCTCTCCTTACATCCTTATTGACTCATCCTTATCCAACACTATTCCAGCCTCCTCACAACAATTGGGAATAGTCATGAAGCAGAACAACTATACAAATGCCTATCTAAGAACTGTTGGAGACCAGCTTGACAGAATCGAAATCAACCAATACCAAGCTCTGACCAGATCTACCCCTGAAAGCGTATCCCAAGATCCCCAGTCATCTTATCAACCTGGTGTCCTCTATTTCCTGACACCACAGGAGTTGAGAAATGTTTTGATAACCATAATCTTCTTGACACAGAAGAACTTTTGAAACTTCTAGAAGAAAGACTATCACAAGCTCAAATTCCTAAGCCAGAAAACCAGGCCCAGGCCCAGGCCCAGGCCCAACCAGAAGTCCAAACCTTAGACACATATATAGACACTTCCTCAGAACCCAACAACAGTGAGCCGGCAAAAGACTTTGACCAAATGATATACAAGTTAACCAACCAAAATACGGCTGATAACAATAGCTATACCCATTTTTATCATGGCACAAAGCCTTATTATCCAAAGCCTACACCACCTGACCTCCAATATGAAGAAACTGTTCCTTACAGGGCATACAACGGCAATGCTTGTTATCAATTTAATATTGATGGCCTATCGGAGTACCAGACTATGACCATCGTCAGGCAAATTCACACTGTTGGCTATGTTTACATCAAGAAACAAAGCATGGCCCATGCTGATGCTGTCACTGCACTAACCGGTGGTTTTGAAGGCTAACTACTCGGATGGTGGACACATACCCTATCTCCAGTAGCCAGGATAAACATTATTAACCACACAAAAACCATATCAGTTCCCTCTACATCTACCAACCCAGGTTCTTTCCTTCCCTCTGCTACTACCACCACCTCTCAACCTGATGGTATAGATGTGCTTTGTTACACCATCGTTCTACATTTTATTGGAAACCCAAACCATTTCCAAGATAAAGATTATTCCAAACTCCAGAACTTGAAGTTCAAAAAGCTGAGTGACTTTAAGTGGTACAAAGACATATTCTTGACCAGAGTATTACAGAGGGAAGACAATGCCAAGGCATACTGGAAAGAAAAGTTCATATCAGGGCTACCATCTCTTTTTGCCAATAAGGTCAGAGACAAGATGAGGGAACAAATGGCTAGTTCAGACTGGTCCTAAATTGACTTAGAAACATGGACCTATGGAGAAATCATTGCAACCATCAATGTTGTCGCCTTACAACTATGCAATGATATCAGACTCAAGAGCCAATTGAAGCAACAAAAGTTAACCACCAGACGGGAACTTGGCTCGTGGTGTGAACAATTCGGATTCGATAAGCTCCCAAGCCAGAAACATCGGAAGTCTTACACGTCCAAGTACCAACCCCACAAAAGGAAGAAGCACACTGGTGGAGACAAACCAAATAGAAAGGAGGATGCAGAAAAGAAAGGCAAAAAAGGCAAGAAACCTTTTCGAAGGTCCTTTTCCAAAACTTGTTATGGATGCGGGAAGATGGGACATTTTGCCAACAAATGTCCAGATCTTAAAAATAAAATCAAGTCCTTAAATATTGAAGAAGAATTCAAAGACAGACTTATCCAAGTTATCTTTGAACATCAATATACATCGGACTCATCAAGTTCTGAGGAGGAGCTCCTAATCCTTGGCCAATCCACCACAGAAGCTTCAACACAACTAGAATCAGACCATATATAGGCCTGTCTATGCAACAAAGTCAATGTCTTGGATCAATCTGACTATTCCATGCTCATTAGTATGATTGATAGTATCAGTGACCCTATTCTTAAAGCAAACTACATCAAACAGATCCAGGAGAAAATATCCACTCAAGATGCCAATAAATCATCAACCAGCCAAAAGGACCCAGCCATCCCAGATTTTGAAGAAAATGTCATGAAACTGTTCTCCCCCAAATAAAGAAAAGTGACCATCCCTGACCTACAAATAGAAATCAAGCAAGTCAAAGAAGAAATAAAAGAATTAAAACTCACCACCCAGAAACTCCAAGCACAATTGCTGGAACATTCTCCAAAGGCAAAAAGAAAATCATCCAAACAAAACATCTTCAAGAGTTCTGATGATTCAGAAGAAGAAGCACAAGAGGAGAACCAATCCAATCATGAATTGGCCAGTCTTCTCCATCCCAACCTTATCCAATAACAAGAAACCTCCATTGTTAGAGAAATCAAGATCGAAAAGTGGTACACGGAGGTAGACATACGTGTCTATTCCAACTTCCATCTTAGGGTCAATGTATTAATCGACACAGGAGCTGATCTCAACTGCATGAGGGAAGCCCTTATTCCTGCCAAGTATTTTGAAAAAACCACAGAAACCCTTTATGGTGCCAACAAACAGCAGCTTAGCATACAATACAAATTGACCAATGCCAAAGTCTGCAATAGTGGGGTCTGTTACAACACTAGTTTCCTCATGGTCAAAAACCTTTCCCAAAACGTAATTCTCGGGTTACCCTTCATCTATCTTATATCTCCCTTTAGGGTAACCTCACAAGGACTTATTTCAGAATATCTAGAAAAAGAAATACTTTTCCCTTTCACTTTCCCTGTCCTCATTCGAGACCTAAATGCTCTCAAAAACATATCAGTCTTCCTAAAACATCAAATTGCCAACATCAACATAAAGCAGGATTATCTATCTTTTTTAAAAGATGACCTACATTTTGAAAGACAAAAGAAACACCTGGAAGATCCTAAACTTCAACAAAAAATCCAAACCTTCAAAAAGAAACTCGAACATGAAGTTTGTTCATCTTTCCAAATGCTTTCTGGAACAGAAAAAAACATATAGTCTCCCTTCCTTACAATAAAGAATTCTCCGAAAAAGGGATCCCCACCAAAGCCAGACCTATCCAAATGTCCTCATCCCTCATTGAACATTGCAAAAAAGAAATTGCTGACTTATTGCAAAAAGGCCTGATTAGGCCTTCTAAATCCCCATGGAGTTGTCCAGCCTTTTATGTATAAAAGAATGCAGAGATCGAAAGAGGAGTCCCCAGATTGGTCATCAACTACAAATCTCTGAATGATGCTCTCCAGTGGATTCGGTATCCTATTCCTAACAAATCTGACTTATTGAAAAGACTCTATAATTCTAACATTTTTTCTAAATTTGACATGAAGTCAGGTTTTTGGCAAATATAGATAAATGAGAAGGACCGCTATAAAACTGCTTTTACTGTGCCTTTTGGCCAGTATGAGTGGAATGTTATGCCTTTTGGTCTCAAAAATGCCCCTAGTGAATTCCAGTCTATCATGAATGAGATTTTCAACCCTTATACTGAATTTTCTATTGTCTATATAGATGATGTCCTAATCTATTCCGATAACATTGACCAACACTGGAAACACTTAGATATTTTCTTCCAAACAGTCAAACACCAAGGTCTAGTTGTCTCCTCGCCCAAGATTGTTTTATACCAAACAAAAATTCGATTCTTAGGTCACAATATCGAAAGAAGAACTATTATACCCATCCAAAGAAGTCTTGAGTTTGCTGATAAATTCCCAGATGTCATCAAAGATAAAACCCAGCTACAAAGGTTTCTAGGATGTCTCAATTATATAGCTAATTTCTGTCAACAACTTTGTATCATCTGCAAACCCCTTTTTCAAAGACTCAAGAAAAATCCAGCGCCTTGGACTGATGAACACACCTTAGCTGTCCGAAAGATAAAAGCCCAAGTCAAAAGTCTCCAATGTCTTGTTATTTGTCATCCCACTACTCCCAAGATAGTTGAAACTGATGCTTCCGAGCTTGGTTATGGTGGCATCCTAAAACAAGTCATCAACAACCAAGAATGCCTCGTTAGATATGTTTCAGGTGTCTGGAATGATACCCAGCAGAAGTACTCTACTGTCAAGAAAGAAATCTTGGCCATTGTTCTAACTATCCAAAAATTACAAGACGATCTAATCAACCAAAAATTTGTTTTGAAAGTTGATTGTCAATCAGCAAAATTCATTTTGAAAAATGATGTTAAAAATCTTGCTTCCAAACAAATATTTGCTAGATGGCAAGCCTTATTATCTGCATTTGATTTTACTATTGAACATATTAAAGGATTAGAAAATAGTCTACCAGATTTCTTGACCAGAGAATTTTTGCAGGGAAGCCCATGAGTAGCAGAAAGAAGGTACAGACCCACTTTAAACCCATCAAATGACTTATCAGGTGAAAACAGTGCTTTGGTGACTTATCATGGCAACAACACTGCCGCTATTGTGACTTATGATGAACAAAGGTCCAGCCCAGATAGAAAGCCCAGCCATAAAGACAAATACTCTATTGCAACTAGCCACTTAGCCATGACAACCCAATCTTCACCACCAAGGCCTACCCTATCATCCCCACTACAAATTGCAAACAGTTTCTCCCCTTTAAAATCAGACTCATCATCCTTTAAAACTGTAGCATCTTCCCATATCAGCCCGCACTCAGTAAAACAAGACAAGATAATTGAAAAACAAAAGACTTATGCTCCCTCCACATCTTCACCATTCCCTAAAGTCAATAATCTGACTTATCATTATCATGAAAAACCCTATTTTCACAAAAATTTTGTAGTAGAAACCCCACTGTTACTCGAGACTTATTTCAAGGAACCTAAAAGACTGGCGGCTGCAATCATTGATCCACTGTTTTGTAGGATTCCTGAAGACATATTAAAAAGACATATTTTTTATGAATTCATCCTTGTTGATACAAATTCAATCTATATTTCAGACGTTTTTGACAAAATAGACACCAAAAAATTGATTTTTAGAAAAATAAAGTTTTGCAAGATCATTACCCTGGAGCAATGGGGAAATGACTCAAATAAGAAAAAAGGATTTTCAAGACCTTTTCACATTTCTGAGTTTTCCTATTGGGATTATATTGATGCTTGGACGTATGTTTTGTATGGCCAAAACCCAGGAAATTCTTTATCCTGGTTTATCTATTTTGACAAAGATTTTCCCCTTAATATACCATTTTGGTTCCTAGAATGGTGGGACAAATATGAACCAAATATTGATTTCCTTCCAACCATCATCAAATAAGGTTTTCAATATTGGGTCACGCATATTGATAAACCCAAAGATTGAGATTTTATTCCTGACTTATTAATCTTTTTCCGAATTTTCAGTCTCACTTGGATTTTGATGCTTGATTATAAGATTCAAGAGCAACTTATTGGCAATGTCAACGTTCCTTATTTTGGAAGACAAACAAAAATCAAATGGTGGAGTGGCATGAATATGGCTGACCATGGAAAAAACAGAGTTGCAAAATGGTTCAACAAGAACCCCAGTTTCTGCAACACAAGCAAAGACCAATCTCAGTTTCTAATGGCCAAATCCCAGAATCAGGCCAGAATTGTAGCTGCCAAAACTCCTGAAGAACTCCTAGCAATCGCTGATGAAATGAGGAAAACTATGGCTGCTATCTCTCAAAAGGACTCGGATTCAGAAGATCATGATGATTTCCTCAGTGAAGATGACCCCACCGAAAGCAACAGCTATTCTCAACAACAATGTGGAAACACTTTCGGCCACGACTTATCATAATATCAGGGGCTTTAGCCCCACAGAGTTCACCAGACTTATTCTAAGAGAACATGGAATCCATCATTCGCATTTTTATCATCAACCATATGTCGGTAGACAATGACAAAAAAAAAAAAAAAAGTGTCGGTGGATTGGATAAAAACATTGAAGTACTTACTATCAGTGCATTATGAAGTACTTCAATGTTTTTATCCAATCCATCGACACTTTTTTTTTTTATTATTATTATATTATATTATATTATATATATCCATCTAAACAAGGGCCCTAACATTTTAAGGTGGGCCATGAGCTTTTTCCAAAATTCTTCATCTTTGTCACTGTATTTGTCCACACTTCATGAATTATCGATTAAATAACATATCAAAATATATCTATCGCAGGTAAGATGGTCCATATGTACAATTTTATTTTTTTTTCAAATAAAGGTTTATTAGCACACTTCTCTTCCATATGTCACTTAGCATCCCCTAATTCAAAAAATCTAAATGTATTCTAATAGTTCAAATGGAAAAAAAATAAAAAAAAAATTCTTTAATGCACAATTATTCAGAACACTACCAATGATATTATATTATGTGTCATGAATGATATACATTTTTTTATACCATATGACACGATTTTACATTTTTACGACCCTATGGTACATGAAACTAAGAAAAAGGTCCGTGCTTATTTGATAATTGACAAACAAGTATAATATCATATTTAATTATTTAGAAAGGGTGTTTAATTCATGGTCAAATTATATCAATTTAATTTATTTGTTTTTGAAACCATACACCAAGCACATCAAAGATACATAGAGACTTGATGAAATCAAACACGGTAGGCGAGGTTTAGATATCTACATAGATGTGTTTGGAATTGCTGCAATTAGTTTATATAATTGATTGTCCTTTTTTTTTTTTTTTTTTTTAAGTATTACATTATTATATAAATTTGAGGTTTTTTTTAGAAGGTATAGTAGTATACTCGAATCCACAAGGGCCACAACCTTCTAATACTGGTGTGAGGGATTTATCATCGGACCAACCTCGTTTTATAATAATTGATCGTCCTTTATTTTGCTTTGATTATCTCCTCTAATAATTATTAATTGGGTTCTTTTTTAAGCAGCAGTCACATCGACATGGATTCTGGCCAAAAAAAAAAAAGGTGTCAAGAAAAAATAATGGCAAAATAAAGGGCAAATTGCACATGCACCCTAACATTAGGCCTAAATATTGGAGTATGCAACTTTTGATTAAAATTACATAATCCCAAAAACGAATTCAACACTGCCTAAAACAAGCTTTGGACAATGTTTCAACTTTCAAATTTCTATTATTATTATTATTATATTATATGGTTATGATATTTATATTACGGTTTGCTTTTGGAAAACTTTTTAAAATAATTTATTCAAGTATTTAGTTAAGGGTTTCCAATAGATTGAGACATTAAATTATAAATAATGCTAAACATCCCACCTAAAATCCCAATTTTTCAACTCAACACATGTAGCATGTATTGTGTCAAATTGTAAGTGGATACACATTAATGATGTTTTATCTCACATACCACATTATTCATTCTGATATTATATTTTTCTTGTTATTTGATATATACCGCATGGTCATATTTCGTTGGCCATCCTTATCACCGACGGTGGACTTAAAAGTTGAAGAGCAATACTTTGATGTAAAAGATCCATTATTGTTTATTTGTTTTGATACTACCTATTTCTATCACTTCTTTGAATTCAACAGTTCAGTAAAATCTTATATCAAAAAATTAAATAAATAATAATTCAATAAAATCACATCATATGTGTTAGCTCAATGTCAAAATGGGTGTTAAGAAAAAAAAAAACTTGTGGGGTGTTAATAGATCCACCCAATTTTAAATTATAATTATTATTAAAAAAATATCTAAATTTACATTTTTGCCTAAAACCTAAAAAATAAAAAAAATTAAAAATAAAAAAACATTATGAAGTTTACATTATTAATTTGTAAATAGCTTGATCTTGTTCTTACTATCAAAAAATAAAAAAAAAGTTCTTGTTTCTAGTGCTATATTAAGAAGAGTAAGGGGTCGTTTGTTTTTTCCACTTAAAACTTAATGGGCCTGAATTGAACTTATTAAGTTGTTTTGTTTATTTTTTTAAGCTGTCAAACCGCTTAAAAATATCAAAAAACAACTTAAAAAATAATTTAAGAAATCTTGGCTTTAACACCCATTTTGACACCCGATGCCTTTACTAAGCAAGGAACCCCCCAACGAACTCACCACTTTGCTGTCAAACGAGTTCAATTTCGATTCTTGGATAAAAGAGACCATGGGTTTGTGAGACCGCACTAGGCTGCTAACCAACCTCCTTTTTTCACTCTGACTGAAACCTCTGATATTCCAAGAGAGCGCTAACATAAAAACTGCATGAAACCCCTACAAACAAGACTAACACCGCAAGCTTACTTCAATCTCACCAAGTCTTCTTTCTCCCTTCTCGCTATTTCCTTTACTATATATGGCTTCGCCCCATTAAAATCAAACCCAAGCGTAGCCCTGGTTTCTATTACCTTAGATATTTCTTCATCTAGGCTCCAAGAACCAACCTTAGCCCCCAAGTTGCCTGATATGTTTTTTTATAGATACATAAATGAGTGTTCTTATCACCGAGCCACATTGAGCAGTGATGTAACTGATATGTTGATGCTTAATTTATTCATATAGTGATACAGATTTTACCTATGTTATTATCAATATTGTGACATGTAGTCATCAAAAAGTTGTATAGTAAAAGATTGTTCATTTAATTTGTCTATCTTCACTCACCTAGCATTACTCTTTTTAGTAATAGTACCCAGCATTCACGGTTCACCCAAAGTCCCAAATGCTTTCTTCTCATTTTAGTGATTTTGTGTTGTATTTTTTTTTTCAATACCAACTACAATGCAATGGATTCACAACGAGGTTGAATAAAGTATTATTAGTGGTTTAGTACATACATAACATTCATATATTGTTAATTGTACAGGAAAGTTCAAAAGTACTTGAGAGGGGTACCAGTACAGGAGGCTGAATAAAGAAACTTTGATAACGTACATGAAAGTAAAAACTAGCTAGTAATTAATAAAGATGGAGTGGAAGTCGTGGCTCCATGATTGCAACAAGTGGGTACTTCCTTGGTGTTGTCAATCCATAAACTTCTTCCATGCTAATATCTTCAACCTTCATGTGATCTTCTGGTAACTTCCAGTGAAAGCCATGTAACATATTAGCTAAACTAGACCTAATCATCTTCAATCCAAGGCTATATCCAGGACACATCCTCCTCCCTGAACCAAACGGCAACAGCTCAAAATTCTGTCCCTTCACATCCATATCCACCTTCCCCTGCAGAAACCTCTCGGGACGAAACTCTTCCGGTTCGTCCCAAAACGAAGAGTCTCTGCTGATGCTCCAGCTATTGATGAACACTCTGGTTCCTTTGCGGATATGGTATCCGGCAACGTTGCAATCTTCTTGAGCCAAGTGTGGGGCTAGCAGGACGGCCACCGGGTGTTTCCTCATAGTCTCTTTCATGATAGCATCTATGTATGGAAGCTGTGGGATGTCTTTCTCTTCCACCCATCTCTCTCTTCCGATCACTCTGTCAAGCTCCTCTGTTGCCTTCTCGATCAGGTGTGGTTGTTTCATAAGTTCAGACATTGCCCATTCCACTGTTGTGGCTGACGTGTCCGTGCCTCCAGCTATTAGATCCTGCTCATCATGAATCAACGACAATAAAGCATGTTAAAATTAATCTCAGCCATTGATTACGTATATCAGCAAATCTGTTGATGCGAGGATAAAGATGAGAATCTTAATCCATTATTTTTTGAGTTTTTGTTGAAATCTGTTTTTTTTTTTTTTTAAATGATTCATATCCTCTGCTCTATTAATCTAGATCAGGATAAAGATTAGCTCAAGAGAGATTCTCAATCTGTTGTTTTTTGAGTTTTTGTTGTAATTTGATAACGATTGAGAATCTCAGTCACCAATTAAAGATGCCAGTAGATTTATTATCAGCTCTACTTAGGATCTCAATCATTTTTTTTAAAAAGCAAAAACAAAAAAAACAAAGAATGGAATATTAGATACCTGCGTCAACCCATTGACACTGTCATAATTGAGCTTGACTTCAAGATTAGGATGATCAGCAAGTTGCAATAGCAAATCCACCATGTCTTTTGGCATAGAATCCTCCATTAATCCTTTCATTTTACTCTTGTGTTCATCAAAAACATGGTCATGAAATCGATCCAATTTCTTTTTCAAGGCTTTCATTCGCTTCACGTACCCTTGAAGGTCCATGAAATTCAACCACGGAATCCAATCTCCAATATTAAGCACTCCATTGAGCAAGAACAACTTGTCAAGCATCTGTTGAAACTCTTCAAGAGTCACAACCGCAGTTTCAAATTCGGATTCGCTAAAATACTTCTTCCCCAACACGATTCTGCTCATAATACTAAGTGTAACGCGCGAGAGATGCTCTTTAAGCATAACAGGCTTCCCGGACAAGGCGTATAGACGAGAGACAAAGGAACGCAACTCTTCAACACGAATGTACTTGTAAGACTCGAGTCTTTTCGAGCTAAAAAGCTCAGATAGGAAAATTTTACGTCCTTGGCGCCAATACGGTCCGTAGGGAGCCCAAGTGATGTTCCGATAATTGTAAGTTATGTACTTGCCAGTTGCGGTTTGTGGTCTGGAGGCAAAGACATGATCGTGTGTTTTGAGAAACTGCTTTGCCATCTCTGCCGAGGAAGCAACAACGACAGGAAAAGAGCCAAACGTGAGTTGCATTATGGGTCCATATTTTTGTGCTAGTTTGTGAAGAGATTGGTGAGGGAGTGGGCCGATGAGGTTGAGGTTGCCGATTACAGGCCATGGTTTAGGACCTGGTGGAAGTTGTAGTGGAGGGTGGCGCTGCCGCCAGGAAGTTAATTTTTTTTTAGGAAGGCTAGAGTAACTAGCAGCCATGTCACGACTAAAACAACCAAAGAAAAAGCCTCCATTGATGTATTTTTGGTGGTGGTGGTGTTGTTATTTTTGGGGTGGTTTCGAATTCTATTTATAGATAGCATTCCCCAAAATATATAAGGTGAATGCTATCTACCTTTCCCATTTGTCTTTCCCACTCATTGCTTGACACGTATACACTTTTTCATTTAATAAAATGCTCTCACTTTTTATTGCAAAGCTTGTTTACGTTTTTACCCTTGATGGTTGCTTCTATCATTTTATTTATAAGGGGTGAAGGCGTAAACAAGCTTTGTAGCAAAAAGTGAGGGGGAATGCTATCTACCTTTCCTATTTGCTTTTCTCATTTGTCTTTCCCACTCATTACTTGACACGTATACACTTTTTCATTTAATAAAAAGCTCTCACTTTTTGCTACAAAGCTTGTTTATAGGGATGTCAAAATTATACATTGGTCTGAGGATCCGTGGGGATCCGAACCGATAGGGATGGGTTTAACCGTACCAATTAAGTATTACATTATTACATAAATTTGGGGTTTTTTTTAGAGGGTGTACTCGAACCTACAACTTTATGGTACTGGTATAAGGGATTTACAATCAGACTAACTTCGTCTTATAATAATTGAACGTCTATTTTGCTTTGATTATTTCCTCCGATAATTATTATTTTGGTTCTTTTTTAATCAGCAGGCACACCGACATGAATTATGTCAAAAAAAACGTGTCAAGAAAAAATTATGACAAAATAAAGGGCAATTTGCACATGCACCCTAACATTAGGCCTAAATATTGGAGTATGCAACTATTGATTAAAATTACATAATCCCAAAAACAAATTCAACAGTTTAGATATCTACTTAGATGTGTTTGGATTTGCTGCAATTAGTTTATATAATTGATTGTCCTTTTTTTTTAAGTATTACATTATTACATAAATTCAGAGTTTTTTTAGAGAGTGTATTCGAACCCATAACCTTCTGGTACTGGTATAAGAGAATTACCACCGACTAACCTTGTCTTATAATAATTGATCGTCCTTTATTTTGCTTTGATTATTTCCTCTAATAATTATTATTTGGATTCTTTTTTAATCAGCAGTCACATCGACATGGATTATGGCAAAAAAAACGTGTCAAGAAAATATTATGGCAAAATAAAGGGCAATTTGCACATGCACCCTAACATTAGGCCTAAATATTGGAGTATGCAACTTTTGATTAAAATTACATAATCCCAAAAACGAATTCAACACTGTCTAAAACAAACTTTGGACAATGTTTCAACTTTCAAATTTCTATTATTATTATTATTATTATTATTATTATTATTATATTATATGGTTATGGTATTTATATTACGGTTTGCTTTTGGAAAACTTTTTAAAATAATTTATTCAAGTATTTAGTTAAGGGTTTCCAATAGATCGAGACATTAAATTATGAATAATACTAAACATCCCACCTAAAATCCTATTTTTTCAACTCAACACATGTGGTATGTATGGTGTCAAATTGTAAGTGGATACACATTAATGATACTTTATCTCACATACCATATTATTCGTTCTGATATTATATTTTTCTATTATTTGATATATACCGCATGGTCATATTTCATTGGCCATCGTTATCACCGACGGTGGACTTAAAAGTTGAAGAGCAATACTTTGATGTAAAAGATCCATTATTGTTTATTTGTTTTGATACTACCTACCTTTATCACTTCTTTGAATTCAACGGTTCAATAAAATCTTATATCAAAAAATTAAATAAATAATAATTCAATAACATCACATCATGTGTTACTTCAATGTCAAAATGGGTGTTAAGAAAAAAAAAACTTGTGGGGTGTTAATAGATCCACCCAATTTTAAATTATAATTATTATTAAAAAAAATATCTAAATTTACATTTTTACCTAAAACCTCAACAACAACAACAACAACAACAACAAAAAAAAAAAAAAAAAAAAAAAAAAAAAAACATTATGAAGTTTACATTATTAATTTGTAAATAGCTTGATCTTGTTCTTACTATCAAAAAAAAAAAAAAAAAGTTCTTGTTTCTAGTGCTATATTGAGAAGAGTAAGGGGTCGTTTGTTTTTTCCACTTAAAATTTAATGGGCTTGAATTGAACCCATTAAGTTGTTTTGTTTGTTTTTTTAAGCTATCAAACCGCTTAAAAATATCAAAAAACAATTTAAAAAATAAAGTAAGAAATCTTGGCTTTAACACCCATTTTGACACCTGATGCCTCTACTAAGCAAGGAACCCCCCAATGAACTCACCACTTTGCTGTCAAACGAGTTCAATTTTGATTCTTGGATAAAAGAGACCATGGGTTTGTGAGACCGCACTAGGCTGCTAACCAACCTCCTTTTTTCACTCCGACTGAAACCTCTGATATTCCAAAAGAGCGCTAACATAAAAACTGCATGAAACCCCTACAAACCAGACCAACACCGCAAGCTTACTTCAATCTCACCAAGTCTTCTTTCTCCCTTCTCACTATTTCCTTTACTATATATGGCTCCACCCCATTAAAATCGAACCCAAGCGCAGCCCCGATTTCTATTACCTTAAATATTTCTTCATATAGGCTCCAAGAACCAACCTTAGCCCCCAAGTTGCCTGATATGTTTTTCTATAGATACATAAATGAGTGTTCTTATCATCAAGCCACATTGAGCGGTGGTGTAACTAATATGTTGATGCTTTCTCCCTTCTCACTATTTCCTTTGCTTTTGAAAAACTTTTTAAAAACAATTTAGTCAAGTATTTAGTCAAGGGTTTACAATAGATAAGACATAAAATTATGAATAATGCTAAACATCCCACCTAAAATCCCAATTTTTCAACCCAACACATATGACACATGTGGTGTCAAATTGTGAATGGATACACATTAATGATGCTTTATCTCACCTACCCTGTGTATCCACTAACCATTTGACATTTCAAGTGCCATATGTGTTGGGATGAAAAATGTGAGATTTTAGTTGGGATGTGTAGCATTACTGTTAAATTATTAGTGGAACAAGTGGGATCAAACTTTTAACGAACTTGGATTCATCTTTGTCATTGCATGTATGTGTCCACACTTTATGAATTATTGATTAAATGACGTATCAAAATATATCTATTCCATATTTCCATATATCATAAAGTTGTGGGTTTGATTAGTATCCCCTAAGTCCAAAAACCCAAATTTATTCTAATAGTTCAAAAGGAAGAAAAAAAAAATTCTTAAATACACACTTATACATGAACACTATCCAAAAATATTATATCATGTGTCATGAATAATCAATAATATACAATTTTTTTTATATCGTATGACATGATTTTACGAAAGACTACTACATGAAACTAAGAAAAAGGTTCGAGCTTATTTGATAATTGACTAACAAGTATAATATCATATTTAGTTATTTAGAAAGGGTTTTTAATTCATGGTCAAATTATATCAATTTAATTTAACTGTTATTGAAACCAGACACATCAATGAAATGTAAAGACCTATCGAAATCAAATATAGTAGTCGCAGCTTAGATATCTACTTAGCATGTGTTTGGGTTTGTTGTAATTTTTTTTTTTTTAATATTACAATAATTTAGGTTCGGGTTTTTTGGGGTGGGGAAGAGACTCGAAAACATAACTTCATGGTGTGGGTGTGAGGGGTGTAGACACAGAGAAATCCACAATTAAGTTGGGTCGTCGAGGTGGGCACTGACAACCTATAGAACAAAAAAGAAAAAGAAAAAAGCGGTAGCGAACTACATGAGAGGGTGTTCCCTTGGGGGACTATCCGACGCTCAAGTCAGCTAGGTGAGGTATTGATAGATAGATAAAAAGAGGAAAAATAGATTAAGATTTATAAGCAAACCATAGGTCTACGTAGGATGTAGAACGAATGATGGTGGAACCTGTGTAGGTCGACATGGACCAAAGTAGAGATATATGATATAATAACATTGAGGTCGACATAGACCAGTGTAGAGATAGGCGATATAATGGATATTATCTTAGATCGAGGTCTTACTGGAGGTGTCGTCCGTAGACCGGCGATTGAGAGTCGATAGATGTCCTTTTAGACCGAGGTCCACGAGAGATGTTGACTAGATAGCTGGTGGCGTTGGTCGACTATTGACATGTCGAACAAGTGTATGCCCGTCGATCATGTGGACTGAGCGACAGCTCAGCAATAACGTGAATTGCGGAGCTTATTGTTTGCTCCAAAGCTTAGAGGGTGCAGCCCCCCTCTGTGAATGAGAGAGGGTTGCTACTTATAAGAGGAAGGTAGTGAGCCAATGGTTGACTCACTTAATAGCCATGATAAATGACATTATAGACTTAATGACAACAATCTTTCAATGGTTTGACCTGGTCCGAATTTGTCGTTAACTGATACAGGTCCCTTATTAGGCCTTTATTCAGTTGCTTTGGCCCAAGCTTATGATTGGGCCTATTGAAATTGATCCCCTATTGGGCTTGACTATTAGGCCATAGGTTTTATTGGGTTTAGCTTATTTCTTTGAAATGATTAATTTTAGGTCTAAGAATTACATGGCCTGATTATTTGGACTGACGTATTTTTAACCACTACAAGGGGCTTAACCACTGAGCCAACCTCATCTTATCGGATTTGTTGCACTTGGTTTATATTATTGATCATACTTTATTTTGCTTTAATTATTTTCTCTAATAATTATTATTTGGTTTCTTTTTTAAGCAGCAGTCACATCGACATGAATTATGGCGAAAAAATAAGTGTTAAAAAAATTATGGCAAAATAAAGGCAAATTGCACATATACCTCTGACATTAGGCCTAATTGTTAGAGTATGCAACTTTGATTAAAATTACATAATCCCAAAAACGAATTCAACACTGCCTAAAACAAGCTTTGTACAATGTTTCAACTTTAAAATTGCTATTATTATTATATTATACGGTTATGATATTTATATAACAGTTTAATTTTGAAAAACTTCTTAAAAATCAATTTAGTCAAGTATTTAGTTAAGGGTTTCCAATAGATTGAGACATTGGAATATTAACGGAACAGGTCGGATCAGACTTTTAACGAACTTGGATTTGCTCTAATCCGGATCGAAGGGACCAATGTATAAAGTTTAAAAATTTTAAAGCAAAAAATATATAGGAGGCTTTCCATGGTCTCTACTTCTCGCCATGGAAGAATAGGACCTGACCTTTTATATTCTATTATTCTCCAACTCTCCAAGTATGATAGAAGTGATGACAAGAAAGGGGCCTCTCAACCAATTGGCCATAAAATCGATCATGCCAATATCTGAACAAAAATCCTATCAAATCTTGTTCACAACGCGTAAAACAATTACTTGAAGAAAAATAAAAGAATAAAAGAGATGCGTATACAAGTAGAGAAGACATTGTTAAAGTAGTTGAAAAGAATGGATGCTTTAATACCATAATTGGGATATTAAGGTAGTAGCACCAAAAGTTGTGGTGTACATGTTAATGAAGATATAAGGTTAAGAGGAGAGCTTAGTGTGGATTTCAAATAGATAGGGAAATGCACACACAAAAAGGATAGTGCATAATTCATTTTAGTATTTAACATCCATTTTGATATTGAACTAACACATATGATGTGATTTTATTGATTTTTTTTAAAAAAAAAAAAAAGATTTTATTGAATTGTTGAATTTAAAGAAGTGATAGAGATAGGAACGTAGTATCAAAACAATAAGGCAATACGGCCATACGGAATTTATAGAGAAGATGATTTGAACTTGTTACTTCAATTTATTTATTTTTTTAATTTTTTTTTTTAAGTGTAGTTTATTAGTGCCAGACTATTATGAAAAGATCACATAGTATATTATTACAATTTTGTTTTTTTTAAGTACTACACTATTATATAAATTCGGGTTTTTTTTTAGGGGGGAACTCGAACCCACAACCTTATGGTACAGGTATGAGAAGTTTACCATCGACCAACCTTGTCTTGTCATATTATTACAATTTACCCGTAAAATAATGTAAGCAACTGTTTTATATCAAAAATTCAAAAGTTACACTCGACGGCCGCGTAAACGATGAATTAAGGAAACAAGGTATATTATTATATTAAAGTGCTCAAACCAAATAGCAAGTTTAGTGCGTAAACTAATTGAATTTTGTTATAAAACGCTGAAATAAAATTGTAAGTTCTAGTTATATATTCTCTCGTAAATTACGAGATAAAATAAACAGCATTAATTATATATATATATTTTTTATATATATTTTGAAGCTATGCATTAATTATATTATAATATCTCCATGAAGTTGCTTGGTATTTACCACGAAACCACGATCAAATTTCTGGAAGGAAAGGCTTTCACTAATGGATGGGCTATTTCCTAGAAAGTGAACATTAGGAAATGCTATTTCCTTCGATTTCCTATTTTGGGGATCATATAAAAGATCAGATATATGAACTCGATCATGAGCATTCAAAGGAAAAACATTCTCAAATGTAATTAAAGAAATATAGTGGCTCTGAGCTCTATAAGTTTTTAGTTGGATATTGAAAGGGAAAATATGCAAAGGGACAAAAGCATAGACAAACCACTCAAACCAGTTAGACGTGCACGCCGGAGACAATTAAGACAAGACCACGGGGATGACGACAACGACCAAAGTTGGGTGATTGGTCTTTGTTTCTTCTTTGTTTGTGTAATCTTCTTAGCTTTGACTTTGTTCTTCCTTGGTTTTTTCTTAGATTACATTTTTTTTCGAATGTCATGAGGTGTGATGTGAATTGTGATTAACAAGGGCGGATCTAATTCCATCCATTTTTGTGATTGGCTGAGGTTTGGAGATGGACGGTGCTGATGTTGTGTATACTAAAGGGGTGGATGGAACTTGATCCACCTTAGCAGAGCTATATTGGGTTGTTTTAGGTTCTTATTATTTTTAAAAAAGAAATTGTAATATTCAAAAAAGAAAAAGTAAAGAAAAGAAATTATAACAATTGTTTTATATTATTACTATTTTGCAATTTGCATGTTAAATGAAACTGTAGTATAATTCATTGTCAACAACCGAATATGGTTTGTTATTATAACACGATCTAAATATTTAGTTTCAAAAAGAGACACAATTGTGGGGTTGATATCTGGACGGTGCATAAAGGTGGAGGGAGGTGGCTCGCAGGAGTCATGACCTTTCTTTCCTTAAATTTTTAACGGTTTGAACAAATTGTAAATTTACCGGTAAATTTTATCACTTTTTGACTTTGGCCGATTGTCGCCCCATAATTCTTTTATTTTAGTATAATGGACCCTTCAGATTAAGGGTGTGTTTGGTAGGGAGGAAAAGGGAGAGGAAAGAAAAGGATGGAGGGAAAAGGGAGAAGAAAATGGAGAAGTATATGTTTGGTATGGAGAGAAAAATGGAAGGAATGGAAAAATGGAAGGAAAGATTTTTGGGTGGGACCCACCAATTTTAATCCTCCAAAAGTGGGAGGAAAATGGAGAGAAAGGAAGGAATCAAAATACTTTTAATTAAAATTACAAATTTGTCCATTTTTTTTAATATATAAACTATAATGCAAGGGTAAATTAGTAAAATTGATAAATAAGATCCCTTTTTTCCTTCTTGTTTACCAAACAACTCAAGGGAAAATCATTTTCTTTTCTTTCCCTCATGTTTTCTGTCTCTCAAAAATCTTTCTATCCTTTTTATTTTCTTTCCTTCCTACCAAACACACTCTTTACTTTGATTTTTACACTTAATACCGAATGACATTTAATGTGTTCCATTCAGTTATTTTGTTTGAATTTAAAACATTTTTTTACTTTTAAAACTATCCTTACAAGTTACAACTCTAACTTATTTCCAATTTTGTTTTCTCTCACAACCTTAAATATATTAATTTTTTTTTTCTTCTCACCTTTAAAAAACTTTAGCAGCCACAAAACCTAAACTAGTTGCTTTAAAACTCAAACAACCTCATTGGAATCCAATTTCCAGTTTTTATTTTCCTAGCATATTTCAATAAGGAATTTTTTTTTTTTTTTTTTTCATAATTTGACAATTAGGGCCTGTCCTGCAGCCTGTTTTCAACCTGTTTTTGTTTTTGTTTTCCAAAAATGATTTCGAATTCGCGTCCGGTAACCGTTTTTCATTTTATTTTCAAAATACAAAAACAAAATGAAAAATAAAACCAGTGTTAAAAGTGGAAATTTTGAAAAACAAAAAAAAGTTGTTTTTATTTTTGTTTTTGTTTTTCAAAAAATTTTACAATAAATTATTTGTTTTTCTTTTTTTTTCCTTGAACGAGATCTCATCTGCTTTTTCTTTCCCATCTTCATCTTCTTTCTTCTTCATCTTCTTTCTTCCTTCACAGATCTTCCTCCGTCGCCAATTGCCGCCGATCACTGCTGATCTGGTCTTCTTCCTCTTCCCCTTCCTCCGCTCGCCGCCGTTCTCACCGTCGATCTGCCTTCGCCTCTCGCCTCTCGCCTCTCGCCGTCGTCTTCTTCTTCTTCTTCTCTCCGTCGTCTTCTTCTTCTCACCGTTGTCTTCTTCTTCTTCAGCTATTCTAGATCAATTTGTGTGTTAATTTTGTTTTATAAATTTCATTACATCAATTTGTGTTGTGGTGTAGGTATGTGTGATTCCAACAAAGCTGAAATTCTTACTGTTCATAGGGCTTGCATGTTGATTTCAAGTAAGCAGTGCTTGATGAATCGATATATCATCATTATAAGTGACTCTAAAAATGCAGTTTCATGGATTAATAGGGATGGGTTTGGGCTGCTGGATATGGTGAATTTTATCTTTGACATAAGGCAACTCTTGTCTTCGATGGGTTCGCTTTCTATTAAATTCATGCCTAGGGGGTCTAATTCCTTAGCAGATAGCTTAGCAAAGGTGGGTTCAAGTTCTCGGGAGGAGCGTCTGGAATGGGGAGACTTGTGATTTTGATCGGTAGAAGAATTTATGGTGTTTGTATGGTCTGAGGAATGTTTCGGATATAGTGCCTTCTTGATGTTTTGTGTGGTTTGCGTTTTTTATTCAGATGTCCTCTTTGTTGGTGGCTTAAGGTGGCTGTTGTTTTTTAGTTGTGCTGTGTGGCTCACGACGTTTTGAGGCTTTTTCTTTGTTTGCTTTTCTGTAACTGGAGGGTGTTAAGTTGTAGCTCTGTTTTTGTTGTTGATGTTGGTGTTAACTGTCTTGGATCTTGTATTGCCTTGTATGGGCTTTTATCTTCAATAATATGTTGCTTTCAAAAAAATAAAAAAATTCGTTACAAATCTTCTTCTTCTTCTCAGCTAATCTGGATCATTACATCAATTTGTGTTGTGTTAATTTTGTTTAATTTATAAATTTCATTACAGAAATTTTATTGGTTATTTATTTAATCAATTTGTTTATAATTGTTATAATATTAAACAAAATTTTAAAATTGATATTTCAATTTTCAAAAGTTTTCGGTTATCCTACCAGACTCGTTTTTCCCGTTTTTATTTTCAAAATATGGATTCTAGTAAATGCTACCAGACGCGTTTTCAGAATTCAAAAATGAAACCAAAAACATTGTTTTCATTTTCATTTTCATTTTTCTTTTCGAAAAACAACAACTGAAAACAGCTTGCAGGACGGGCCCATAGTTTTATTAATTTTATTTTAGAGTTTGAATACATCTCTTTTATTTATTTTGCAAATCATATTATTGGTGGTGTTGATCAATCCGTTTATATTTAAAGCATATCCAATGCAAATATGCATTTTTAGATTTCTAGCTAGTGACACATCAACATATATATTGAATATGGACCCACTTTGTTATTATATATATATATTTTTTAAGAAATGCATATTTTCATTTCCAATACAATTATCTAAAATCAAATATGTATTCATTTTTAACCAATCATCTTACAACATTTATCTTATTTTCTCTCATTTTTTATTTTACAATTAAATTAGGTGTAATGTTATTGGTAGGAAAAAGTTAGAAATCCTAGTCAGCATTTATAGGAGAATTTCTAAAGTTAGAAACTCAACTTCAAATTTTCTAAAAAGAAAGTTTGTCATATCACCTTAATAATCAAGTTAGATAATTGCATTTGAGAGGTTTGTTCTACCTCGTTGTCTAACTATCCTATGTGACATTCAATTTTCTATAAATACATAATAGCATTAGAGATGCTCTTATTAAACTCTTCAATTAAGTTATTCTAAGTTGTTTTATATTATATATGAATGCATTGAGAAACACATGCACTCATTTTTAGAACAACAAGTTATTTATTTTCATGTTATGAAATTTAAAAGTTCACTAAAAACTTTTTAAATTAAATTATTTGATTTTTTAAAATTATTTATATGTATTTGAAATACTATTAATAACTAAAAACAATTTTCCTTTAGAATTATTAAATTACATGTTACAGTTGTCTTTAATATATTAAAATATAAATATATAACAAATAATAGTTTAAGGGACAAAGATGTAAAAGTGTTTATTTTCAGATATTTGTAACTTAAAAAAACACACGTATCACTTATATTTAATTTTTAGTGAAAACAAATAAACAAATAAACATGTTTTTCAGTTTTCAGTTACTATTTAGTTTTTAATAAAATTCGGCATTTTTTAGTCGTGAGATAAAAAATCAAACACAACCTAAGATTTTTGGCTTCATATATGACCGTGCCTATAGGGCGCAATTACTAATCAGAAATCTTAATTAGAGTTTTGAAACTTAATTATTGATTTGTGATTACCGTGTTTACTAAAATCAGTTGAAAATCAAATTATGTGTATTCCACACAAAAATCGGGAATTAAGTTCTTGTTGAAAAAAGAACTTGACTCCCCCTTCCACCTAATAAATCAAGTTTCTTTTCCTAATTCGTTTTCACATTAAACTTGCCAACATACAACTTATCAGATTTAAAAAAATAAAATAATATATATAAATACGGGAATACGGGACATTAATGCAAGCCTAGCCCAAAGCCCAAAGCCCACACATATGCAGAGATCGAGTATTTTCGATTTATTTGTACAAAGTTCACCAATTGCGTAAAAGTTGCCATTGCTTGTTTTACTCAGTGATAGATCGAAAAGAAAGTGTTTGTTTCCTTATTTTTCCGTTCGACAAAACAATGTCAACTTTGGACTCCGACGTGCCGATGATTCCAGTCGGCGAGGCCTCCAGCAGCGCTGGTCCTTCTTTTTCTTCCAAAAAGCCCAAACGTTTTGAGATCAAAAAGTGGAGCACTGTCGCACTCTGGGCTTGGGGTACTTCTTTTTTATAACCCTAACCCTAATTTTTTTTCTTTTACGATTTTCATCTATTAATTTGGAAACTCGTTGATTGATGTCCATGTTAGGATTATGCTCAATAGCAAGAGTGTAATATTGTGATTAACAATCTTTTTCATATTAATAAAGTGATTTCTGGTTTAACAAATCTTATAGAATTTATAGTTTAATATTATAATTGTCAAAGTAAATAATCATAAGGTCTAAAGACTATGAGAAAAGAAGAATTGTTCGTACATCTGGATATGTATGTGGTAGACACAATTCTTTAGTTAGTCTTGAATATTGTTCACAATTTAAGTTAAAGGTTGGGCACCTTTATCTTGTTAAAGTTGTAGAATTCTTTTGCTAGCATTTAAGTGGGATCAAATGAGATATGATGAGTCTAAAATCATCGGAGTGTCTTCGAGCAAAAGAATCTAGTGCACTGGGTGCAATGAACTTGATCACAATGAAAAGCTTTATCTAGAACCGTCAATAGATAATAGTCTTTTCATTATCAGGACAATCGGAGAGTCTATCTTAATCCTGAGATAAATGATGGACTTATGGTTGCAAGTGATATCATTTGAGTTATCAATGAGTACGATTATATAGCATAGTCTATCCTCGATAGTTTGGTGATATTCATTTGTTAATCGATAGAGGACTTCATTTATAGATATGGACATCGTGGCTCCATTTATTAAATGAGAGTATAATATCATCATATGGATGTTTTGAGGTAATTGGATATTAAATCTCAACGTTGAGTTTTCGATAGTGACTATTGAAAACATGGCTTCTGGACAAGTCAAAATATCCAAGTTCAAAACGTGGTCATATGAGTAAATATGGTAACTTGGAGAGTTATAGGCGGTCTATGAACTCTTGGCGATTACTGATATTAATCACGAGGATACACTATCTCCAATATGATTGTCTAGGGTTATGAAAGAGGAACGTCTTCCTTTTCTATCTTTATTTAAGAGTTCAATTTTAGCTCTTTAGTGGAATGAGTTAAAATTAATGGATCGGACCTAAGTGAATCATTTGTTGATTGTGATTAGGTTGTGTCTATTGAAGCTTAAATTTAGATAGCCCGCCAAGATCCTCAATCCACACGGACTTGCATGGATCACTTGATATATTCTACCGGACCAATTTAAGGGTCCATCTAGAATTGCATTTACTATATATTAAGAATATAATTTACACATTAATTATTTAATGGGCTGCTCAATTATATTTATATATTAATGAATGGCATGTGGGCTTGTTTCTTTTAGTAAGAATGGGTCTGGTTCACATGTGGGATTTTTATTTAAAGTCCAATGGATTAAATGAAATAAGAAAATAATATATGGCCCATTTTTATACATGTGGGGTGGCAAGGTTAATAGATTAGCCTAATATATTATTTTGTTTCATTGTTCAATTAAATAAGAATTAATTAATTTATTAATTAATTGTTTAATTAAGAAACAAATCTTTTTCTGATCAGGAAATATATTTCCTAGAGATATACTATTGGTAGTAGTACATTAAAAGTAAAAGACTTATTTTGTAAGAAAATAAATAATAAGTTTTATTTATTTAATCAAATAGGAAAGTCTTTTATTAAGTCAATAAAAGAATAAAAATACTTATGAGTTGAATTAGGGTTAGGAGTCTAATTAACATGTGAATTAGGGTACAACACAAATCCTTTTTTGTAGAGGAAATTTGGCAACCCTAATTGGACCACATGGAGATTTCGGCCAACCCTAAAAGGAAGAGGAGAAAAATTTCGGCCACCCTATATAACACTTGTTATAGAATTCAGCCACCCTACTTGTTGATTGATTCAATTTTCTTCTTCTTCAAAACTCATAGAAAAATATTAGATTTTATTCTACTAAAACATAAAAGAAAAGAAAAAGATTATTCTTTTGATGGTACACTAATTGCTTGTTCATCAATAAGCTTGTGTGTACAACATCAAATTAGGTTCACGCGAGTTTCGATCATTAGATTGAGAACTCAAAAGTGACCGGAATAATCTTTGTATTCTTTTGATTGTTTTGTGACTAACAAAAGAAAAAGAAAAGTTTGTTTGTCCATTCTCAGGTTTGCAATTCAAAGAAAAAGGGAGACCACGCTCCTAGGTGATTCACGTTCGTGCTAGGATTGAAGATCTTGCGGATTACCATTGACGTAAGTCAATCGGATCACGCGACAAAAGGTATTCAACTTTTGTTACTTTATATATGGTTAATTAATTAAAGGGGTTAAGGTTCATAAAAAGGAAAAATTTTAAAACATACTAAATCTATTTTTAGTCTCGCTTCCGCTGCGTGTACTACGGTATTTTTCCCTACAGTCCGTTCGATCCATTGTTGCAGATATTGTTGTTGTTGGGGATAATCCTCTACTACCGATGAACGCAGAAACGCCGTGCCTAATATATGCCCATAACTCATAACAAATAATAACGTCAATAAGCAGAAAAATAGATGAGAGAGAATAAAACAATCACAACATAAGATATACGTGGAAAACCCAAAACGGGTAAAAAACCACGGGCCGTCAGAACGACAGAGAAAGTTCCACTATATGATAAATTGTTACAACCATATACTCCAGGATTCTCTCTCACATCTAACCCCAAACCCCACTCACAAGATCCTCATCGAGTACCCCACAATATCCCCTAGGTCTCCCCTAAATATCACCTACGGATCTCTAACTTGATCCACCGATATTCCCTTGGATCCCTCCTCGGATATTCCCTTTGGGTCTCCCCGAATCTCACTCACACTCTCTGATGTTTACATGGTGTCCTTCCCTGCTCCACAGCCTTCGGTGTTTTAACACACACATCAACCTAATTACAAGGTTCTATTTATACTAGTTACAGGGAGTTTAAGATAAAAGGAAATCCTACTCCTAAACGTACAAGACTTACTTGTTTCACATAAATACTATTTCCTTTTATGACAAGTCTTCTTGTAGGGAGTAAATCATTTTCCTTTAAGCACAAGAACTTCCAGAAGAATACCTTTTCCTATTCTGCGCAACATTCCCGATCTCATCAATACATCGTCTCTACCATATTGGTCACGGTGTGCACCCCGCTCCCAACACGTCGAAACACGTCAGCTCCTGATCGCTCTTGTCGCCGCTGTCCAGCCACAACCGCTGCCATTATCGCTGTTGAACCCACAGCGCACATCACAGCATTCTTCACTGGTCTTTGGACCGCTCTCGTTGCGTTGCCGAAAATTCGCAGCGGTGTGGTACTGCTGCCATTACCGCTGCCAAAACCACAGCGGCAGCGGTTTAAGTTGTTCTTCATTTCTTCTGTTCTTCGACCTCCCTCAGACACCATAATTCAACTTCCAAACGTATCCCACGTTTTCCAGGAAGCTCCACATCAGTTGAGCCTTGTTTGGTTCACTTCGGGTTCATTCAAGAATACGAGCCAAAACCTAACAGTTGTCGATAATTGTGCTATTTGTAGAAACCATATCATCGATCTCTGTGAGTTATCTTCTCTTATTTTATCTTGTGCTTTTTTTGTGCTGTTTTATGTTATCTGATTTTTGTTTCGATTTTGGTGATTAGGCATCGAATGTCAGGCAAACCAGGCTAGCGCCACCAGCGAGGAGTGCACTGTAGCTTGGGGTATGTTATTATTATTATTATTATTATTTATTACTATTATCGGAAAAGCTTTAATTTGGGTTATATATACTGTTGTAGATGCGCATGTTTTATTATTTTGGCTCCAGAAAGAAAATAATAATTGCTCTTACTTATATCACAATAATATGTAATTGTATTATTGAACTGGAATTTCGTATCGATTGCAAATACAACAGTGGTTAAAGGTGTCTGGAATGTTCAACTGTGTAAGGTATTATGATTTTCTGATTTGCTTTCATAAGTTCATCTGGTGCATGATATTCGCTACTAATCTTATATTTGTATCAGGTAATATTGCGTTTTAGAAGTCTTGAATGCAATTTTATATCTGATTACCTTTATAGTTTTTCCGAGATGGACAGTTAGTTCATATGCAAATGTCCCTCTATAATTGTTTTTAATACACAGTCATTTGGGTCCTTGACTTTTGCCAGCTACACAAACAGTTAGCAAGTTAGGAATTTGGATTATGGGGAGAGGTTTGAGTTATTCAGGTTTTTGGCGTAGGGTATAAATTATTTCTGTTGGACTCTTATCTAATAGTGTTGTAGGAATTACTAGATCTAATTTGAATAATGTTAGCTGATTGTTGTCATTTACTAGATCTAATTTGAATAATGTTACTGCCAATCACAATTGTTGGCTCAAGTTTTTCTTGCTTCAAGCTAGCTGTGAAACATACGAGTTTTGAGCTACTAACATGTTTTGATCTGCATTTAATAAATGATACAACGTTTTTATATGGAGTCCAACACAATATCTAAAAGCAACCACAATGTATGTGGTGGCAATCAAATTAATTGGCCCAGTTTTAGGCATTAGGAAGTTGTCAAGTTTTTCTAGCTTCAAGTTGGCTGTGAAACATAAAACTTTTGAGCTAGTAACATGTTTTGAACTACATATAATAAATGATACAATGTTATTATATCTAAAAGCAACCACAATGTACATGCAAGCTTTTTATGAATGTTGGGTCAAAAGAATAAATCTTATCCGTTGTGTTAGCAAGCAAAACAAATTGTAGGAATCAAATTCAAATCCCATTGTCAAATGTCAAATGTCAAATGTTTTGGCGCCCTTGCACTTTTTTTTAACAATGAATAAGAGTATAGACACAATGAGAGGTAAAAGAGAGGCTGTAAAGAAATTGAGGTCTCTCACGGGTTTGTCGATTCTATCACTTTTCATGGAAAATGGTATTAGTTATTAGAGCCATGTAAATTTGGTGTCTGCTTATTGTGGGTATCCTTCGTTTTATTTGCCTTGTTTTCTTTTGTGTCATCTTATTAAAAATTCAGTGCATAAGTTATTTATTTTAGATTTCTGGAATTAGTTCGTTAGGTTACTGTGGTTTTGTATTAAATACTACTTAACAACACCTTAGTATGCTTACTGCAGCTATTTTTTACCTATCGATGGTTGGTTTGGTATTTGGTAACCCCGTTCTTTTTTTATTAGGGCTAGAACCTTTCCTGTTATGACTTACAAGTGTAAAATACCTCAAAGAATGGGAAAAATCATGTTTTCCTATTTTTCTCAATACTTTAGAGTAAACAGGCTTAAATAGATTTTTTATTCCATTATAATTATTTTGATTGTTATTTTTCTTTTGCTTTACGCTAATCAAAACTTGGCAACCTCATTCTAGACCATCATTCTATTTCTTTCCAGGTTTTGTTTCTAAGCCGATCTGTTCTTAAATTGAATTGTATGTCCGAAATTGGTTGGAAAGGAAATATTGTCACATATGCACTATTGTGACTGAAACCTTTCTAATCTGTGCATGCATTCGATGTCTACCTGTCAATTTAATTTTCATTGTTCATAATTATAAGACCAATGACTGCATGCAATGATGCAATAGCCATTCTCCTAACATTGGTTTTTGTGTCTGTAGGGGTTTGCAACCATGCATTTCACTTCCATTGCATCAGTCGATGGCTGAAGACACGACAAGTTTGTCCATTGGGTATGCTTCATTCCACATTACTTATTGCTTCCTCGGGCTGTTGACTCATTTTGTTTATTTTATGCGTTTCTCATTTTTGCAGATAACAGCGAGTGGGAGTTTCAGAAGTATGGCCACTAGAGCCTGTGGGTTACCTTTACGCTATGTGGTGCAGGTTTGAAGTAGAAGATTTGAGTTCCTGTTTGTACTCATTGGGTTTCTGTTAATCCTACCAGATTGTCTTTGTTATTACAAAATTCGAATGGATGTTACTTGGATTTTGAATGTTAATGCTTCAACTGTGCTATGTGAAAATGTAGCCATAATCAACTACCCTTTGTTTAGTTCTCTTTCTCCCTCTCCCCTCATGCTTCCAACTTCTATACATTTTGATTTTTTTTAATTTTTTTTTTATATCGGATAAAAGTAGTTCGGATACCATTTTGACACGACAGAGAAGAGAAATGAATTAAGGGAGAAGCAGTATCGATCATAAAATCTTAAACTAGAAAAAAGGGGGAAAATAAATCGTCAATTTATGCAATCTTTGGTACTCATCCTCCTGTTAGGCTGTTATTATGAATGCAGCGCTAGCTAGTTGTATATGAAATCAATGGGTTTCGTCAAAGTTTTCTTGTTTTCAAGATGATCATGTATATTTGTAAAAGACTGAAAAGAGGAATATTTGTGGTTCAATTCGTGCTCCGAAGTAATGTTTCCCTCAAACTCAAGTGAATTTGGGGAAGTAAGGAGAAAATTTTGTACGGGACGATCTCTTTGACTTCAATGAATTTTGAAGTTTCAAAATTTATTCTTCCAAAGCAAATAACATAGTTAGATTGACGGTCTCGTAAGTTTTTAGGTTTTCAGTAACTTGCTACTCAAAAGCATTTTTATTTCTTTCTCGGCTAATCTTTCACAAAAAACCTACCTAGTTATCCAGGTCTTGCATGAATCGCCAAGCAGCAGCTGAGCTACCTGCTTCAGTGCTTCTTCTACCTTTTCTTATTTGGAAAAAAAAAAAAATTGTTAAAAAGTATACGTCGCCTGAGAGATTCGAACTCTCGCGGGGAAACCCCATGTACTTAGCAGGCACACGCCTTAACCACTCGGCCAAAGCGACTCTTGACATTGATATTGTGTAGTTTCTTTATATATTATCTACATAGTCATGTAGATATCCTTTGGAAAGCGTAGACAAATGTTAAATTCTTTACCTATTCTTCGAAGACTCTTTAAATTGAGCACGCATTAATGATAATCTAGACAATCGAGTACAGTAAATTTAGGGTACCCTATGCCACCGTCACTTTAAATAACTCTCTTAAAATCATAACCGCAACACTTAAAAACGTTTATTGATTCTTGTTTGTTTGTCTCCATTTTATTCGTCTTCGATCTTGAGCTTCAATTGAGTGTGGCATTTCTTTTTCGTTAATTGTGACTAAATGTGCTGTCTTCTTTATTGATTACAATTATTAACATGAACAGCAACTTGGCCATCGAACTTTTGTTTCTATTAAAAAAGAATGCTTAGATTAGGTAAGAAATTAAGTAAAATATATATATATAGAAGACAGCTTTCAACTAGCAAAGCTTTTTTGTTGGGTTTGAGAAATGAAATGATCTCTCCCCCATGTGCAATTACTCACATTTTCACAACAAAACAGTGAGGAAACTGGATGGGAACTTTCTCACACTTTGTACACACCAGTCAAGACAGCACACTCATTCACACATATCATTGTCTTTTATTATATATATATATGGAAAATGCTTGGTTACTGATTTGTCGGTACCCAAGATACTGACCCATCAATAGGGTGTTGGCACGTGGACATGGTATTTTTTCTTTCACTTTTTACATTTATCTTCTTGCTTTCTTCTAAAATGGGTCACTTACCAATGCCTCATTGGCGGGGTCAGTACCTAAGCATTGTCCTATATATATATATATATATATATATATATATATATATATAATCTTTCTATTGTCAGTTCGTCCTGACAATAAATATATCAGGACGAAGAATGTGAACCATAGATTATGAAGAAGTTTTGATAAGTGCATACACTTTGAGTCAAAGTATGTAAATTTAGTGGTCCACATTCTTCGTCCTGATATATTTATTGTCAGGACGAACCGATAATAGAAAATATGTATAAATATATATCATACACTTGAAAGTTGAAATGTGCATGCACGCTTATGCATGCTCACATCTATCCATTCAATTTTTCTTACTCTTACCTCTCTTGTAACATCAAAATCATATATATTCTTTCTTGAATTTTCATTTAAAATTTTGTTAATGTGACATCATTCCTGCGTAGGGATGGACTGAGATTCCCATTGGGAGAAAGAAAAAAAAAAGTATTCTAAATGTCTTGAAGGTGGTATTGTTGAGATGACAAGGTAGTGGACACTGTGTTTTGTGCAAGTATATAATGGCAGCATGCAAATATGCAAATATTATTATAGGTAGAGCAAGAGGAGGCCACTGAGAACTGAAAGAACAATACGTTTATATTATATATATATATATATAAGTGGCTTGAATTTTTATATATATATCAGTGAGTAGGATCGATCTCTTCCTCTCAAAGTGTACATTCTATGGTGCTGAAATTGAATCTGAAACAAGTGCAAGAAAGTGAAAAGAAATGCACATGGGCCATTAAAGACTAAAGGGAGGAGATGATGGCCATCCTCTCTAATAATTCTCAACTTATTACTTTTATGTTTTTTTAAATCTGACCTTGAACGATTCGGTGGTTTGCTGAAACCTGTCGAGATCAATCTCTATATGTGCGATCTGAATATCTACTCTCATAATATGAAGGGAAAACTCCATACAAATGCTATAAAATGTGTATGGTGACACTTGAACATACACCATTAACGTGGATAGGGAGGTGGACACCACCAACCGGCCACTCGAACCAAGAATGAATAAAGCTAATTATCTCTTCTTTTAAAAGCTCTAGTACGCTTTTCGTTTTATTCTTGCTGCAACTTGTTTTTCTGGCCATGTCTACTATTCTGTGATCAACACAGCAGTGTTGTCTTCAGAGATCTTTTTTTTTTTTTTTTTTTTAATTTCTTGTTTACAATCTTTTACCAAGATTACAAGCCAATGTATTGATTAACTTACACTCAATTAGCTACTAATCCCTATGTCCTTTTTTCATGGATCACTGATCCAAAGTTGATCGCCATTTCCACAACTAATTTGCATTTTTGGTCTAAAAGAACTCCAAAATCTATATGAGCAATTGTCAATTCATAAGTACTTCACTAATTGAAAAAGAAAATCCTAATTTCTTGGAAAAATTGGAAAAATAGCCTAATATTATAGACATTAGTTTTTTTCTCATGCAAAATTGACCAGATAGGACAAAAGTACTATATTTTCTTCGACTTTCAGACACTAAACAAATAATCTGAGTTTATATTTCACGCATCAAATATTTCAAACATCTTCTCAATTAAAAAAAATTAAAATACACAAGAGTTGCAAAACATGCAATAACAATAAATGAAATAATTAGAAAAGAAAATTAATGACAGATTTGTCAATGTGAAATGGAAGATTGGGTGAGAAGTCAAGTCGGTGAAGAAAGCGCGTGGACATTATTATGAAAAGAGAAAAAGCATAGTAAGCGTGCGGCATCCGGCAGATTTTTCAGATTATCAGTGTGTTTTACTTTTTTGTTGCCTTAATCGGCGCCATTGTATGCGCTTTCTATATGCATCCTGGGCCCAACCTCTCCTTTCTATAAACTCATGTCTCATACTGTTCATTCGGTTCGATAATATTTCGTGTTCAAATTACTGTCACCGTATCTAGTATATATCTATTTTTAATGAAAGGGGAAGTGCATCCTCTCATTTATTTCGAATAAACTCATGTCTCATTCTGTTCATTCGGTTCGATAATATTTCGTGTTCGAATTACTGTCACCGTATTTAGTATATATCTATTTTTAATGAAAGGGGAAGTGCATCCTCTCATTTTATATCCCAAAAAGTTTCTTTTTCCATATGAATGACATAAAATATCAAATTGAATCTTATCGGGAATCTAAAACTAATCTTTAATTAGCTGGAAGTGGGATACTCTCATCTTGTCGAATATATGTTTGTTACTGTATCAAATATATGATATGATTTGATATGGTGTATTTCTTATATAGTTTTTATGTTTTTAGTTCTCTCCTTTTTTTTTTTTTTTTTTTTTTTTTTGGTATCTGTGGGTGTTCGGGTCAGTTTACGCGCACTTCGACTAATCCCACGAGACCCTGAAGTTAACAGCCGGATAAACCTCCAGTAGCCCCAAGAAAAACGTGGCTACTAGGAATCAAACCCAGGATATTCGAGTTTACGGTTTGCCCCAGTAACCAGCGGTACCACCCCTTGGTATATTTCATTTAAGGTAGATTTAGTTCCATTGATTATCTTAAATTATAAATAAATCTTATATCGTAGAAAGATTTTTAATTGCAGAAATGCGTACCTATTATAATGATGTGTTGTAGCAAATGATTAAGCAACTGAGTCATCAGACATGCTTTGAGTAGTCCACTCAACTTAAGAAAATCTGTGGTGTTTTTTTTTATTGATTATTCTTGCTATGTATAAATTCAGCACACCTTTACTAATTGGAACAATAAAACTTGATTTTCATTACTGATCAGTAAATTAGTAAACGAGATCAATTTATAATAGTTTTTTTTTTTATAAGTATTACATACATTATTATATAAATTTTTGTTTTTTTTTTTTCAAAGAAGGAGAACTCGAATCCATAACCTAATGATGCAGTGTAAGAGGTTTACTACCGGTTCAACCATCACTATAACCATAGAGAAAATGGAGAAAAAAAAATCTTATTTTTTTTCTCATCACTCATCAGTCAAAAACAAAATATAGCCGTTAGGCTACTGGGGAGTGGTGTAGAAAATAGAGTGGTCTAATCTCCACTAGCTAAATGACAAAATCATGTCTCTCATCATTTGCGCAACTCCCACCTTGATTATCGTTTCCCACCTTTATTTTATTCCATTTTTGCCCTCCCTTTCTCTCCTTTTTTTCATTTTTATACTGGACTCTGTACCATGCTACCACGACACACGTCCATTGTTGGAAAAACCGAATAATTCTTTTTTTTTGTTTTTTTTCCTCACATTTGATGTGATAAGGTTAATCCGGTGATAAACTTCTTACATCTGCGCCACAAGGTTACGGGTTCGAATCCTTCTCCCTATAAAAAAAAAACCCCAAATTTATAATGTGATATTTAAAAAAAAAAAAAACATTTTTATTTGTTATTTGTTATTTTTTTAACTCAGAATTATGTTATGTCTACCTCTGAAAACATATGTTAATTTACTTAGATTATATATTCAAATAATTTGGTATATAAGTTATACCAACTTAACATGTCAATGTATGATATATGTAGGAGGTCAAACTACGAGTTATGTGGATCGAGTCAAATATGAATTAGGCCCAAGGCAACTTGGTTGAACCTGTCGAATGAACGATGTCGTCTTCTTAATATACCTGCGAAAAAGTTAGTCTATCGACCTGGAATGGTTTTCTTCTTCGTCGGACCTGCAAAAGAACAAGAACAGAGAAATATAAAGAAAACAATGGAGATGGGGTTAGATTCTTAGCATTGGGTGTGCTTGAGCTGAGCAATGGCTGACGGTGAATAACGATTGTGATTTGGATCGAATTCCGGTAGCCGAAGAGAATATGATCAGAGTTTTAGTACGCTTTTGTAAGCTTTTATTAGCAAGAGTTTTCAGCCAGACTTCAGTACTTCACTATAATTGAACTCTGTTATTTATAGGCCAAGTACCTCTTCCAACATTCACTAACTGCTGGTTTTGATTATGGGAGGATTTCAATGAAGGATTTACTCTCATTCAAATCCGGCAATTATCACCTCAACAAGTGGCAACTAACGTTGGACTGAGTCAATCGGCCAACCTTCAACTGATCGAAGCTTTGGGTCGACCTGCTATATCTGGGCTTGGATAAGATCCAACACTGAAAAGGTCTGGGCCTTAAACGTTGGGTCTATGAGCTATTTTTGTCTACCACAATATATATAAGATTTGAAAACAAACTACTAGTATTAAAATTTAAAAAAATATCTAGATAGGTCGTTAGATAGATATTATATATATAAGAAAAAACTAATATTAAATACATATAAAATATGTGAAAATTGTCAAAAACAGCCACTCTAATTATGAGAAATTCTTTTTTAACCACATGCATAACTTTATTTATTAATAGCCACTTTTTTGAGAAATTACTAGAAAGCCCTCATATAAAAAGGGTCTCCAAACACACTTTCTCTCTTTTCTCTTTTCTCTTTCTCTCTCTTCTGGTCTCTCTCTCCCTGAAGTCTCTCTCTCTCTCTCCCCGATCTCCCTCGCCTGCGTGCTTTGAGGGTCGCCAAGCCCCGGCGAAGGTGTCGCCGAGCGCCGGCGACCTTCTGGGCTTCGCGGCAGTGGCCACGTCCGGCGATGGGGGGCGCTGGTTCGTCGCTGGTTCGTGCGACGGCCAGGCGTGGGCGACGGGCGACGGGCCACGATCGTGCGCTGCTCCTCGTCGTCCGCTGCTGCTTCGCCGGCGACGAAATCGATCCCCCTTCGCCGGCGAGGTGATCTGCAAGAAAAGGGAAACAAAAAAAAAAAAAACAAAAACAAAAAAAAAACCTAATGTTTGAGGAAGAAGAAGAGGAAGAAGAAGAAAGTGAAAATTTCAATTTAGTCCAGATTTCAAGTTTGGACATTTCAATTTTAGGCATGATTTCAAGTTTTGACATTTCAATTTAGGCATGATTTCAAGTTTGGACATTTCAATTTACCCATGATTTCAAGTTTGTTTCGAGATTTAAAATAAAACTATTTTCAGGGGTACTCTGGTAATTTACGGACATATACTGAAAGTTTTTTAAAAAAGTGGTTATTAACAATTATAATTTCAAAAGTGGTTAAAAACAAAAGTATGATAATTTGGATGGCTATTTTTAGTTTTCTCTCTATAAATATATATATATACATTATTATATAAATTTAACTTAAACCCATAAAGATCATAAAATATGATTATAAGTGGATCTCAAAGAATTAATGAAGAGCTTGCTTCTTCGATACGGACCTGCACCAAAAAATTAACTTGAATCAACAGGTCTCGGTTTCCGGTCGCTAGTCAAATGCTTATAATGAACCTGTGAGTCATGTTTGTCTTCATATGCTTCATAACCATATACGCCCAAACCTCCTTTAAGTAAAAATTAGAATTAGCTTGTGAATTTTAAAATTTGTCACATGATTATAATATTCCAAAAATCTTAATGCAATAATCTAAAAAGAAATCCTGATATAATGATAAAATATGGGCCCGTACTTAATTGTTGGGGATAATCCTCTAGAACGATGAACGCGGAAACGTCGTGTCTAATATACGTCCATAACTCATAGCAAATAACAACGTCAATAAGCAGAAAAATAGATGAGAGAGAATAAAACAATCACAACACAAGATATACGTGGAAAACCCAAAACGGGTAAAAAACCACGGGCCGTCAGGACGACAGAGAAAGTTCCACTATATGATAAATTGTTACAACCATATACTCCAGGATTCTCTCTCACACTAACCTCAAACCACACTCATAAGATCCTCACCAAGAACCCCACAATATCCCCTAGGTCTCCTCTAAATATCACCCACGGATCTCTAACTTGATCCACTGATATTCCCTTGGATCCCTCATCGGATATTCCCATTAGGTCTCCCCGGATCTCACTCACACTCTCTGATGTTTACATGGTGTTCTTTTTGCTCCACACAAAATAACTTAAATACAAGGTCTATTTATACTAGTTATAGGGAGTATAATATAAAAGGAAATCCTACTCCTAAACGTACAAGACTTACTTGTTCCACATAAATACTATTTTCTTTTATGACAAGTCTTCTTGTAAGGAGTAAATCCTTTTCCTTCAAGCACAAGAACTTCCAGAAACAAACTACTTCCTTTTCCGTTAAAGATTTCCCGTTTCACGTATGCTTATTATTGTCTACGATTCGGGTCACGGTTGTACACCCGCTTCCTAAACTATTACAAGTCACCTTAAATTACATCGCTCAGAAAATCGTGATCCATACGATGAAACAAACCACTTATTCAGTTCTTCATGATCTTCAAACCTCCCTAAAACACCGCCTTCAACTTCCAAACGTTATCCCACGTCTTCTAGGAAGTACAACATCAGTTAAGTCTTGTTTAGTTCACATCGGGTTCGCTTAGGAATACAAGTCAAAACCTAACATTAATGTTCGAAAATACGTGATTAGAAGGCTGCCAGCCGTCCTGATTAGGATAAAATCAGTCGTATTAGATGATGAGTAAAAAAAACAGGTGATTTAACCAATTTATCGGCTGATTTTGCCAATAAATCAGTCTAGAAGGAGTTAAAACCGTTTTTATATCCTAGTTACACCGTTTAAATTTTGAATGTTGATTTTTTTTTTTTTTTTTTTTAAGAATTTGAATATTGGTTTTGTATATATAAAAAAATTTAAAAACGAATAAATTCCCAACCACCTGAACACCGTTTAGTCTAGCGTTTACTAGAACACTGCCCGTACTATGGAGACATTGACAAAATAAATTAACGACAGACTGTACCACCACCACCACGTAGCTAATAAAATAGAGGGAAAATTGCACAAACATACCCTTACTTTAACACATATATGAGGTAGAATTCAGTTTTGCCTTAAATACAAGAAGATACCCTTGACCGTGGGTTTGACCGTTGACTAACAGTTGACCACCGTTAGTTTGTAACAGCAGAGAAGAAATTACACTGTTACCCCTGAAGAAATACATTAATTAATTAAATATAATAAAAAAAGAAAAAAAATAATCCACACACCCAGCTACCCCATTCAAAACCGTAAAAAAACAATAATAATAAATAAATCAAATAAATAATTAATTGTTTCTTTACAAATTAATATGATAAAAGCATTTTAAAAAAATCCCTCAAACAAATAACAATCTCAAGCATCCAAAAATAAAATAATTATTTAAAACAAAAACAAAAGAAAAAGTAGGGAAGAGATCTACAAAATTCTAGATCCCATCCAAACTACATCAGAGATGGAAGCATTGGACTCAATCTAAAGATGAAGCTTATAATAAACCCACCACAACCGCAACCAATCATTTGATTACAACACAACCGCAACCCACCACAACTTTCTTCACATCCGAACCACCAACAGCAGTAGACTCATCATATTGTTCACGATTTCGTCTTCAACCCACACGTATACAGCCTCTCCTACACCTCTTTGTCGCCGCAAAAAAGGGAGGCCAAATCGAACCAAATCGGTTCAATTTCTTGATGGAATTTGTTTGTTGTGGCATGAACTTTTGGTGGAAGGAAGATGAAGTTTGGAAGAAGTTTTCTGGTATGTTGGTTTGGGTGGAAGAAGTTCGGTGGTGATTAGGGAGGGAGATTGGGAGAACGGCGCCGACGGAGGTGCGTGAAGAGATTTGTTGATTTTTTTGATTTCGAACCAATGAAGAAGAAGATCTGTTGATTTTTTTAAGGGTGCGGATATTGACACCCATAAATATGATAAGCACACCCATATTTATAAGTACACCCATGTCTAAAATTTAAAATTAAAACATTACTAGAAACACCCATCCTAATGCCAATAGTACCCTTACTTAAATAAATGTTTTCATTTTAATACAATTTATTTATAAACTCTCTTAAGTTATTAACACACCCAATTCACAAATGATAAATTATTAAGTTCTCTAGGCTCGAAAACACAATCTGAAGAATTCTTAAATTCTTAAATTCTTAAATTCGACAATGTCAACCTTTATAAGGTTTCAAAGCCAATTATAACGTAATCCAAAGCATATGTTGAACTAACTTGCAAGGGAAATAATTAAATGTCACACTCTTAGCAAACCATAAAAGCGTCTGGAAACTCCAAAACTAAACTATATAAAATATATCAAAAACTTTTGCAAATTAAATGGAGAAGGGAAAGCAAAAAAGGGCAGTTTTAGTTTGATGCAATTGTCCAAACACCAAAAACGATAAAAGTAATGACAAGGGTACTATTCATGCCACAGTGGAGGCCTCATTGACAAGGAAAAAAAGTATATTGGACCTTCTTCTTCCATCATTGAAAATAATGATAAAAATTGCTTCTCCAACCCCAAAACTATTCGTTGAATGCTTGAAGCGATATAAACCCTTAGGATTTAATTAGGTGTTTTTTTTTTATTTTTTTTTAACAATTCAAGCATTATTAGAAGTAGGTAACAGAGGCGCCAAGCCTACAGCACAAACAGAGGACGCAATAAAACTGACAAAGCAAAAAGGCAAGCCCCGAGAGCCAAAAGCCAAGCAAAAGAAAAATACACAAAACCAAAGCACCAAAGTGATATAGTTAAAGATATGTGTGCAATTAACGGGTGTACATAGTATTTGGTTTATTTTTAATTAAACTAATTTATCCTTATTGGTAAATTCCTATTGGGATATTTTTGTAATTAAATTTTTTATTAAAATATGGGTGTGCTTATCATATTTATGGGTGTCAATATCCATACCATTTTTTTAAGAGAGCTTCCTTTGGCAATCCAATTTTTTCTTTTTACACTTCTATTCTAAAGACACTTCATTCTCAAAATTTAAATTTAAAAAAACTCTAAAGACACTTCCTTTTGTTCCAAAATTATCCTTTTTATCTTTCGACATTTTTTTCTAAACACACTCCAGTTTAAAAAATAAATTTCTAAAGACACTCCATTTTATTTTAATAAAAATTAGAACGAATCATCGTAGCTTTTGGATTCATCCGAAGAGTAATCTTTTTTGAATTAAATTATTAAAAATGAAATTATCTCTCATAAATCATTAGATTAAATATTACATATTAAACACTCTCTCCTAAATTTTTAATTACCATATTAAACTCTCTCTCCTCCAATATATATCTCTAATTTTCTATCTTCATTATTTCTCAAGCAAGACTAACAGTTAAGAAAAAAAAAAAAAAAAACTTACAAATAAGGTTGATTTTTAGGAACCATATATATGTATATATTAAAAATAAAACACAAAAAAACAAGTACCCTTTTATTCAAAAAAATATATATATATTGAAATATGAAAATGCTTTTTGTTACTTTTATAGGTATGTGATTGCCTAGAGAACTTTAATTCTTTCATTAGTCTTAGAAATTTTGAGTTTAATTGAATCTAGTTGAAACAAATCAAGTTTTCATATATCTATTTTTTTTTTTAGAAACAAAGTATTTGTATTGACTTTTTAATATATATATATATATTACTGCTAATAAAAAACCAAAATATTCATAAATTTTCTTTTTCTTTAACTATTAATCAGAGATTGATTGAGAAAGTATGGAAATATGAATTTTTTTTTGAAAAATGGAGAGAGAGAGAGAGAGAGAGAGAGAGAGAGAGAGAGAGTGCTTAGTATGTCAATAATACATTTAGGAGATAGAATTTAATACACAATATTTAATCTAATGATTTAGGAAAGAGAATTTCTTTTTTTAATAATTTAATTAGTTTGGAGTGTCTTTAGAATTTTTTTGTCTTGTTTAGTAATTTTAATTCAGGTTAAAATTGTCATTAATAAAAATAATTAAATTGGAGTGTAAATAGATAATTTATGCATTGTAAGGAGAAGCTCTCTTTTTGTAAATATATTAATATAATTTAAACAGACATTGTTGAAGGGCATTTTGATATTTTTGAGATAAAAGTTTATATCACTGTTAAATTTAACAGTCATTTGGCAAAACTGGATTATGCCTCATGTATGTGTTAAAGTCAGGGTATGTTTGTTCAATTTTCCCTAAAATAGAAGTTAGAGATGATGGCATAATAGTAATAACAGCAAAAGACGATCCTTTTATAATATCCAAATTTATTTATAAACCCGACATTGGTCAATCATCTTTTACATCTTCTCTGACAGTCGCATCTAAATTAGCGACTGTACTAATTTCTTCAACAGCCATGGCTTCCATGGCCTTCTTCGTCGTAGTTCTTCTTATTCTTCAATGTCTTTCACTCTCGTTCTCAGCCAAACAAACCTACATAGTCCACATGAAAAACCACGACAAGCCCTCCTCCTTCTCCACCCACCACGACTGGTACGAATCCAGTCTTCAATCTCTCTCCCCCTCCTCCACACCCGACACTCTTCTCTACACTTACACAACCGCCTACAACGGCTTTGCTGCCTCTCTCGATCCCGCTCAAGCCGAATCTCTCCGCCAATCTGACTCCGTCATCGGCGTCTACGAAGACACTCTCTACACTCTGCACACCACTCGCACCCCTGAGTTTATGGGTCTCAACACAGATTTCGGATTGTGGGAGGGTCACAACACTCTTGACTTAGACCAAGCCTCTCACGACGTTGTTATAGGTGTTCTCGATACTGGGGTCTGGCCAGAGTCCAAAAGCTTCGACGATTCGGGTATGCCGGAAGTTCCCAAAAAATGGCGTGGAGAGTGCGAGTCCGGTTCTGATTTTAGTCCCAAAGTTTGCAATAGAAAGCTAATCGGTGCTCGTAGTTTCTCTAAAGGCTATCAAATGGCTTCTGGTGGTAGTTACTTGAACAAAGCAAGAGAAATCGTGTCTCCTCGTGACGGAGACGGCCACGGAACTCACACTTCCAGCACCGCCGCCGGGTCGCAGGTGGCCAATGCCAGTCTACTAGGTTACGCCAGCGGAACCGCGCGTGGAATGGCCCCTCACGCTCGACTAGCGACCTACAAAGTTTGCTGGAAAACTGGGTGTTTCGGAGCGGACATTCTAGCGGGTATGGATCGGGCTATACTGGACGGTGTGGATGTCCTCTCACTGTCTCTAGGCGGCGGATCTGCACCGTATTACAGGGACACTATTGCCATTGGAGCTTTCTCTGCAATGGAGAAGGGGATTTTCGTGTCATGCTCTGCTGGCAATAGTGGGCCGTCGAAGGCGTCGCTTGCAAACGTGGCTCCGTGGATCATGACGGTTGGTGCGGGTACGTTGGATCGTGATTTTCCAGCTTACGTAGTTCTGGGCAATAAATATAAATCCACTGGTGTGTCGCTTTATAGTGGTAAAGGAATGGGAAATAAACCGGTGAGTTTGGTTTACAACAAAGGCTCAAACAATTCGGCTAATCTCTGTTTACCCGGTTCACTTAACCCGGAACTTGTACGTGGAAAAGTAGTTATCTGCGACAGAGGAATTAACGCACGTGTCGAAAAAGGAGCTGTAGTAGGGGAGGCCGGTGGCGTCGGGATGATACTGGCGAATACAGCCGCTAGCGGTGAGGAATTAGTGGCGGACAGTCACTTGTTACCGGCTGTGGCGGTGGGGAGGAAAGTGGGTGATTCGATGAGGGAGTATGCGAAATCAGATGCGAACCCGACGGCTCTGCTTACGTTTGGTGGGACGGTGTTGAATGTGAAGCCATCTCCAGTGGTGGCGGCGTTTAGCTCAAGAGGGCCTAACATTGTGACGCCGCAGATCTTGAAGCCTGATCTGATTGGGCCTGGTGTTAACATTTTGGCCGCATGGTCTGAGGCCATTGGTCCCACTGAATTGGAGAACGACAATAGAAAAACTCACTTCAACATCATGTCAGGTATGCCGTATTCCCAACGGCTATTTTACTTATTAGTATTTGAAATTACATTATGTGTGCCATGTTTTTTATTTTTGTGCTTCACTGGATACGATACGACTCGAACCCATAATTTGAATTTTATACAACTATAATGTTATATAGGTACATCTATGTCATGCCCACACATAAGTGGTGTAGGTGCATTGCTGAAAGCAGCCCATCCAGATTGGAGCCCGAGTGCGATCAAATCGGCACTAATGACTACAGCTTATACGGTGGACAACACCAATTCTCCTCTCAAGGATGCTGGTGGTGGTGGATTCTCAGATCCATGGGCTCATGGTTCAGGACATGTCGACCCACAAAAAGCCCTATCTCCAGGGCTTGTTTACGACATTTCTACTGATGAATACGTAGCATTCTTGTGCTCGTTGGACTATACCGTCGAACATGTTCAAGCCATCATTAAGAGGCCCAATGCAACGTGTTCGATGAAATTCAAGGACCCTGGTGAACTCAACTACCCATCATTCTCAGTCTTGTTTGGAAAGAAGAGGGTTGTTCGATACACTCGCGAGTTGACGAATGTTGGGCCAGCTAGGTCCATTTACAATGTTACAGTCACTGGGCCGTCCTCCGTGGGAATTTCGGTTAGGCCCAGACAGCTTACGTTTAGAAGCGTAGGAGAGAAGAAGAGGTACACGGTCACATTTGTGGCAAAGAAAGGTGTAAAGCAGATGAGTAGGTCTGAATTTGGTTCAATCTTGTGGGGTAATGCTCAACATCAAGTCAAGAGCCCAGTTGCTTTTTCATGGACAGTGTTGATGAGATAACTCAATTATGGGTTTTTTTGGGCTGATGAAACCCTCTACTAATGCAGGAACAAAACCAGAGTTCAAATGCAATCCAGCAAGCAAGTATGGTTGAGATTGTGATTAAGTTATGCGTTTTGTGTGCTTGTAGAAGAATTAATGATGGTATAGAAATGACATACCACTTCGTTTTGAATTTAGATAAATGAATTGCTAATCTTGCAACAGTGTTTATACCAAATCATTGCTTTTTTTTCCACGTTACTTGTGTGTGTAGTCAGTCACCAGCCTGACTTGCTTGGATTTGTCAACAAACAAAATGATTGAGAATTGCATAGGATTGAAAAGAAAAGACATCTCTGCATGTCTGCTTGTATTAACAGTAATGCAGAACTGATAAGTGTGCAATGACAAGTAGCGACCCATGAATTTATTCAAACATGGCCTGCCGATTCAAATTCAATTATTTGCATCAATAATTTAATTACTTGTAGGTCCGGATATGAATGAATGAATGAAAAGATTGAACTCTTTCTTTCTTTTCATATGAAACTATGTTGACCATTAGCTAACAAAGCAACATACCAATTCTGGCTAAGTTTTTGGTACATTCTTATAATTATGAGGTGCGATGAGAGATTCGATATGTTTTTCTGTTTTTACTAATAAAAATGAATACAAATCAGGATTCCGCACGAACCTCACCTGAAACCTACTTTTGTATACATGTTCCCCTATAGATGTTATGAACTATAGATTCGATTTAAGACATTTGAATGGAACCTAAACGCATTAGAAAAACGAAATAATTAAACAAAGTTCCCCCTAATCGAGAAAGATATACTCCAATCTCCATTATTATTAGAGTAGTATGGTTTGTTGACAGAGCTTCCTTATGAAGCAATTATATGCTAGAAGAATAAACAACATGGATTACATGTGCAACAACAGGTCTTTTTACAACTGCAACTGCAACAAAGGCGTACCTTCGGACATTTAGGAATGCATACCTTCAGACATTTAGGAATGCATACCTTCGGACATTTAGGACGAGGGCATTTCCATTGGAAACAAGAGCAAGAGCAATCTGGGCACGAAGGAAACCGGCAAACGCAACAACAATCTTTGCTGCATGATATTTTTTTACAGCAGTTAGATGGCGGGCAAGAGCGGCAGCAACAACAAAAACAACGACGCAAGCACTTCGGTATAGCACAGCAGGCACATGGATTACAGTTGCATAAATTACATCTACAAAGATTACAGCTGCTGCATAGATTACAGCCGCTGCATAGATTACAGTCACAGTCGCTGCATGGATTATTACATTTACAGCAGCGTGGCAATTGTAGACGAATAGAACACCCAGAATAACAGCAGCAACAGCAAATCCATGAAATCCAAGAGCACTTAAAACAGGGCATTCCACTGCACAAACATAGGAAAATCAGATCACATTTGAAAGGACTAAGCGTTCTTCATGGTAAAGCATTCTAATTCCATACAGAACAATGACAACATGAAAAGTAAATGGTACCAGAGCCACTTCCAGAAACGACATGATCTTCGATTCTTTCGATTCCTGCATGAGAAAGAGCACAATGTAAGGATTGAAACCTCTTCTTAAATACAGAAAAATTGATAGTAACAAGTGTCTGGGCACTTACATAGGTATCAGAGGATCCGAGGTTGCCAGCACAAAATCAGCAACCCTGAAAAATTTTCAGTTCAATCTATTACAGAATTTATTAAATATAATCCGATATTGAAAATATAAGAATGATTCGCTTCTCATTGAATAATCCGATAAATGATAAATAAGATGCTTTTGAGGCAATTGCACAAGTGAACATACTCTTTGCAGTATTTGGAAGCAGGATTGAGTCCTTCAATTGATTTCAATTCCTCCTGATCAGAGTAAAAATGTTACTAATATTTTCCAAATGCAAGAGAATGGTTCGAAAAAGTGAACGTGAACAGACAGCAACCCTTTTCAAGATGTTTAGTTTATAGTTTTATTGAAACATTGACCGCATCTTACCGATTCTATATGCAAGTATGAAAAGAGTTGCAGTATTATCAGAATCATGACAGACAAAACATTTGGTGTGTACTACTAATTCAGGGGAATGAGTTCCTGTTACAAAACCATTCTTCATCACACACCGAACAAAATTTGCCAAAACCAATTCTCATTTGTACTCTAGACCATAAATCAAAATTTTCCCACCATCCAAACAGTCAAATCAATTCAAAAAAAGAAGGAGCCTCTGCAGTCTGGCAGATCTCCAGCAAGAGTGCATCAGATGGGAAGAGGACATGTGCTTGTTTGTTAGTTTGGGCACAGAAGTCAGTCCTAAAGATAATGACTTGTTTTCTATTTTAGAAGGACAATTATCAGTAAACAACTTCAATTCATACCATAAAAAGCTTTTATTGTCAGTAAACCACACAATGAAACCAATCACCTACCTTGAATTCTAAGTTCATAACAATGAAGGTTATTATATACATTAAACCTAATTATAAAAAAAAAAATACCAATTAAAGATAAATTTTATCAACAACCATTTAAAACATTATTACACTTACCACACTTGAAAAGTTTGCATTTTTCAGTCTCTACAATTTCAAGTAACATTCTTTAAAATATAAAGTAATCACTGAATATGGTGCATGTATTATTAATCACTTAAGAACAAAACCCACCTCAAGAAAGCCGATTTCCCTCTCCATCAACTGCACCTTAGCTGTTTCCCGGCGTTTACCGTACAAATCCGGATACTCCGGCGGAGATTTCGGACATGGCGGCGGCAGAGAAGGCACAGAAGAAGTTGAACCGGACTGAGCAGCCATTTACCCGGAAACAGATTTTCCGATGACCGGCGTTGGAAAAGAAAAAACAAAGTTAGTGTACCACTACTACTACTGTCAACTCGATCAGCCTCCACAAAAGAAAAGAAAAAAAAAAAAACAGAGCAAAGAAAAAACTTGAAAGCCAAAAGGAGACTCAAGCTGTAGGAAAAAAAAATAACAGAGTAGCAGGAAATAGCAAGGGACAAAGAAGAAGAGAGAGCAAGTAATGTTAGGTATGAAAAAGGTTGTGGCTGTGACAGTGGCAGGAGCAGTAATTAGTGCTTCTGACAAGGATAATTACTGTCCTCAAGAAAAAAAAAAGAAAAAAAAAAAGAGGACTCTGGAGAAGTTGAAACAATAACATTAACATTAACAGCAGCGCTTGCTTGCTAGTGCCTAGTACAGTAGTACTATACCATACATTTATACATACATGAATCATGAGTGTAACTGTAAAAATATTTATTTTTAGTGTTTAATGGGAAATTTAATGGGGATTTATTAATAAGAGTGATAATTATGAAGATAAAAAGACAGTCATTATTATCTCACAGACTGTGCGTGGTGAGAGAGAGAGAGAGATTTGATATTTCTCGAGACAGAACCTTTGTGCATGGTAATAAATAATAATAATAATGGTAAAGACGGCTGTGAAAAAGTCTGAAAAGTTTGTGTACGAACGAACCCATTTTGCAAAAAGGTGCAACGATTTGATCGAGTTTTTGAGTTACAGAGATTTTTTTTTTTTTTTTTTTTTTGATTTTTTTGATTTTTTTTTTTTTAGTTTTAGTTTTGTTTATGACTGAGCACACGCATAAACTGTCTGCTATGCTTGTGTGTGTGTGGGTTGTCTGTCTCTCTATATACGATTGTATTATTTGCTCTGCTGATAGCAGAGAGAAGCGAAAAGCACGATGTAATGTAGTACCTCAGAGATCGCACGTGACATCTGCGTAGGAGAGAGAGAGAGAGAGATTTCTGTGTTTTGAGAGAGTTGGATTCTGAAACTAGCAACCAAACAGCCCTGACTTTGATAAGAAAAACAATACAAAAACAAAGTCTCCGCTCTCCACTAACCTCTATTTGTGGTAAATCTTTTATCAACTTAACTTGCCCCTTTTAAATTCAAACCTGGAGGGAAATCTGTTCTTCTAATATCATTTTCGGTCATCGGAATAAATTTCTTAACTAAATGAACGTAATTTACCATTGCTGATAATTTCTCTATTTCTAATTCCAATGAAACATTAGAATCTCAAGAAGAATGTGTTACACGTTTTGGTTTTTTAATTTTTAATTTTTAAAATTTTTTTTTTTACCATTTGGGGTAAAAAAAAGAAAAGAGAGAGAGCAATGGGGTGATAATTTTAAAGTCACAACATGCCTAGAGGGATTTTTTTTAGCTCAACAAGGCAATCTAGCAACTCGTGCTGCTCCTTATATGCTTTTGCCTAGTTTTCACCTATCTGACCATTTGATCAAATTTCTTTTCTTGTTTTTTTCTAGTAAATGACTGATTCTTTTTATCATTCTTGTAATGATTCTCAGGTGTGCGAGTGAATCTGGAATTTGAAATATCCATTCAATAGATTTCATTTCTATATTCATAAAAATACTAAAAGACCCATACAAAAAAAACAAAATTGGAATCACATTGCCAACAACTTTATCCAAGACAACAACTCATTTGCATTTTCTATTACCCAAATCATTATTTGGGCGAACATAGTTTAGTTTGTATCACTTACAACATACCGTATTATATGAATTCCGTATACAATTAGATGGAGACACGAGTCGTTCAAATAAAGATTTTCTTTTTGAAATAAATACGATAGAAATGATTCGAATTCACAATCTTATCCGATCATATCATCTACGCAACATGAGGCTATAACTTTAGACTATCCAATGATTTCTTATGAAGAAAGCAAGCGTTTACGGGTTTCAAACCAACCCAATTTGTGTATGCTGAATTTACGTACGGGTCTTATAAACTGGTCGATGATAAGCCCGGTAGAGAGCCACCGTCGGATTGAAATCCACGCGCACAAGGGCAGCGTGAGCACGAACATCAAGATTTATGTTGGGGTCCACTTTTTCAGTGTTATGAAAAGCGGGTCCCACCGTTTGATTTGACAAGTCATCTCAACTTCGATGTTTACCGCTCTTTCCAGACTCCAGAGTAGTAAACGTTATATATATATATAGAGAGAGAGATAATAAAAGGAGGTGGGATCTTTTTTTGGTTCTTATTTTTATATGGTATTCTTCCGACGTAATTCAAATGTCAAGTTGTATGAGAGAGAAAAAAGTGAATTAATATTGGCCATATATTTTATATTTTGTTTAGGTGTCATTGGATTATGGAAAATAAAGGGAAAACAAGTTAAAGAGAGGATCTTGATCCTAATAAAAGGCAAGTGTCAAGTTTCCAGAGCATGTTAGAAATTCGAGGCGTTTCAAAATTAACGTGAGCCGGTGGTATCAGAAATTCAGAATGGACAATCATTGTCACTAGCTTACTTTAGTGATGATTTTGTTACGTGTGCCAGGCCCACACGTGTACTTCCTTTTGTTTTGTTTGGTTTCATTAGTCAAATCATAAACAATCCTGAAGATATTGTCCAACTTTGGCCCAAACATATGAGTTCTATGGGCTTCATGGCCTCTTTGTTATCCAAATTCACCACATATGATAGTCATAGATGTGCGGCACATCGCCACGTGTTTTGATAATAATGTTCAACGAAGAAAAATTAAAAAACAACCCAACCTTTGAATTGCAGTCACCCAATTTATCAACAATATTCATTAACAGGTCTTCCTTGCTCATTAAGTTGCCCAAATTTTCAAAAGCACCCTAATGCCTTTTGAAAACCAACACTAGTTTTTCTCAAAGAAGCTTGGCATAAAGTCCTGTAGCTCCGACTTTATCCATGAAAAGTTGACAAAACCATCCAACACACGCGCCCACGAACTGATGTAATTGGGTAATAAGATGGCGCGTGAACTGCCAATCATCATCTTTAATAAGTAACCACGTAGAGTGCACAACCTATATATTCCTTCCACCTTCTACGTAACATTATAAATTACTTGTATATATATATATATATAGTCAAACTCGGCCAAACTTTTGAATCTTGATTTGTCCAACAATTATTAAGCTCATATATTGATTGGCTCATGTGGGGGAGTCTCTAACATCTATATATGTGTATTGATTGTTTCATATATATTAGATCATCATAAGCAAAAACATTATCATATATTATCGAAAATTAGACGATGATGAGTAGTGGGAAGACGAACAACGTAGCTATAATCAGTAAGATGTATTGCTCTGCTTCGCAGGTGGTGCTTGTAGTAAGGAGGAGGCCACATGTGATTAGCGGAGGAGGATTCGTGGTGACGGATTGCAGCAACCAAAGGGTTGTTTTCAGTGTTGATGGTTGTGGAGTTCTTGGTGTTAAAGGAGAGTTGATTGTCAAAGATGGTAATGGAGATGCTCTGGTTCTCATCCGTCGAAAGGTATGTACGTATTTTATGGTTTAATTATGATCATCGTATATATATGTCTTTGATATTCCATGTCATACTACATGTGAGGTATACATATATAGTACAAATTCATTTGCAGATGGGATTTTGTATTGATTAATTAATGCATGTTAGTGCTTACATGGATGCGTATATACATACATAACGAATTTCTTATGCATATACAGCGTATGTATATATATATATATCCCACTTGCCAGGCTGGTTTTGGAGACTTGAGAGCATCAATTCCTCTTGTCTCCCCGAATAGTTTCTGATTTATTTGCAGAAATACATGAATCACAATTGAAAAAACAAAAAAAATTATATATATATGTATGTATAATATAAAGATACGCTAATTGAGAATGACTTGAAGTGGAAGGTCGAAATAGATTATAGTAAGTGATGGAAAAAACTTAATATTTTAATTTGTTATTGCACTAGGAAATACTGGTTCTGACTCTCCCCATATATGGTGATTATATTTGAATTTGTTGTTTGTTATCTGAATTTTTATTATGTCTTTGTCTTTGTCTTTGTACTCGATCCGCATGATAAATTCGTCGATCATGTTACTCGCAAGGATACGTATTAAAATGCTTAAATACTAATGTTCATTATCATTTCCCAACATCTTTAACCACATTACAAAAGCATTGTCAACTCATACAAGTAAATTTATGCCGTGGAACTTTTGGATACATGCATAGGCGCACATGCAAATATACCCACATAGATTCTATATATTCCTTATCGATTAAGCCAAACTGATTTTAATTACCATTACAACTTTTTATTTTTGGGAATTTCAGGGAGGGGTGGTTGAGGCTCTAAGCATTAATAGGAAATGGAAGGGTTACACTTTTGACTATGAAGGATCTCGGAAATTAGTGTTTAGTTTAAAGGAACCCAAGGACTCATGTTTGGTGAGAAACAATGCAATAAGGATCTCCACCGCTGAAACCGGACGCAAAGATTGGGATTTTGAAGTCAAAGGCTATTTTCCAGACAGAGATTGTAGCATTGTTGACTCCAATGGCAACATTGTTGTTCAGGTAATTAATTAAACAAATATTATTATATAGTTTTATTGAGAATTAGTTCAAAAACAAAGTCACCATGGTATGAGTATCACATCTACCCTTAACAAAGTGATTATGCATTTCCCTTTCAACATAAGGGTTCGAATCTTACCTTTATTTATTAAATCATAAGCGGTTTGATCTTACTAGGTCCCAACATACCCTTAAGTACTCGATTGATATCGAACTTCACCGAAACTATTAATGGTAGGACTCTTGACTAAAAAAATTGTTGATTAATGTTACAGATTGGAGTGAAGAAAGAAATTGAGGAATTGATGACAAGCAAGGATTTGTATCACATGGTGGTGAAAGCGGGGATTGATCAAGCTTTTGTTGTGGGAGTCATTGCCACTCTCGATTACATTTATGGTGAATCTACTCGGTGCTAAATTATGTAAACTTCTGTGTGACTGTGTGCATAGATGTTAGAATAATCCAAAAAATTAACATAAAAAACATCATCAAATGATGTAGTAAGTGATTTGTTTTTACTATGTCATTCACGATATCATCATGTGATTTATATGGTAGGGACAATTCACTTACCATATCATTTAAGTTCATTTTAGGTTAATGTTTTGGATCGTATGGTATTACTCTATGTAACGGGACTGTGAACAAAATTAACATGGAATCGGTTGGGAGAATATATATTCTAATTTTTTATGCTTTTTTTTTTAACTAATTGATGTTCTGTGTTGACCAAGCCGTGTAAAAGCTTGAAAAAGCTGAAAGATATTATAGATTTTGATATTATGTCAAAACCATATTAATCTTAAAAACTAATGTTTGTTTTACCTAATTTGTTTGTTCAAATTTCATGTTAAAATGGAATTTGGATCCTCTATTGATTTGATCTTTTTCTGATCTCACTTAATCTCATGACACATAAGCATTGCAATGAATGTATGGTTAAGATGTGATTGGTTTCCACAACCACTTTAACAACAACCAATTATATATTTTAAAAAGGTCAGGAAAAAGATCAGATCAGTAAAATATCCAAATCCGTTAAAATGATGTACAATGATTCATTAAGTTGTAACATACTGAATATGGTTTTGGATCCTCTCCTTATCTTACATTTTTCCTAACCTTTTTAAAACATGTGATTGGTTGTTGATAAAGTGATCGTGAAAACCAATCACATTTTAACGATACATTTATTACAATACTTATATATCATGAGATTAAGAAAAAGACGAGGTAATAAGAGGATGAGGATCTAAATCTATTGAATATATTGTGCCACTCAAACTCAATCGATAACGTTGGTAGACCAACTTTTCTGCTTTGGATTGAACTAATAAAAAGCCCAGATCGTGCCTAAAATTGGACCATATTGGCCTTAGAAAAATAACCAGACATCAAAGGTCCAGTTGCTTTCCCACATGGGTAATTTGTAGGCTTGTAGCTTAAAATAAGTTGTGCATTGGGTAGCTTTGCAATCTAGTCATAAATTAATGGACTGAATTTTTAGAAAAAAAATGTTGGATGTTATCGGATGGATGAAATGTTCATACCACCAAATCACATCGGACGATGTTTAATTTAAACATCACAATTCAAATCCCAATTTAAACATTATTGATATTTTAATATATAAAAGAAAATAGTAACCATGTTTACATAATACAAATATCGATCAAATCTTTAGTACATTAAGATTGTAGGCTTCCATATGCTAATTAAATGGATTAAAGTTGTAATTTTGACATGATATTTAAATGGATTTGTCTTTATATTAACACAATCACGATACCATACAATAATATGAAGTGTTATTCTATGTTTTTTTTTTTTTTTTTTTTTTACAATATCTAATTCGGAATCAGGTATTTTTTTTTTTTTGAAAACTTTCGTCATTGGTAGGATTCAAACCGCTGACCTGTGAGTCATTTACCCAAGCCCCAAGCTCGACCATCTACCAACTGGCTACGCCCCTGTTGGCAAGTGTTATTATACTTGAAAGTAAAAATTATGCAAGAATGGTGATTGAAAATCAAAATATTACAAAAATTCACTTGAAAGAAAAATGACCAAGCAAGAGTCTAATTTGTGAAACCATTGCAACATTCTAACAGATTAACAAATGAAAGAACATAATTGTTTGTATGAATTAGTCATGAGAAAAGCTTTAATCCATTTATATTGTATCATTTGTTATGCCTCAATCTTATAATTGATTATTCAATATCGACTCAAACTCACGACATCGTGATGTAAGTGTGAGCGGCAAACCACTGAACCTACCCGGTTTGGGAGGGTAAAGTTAAAGTGGAGGCAGAGAGATACATCCCACCACTCGTATGATGCAAAATTCTTGATGATTAATTGCTTGCTTCAATCAAACGCAACATTATATTAAATTTAATATACAAGAAACAAATAAAGATCTGGGAAGAAAACTAAAATTGAAAATTTGACGATAACAAACAAGTTCGAATCAGATGGTAATTTGTATGACATATACTGGTACAGGAAATTAAGATTAAATAATTAAAAAGAAAAGAAATCAAGCACAGGCACAGGTGTTGTCGGCGACAACAACAACCTCCTCCTCTTCTGCAGACCTAAACAAATAGTATCCAACAGACAAACCCAAAACGATGGTCAAGAACACACCTCCGTTAAACGACATGATCGCTAACATCAGCAGATACCCGATCGCCGAGTTCACTCCGAACAACAAGGCCGTCGCGAATCTAGCGGAGCTGGCTCGGCTAGGTTTCACCAGGAGAGGAGTCACCGCCGTCACCGTCGCCGCCACCGCCGACGCATCCGGTGAGGGTTTAGCGGAGGAGAGGGATTTGAATCTGTGGCGTCGATCTTCCATGTATTGGTAGAAGGTTGAGATGAGGAAGAGAGCGAGTAAGGTGAGGATATAACCGAGCAAATTGGTGGTTTTCCATGAATCGAAGAGAATTGTGACTTTGATCCCCCAATATAAGGTCATGTGCATCATCTTCTTCGATTCTGATTTCTGAGTTTCAGACAAATAGAATGAGAAAAGTAGAAAACAGAGACTGGAGAGAGATAAGAAGGAACACAAGATAGAACCTTCGTTTTCAGTTTTGAGACTTTTTTTTTAGACAAATCGAGTGTTTTTCACAAACTGACAAACAGATACGATGTCGCTTTTGTGAATTTGGGCTTTTGCTACTCTGCCATTTACCCAATCTTTTTTATATACATTAAGGCCTTGTTTGGTTAGGAAACCACATCCATTTAGATTTAGAGATCGAACACTTGTAGGAAAAGGAGTTTATTTCCTAGATGGATTCCTTAGATGGATTCCTTTGTTTTCTTCCAAGAAAATACCTTTTATATATTTGATGTATTAAAAATATTTTAAATAATTAAAATTAAAAACTAATTTTCAATATTTTATATATATAATTTTTTTTATATATAATTGTAAATTAAAATTAAATTCAAATATTGTATAAAAACAATCCTACTTTTTTTAATGGATAAAGTTTTTTTTTTTAAATTTGTAGAAGAATATAATTTAAAAAAAATGTTATAATTATTTTTAAAATATAAATTAATTTATTAGAAAAATAAAAAATACTTAAAAAAAATAAATAAAGAGAGAAAAATAATAATAAATTAAAAACTTTAGAGATTGAATATGAAAAAAATAATCTTGACTCCAATTTAGAAATAAAGATAGAGATGCACACCACCTCTTAATATAAGTGGTTGTATATCTCCTTTCCATATTAGTGGTGAGAGGTTCAAATCCCATAATACACATTTTACAAACATGTGTAGAGAGTTTTCTTCCCAATTTGTGTAAATAGTTATCTCCTGTTATGAGAGTAGATATCCGAACCACACATGTATTATTTGATCTTGGTAAGTCCTAACGGTCTTATTATAATAGTTAGTGTAAATTGTAATACTTACAGAAGAAAAAGAAAAAAAGAAACAAAGATACGGTGGGAGATGATCTAAAGGGACTTGGCATTTGAAAGAAAGCACACGACGACATGCTCGAGTCCGTGTAGGGTACCACAGGCAATTGAACGATGATGGCAAAATAGATATTTGAGAGCACTTTCTGTGCATAATTATCGCTGTTATAATGAAAGTCACGAAATAGTAAAGGCAACAGCAAGTGGGATTTTCAAGTTTCGAAATTCGAAATAGCAAATTCTCAGTCTTGTAAGTTGTAACTTTTTAAGCAAAGCAAGATATGAATACGACATCTGATCTTTCCTCTGTGTGTTAGGAGAGCTACTGTTTGCTTTTCCTTTCCTGTTCTTGTTTCTTGTTTAACTGTTCTATAAAAAAAAAAATTAAAAAAAATGGAAAAGCATGTGTTCACCATTTGAGGAATGCCAGTATCTAAATATCTATCGATCAATCAATTGAATGAAATAAATTAATCCAACCTTGTAAATTGTAATTCCTACTCTGATTAGAAATACACATTGAAATTTCATAACGGTATTGTTAACTTGTTCCCCAAGGACACATTCCTGCTAGCAAACACACATAATAATGTATGAGAGATTAACAGCGTACTAATTTAGGCTGAGTTATTGTGATAATAATATAAGTCCATGATATCTAATTCTGCAAATTGAATTTTGACAACAGGAAGGCAAGGAAAAGATGCACAAAAGGAACAAAACCAGAGCAATCTTCATAAACAATACCATAAAAGCCATTTCTATCCGTCTTCTTCAAAACCGGTATGGATTGCCAAAGCCATGTATGCCAAATTAGTGACTCAAATGACCTATATGTTTAGATACTGAAAAACACTTAACACACACACACACACACATCAACCAAGAATAGATTAATTACCTTTTCTAAGCATGAAGGGTGTAAATGTATATATCAAAAAGGATTTAGAAATACAACTGATCAGATTACTTTTCTGTGTAAAGAGTATGTTAATATCAAAGATCGTTTCGTTGTATTTTCAAAGGAGTATGCTATTAATAACGCTCACAGTTCATCACAATTCCTTAGTATTAACAGGGAGCACTTCTATACGGTCTATGGAAAATTTGAATGCTAGATGATGAAATTGCAATTTCTACACTAGTAAACATGATTTTTGCTAATACTACGAATTCTACATGAAACATTTGGATATGATTTGTAAAAGTGGAACACCTACTTACCATAAAAAATTAAAAAATTAAATAATTAAATAAAAAAATAAAAATTAAGATTGGTACAACACATAATGGGAAATGCAAAACAAGTATATCATCCAATCCTCACAAATAAAAGAATTAGGATAATACAATTACCAAAGCTCAATTAGGGAGTCAACTCAACAAAGAAAGTACCACCAATCAAAGGAATAGCACAAAATATGGTTTGGAAAATTGATATTGAAAAATTTCTTCTAAATTACAATTTGATCATTTTTAGTTGAGACATTCTGCTTTGTTTTTATGGTTACATGTTAAAAAACTGATGGCATTTACATAAGCATAAGCATTTTAAGTAGATGTTATACATAATCTATGAGATTATACCTTTGAATCCCTGCTATAGAAATGGGGATGAAGTAATGAACTAACACATTGTCAAAAGCTAAATTTGCCGATGTCCAACCCAACAGTAATTCAACGGAGACCTACTGCTGACACAACGCCCATAGATGTGCTCACCCTAAAGATGAGAAAAACCAAGTAGATCGTAATAAGGCCAATTCCTAACGTCTTGCTAGGGCGCATATCATCCCGTGGTAAGACAATAAGTGACCAAATGAGACCTGCCATAAGAAATCCAATGGTATAAAACAAGCTATCATCTTGTGGAATTGTGTATGATGTGGGTTGCTTAGACCAAGCTCTAAGCAACATTGAGAGGCCCAAACCAACAAGTGTGTTGAACATTGGTCCTGCATAGCATCCTGACATGGCAATCTGTACACCACCATCACCACTGTTCATTGCCAGTGCAACATTTGACATCAAATCACCCATTGAGTTGCCCCATGCCAATACAGTCAATCCAAGGAGTGATGGATTAATTCCAAAAATTACACCTAAAGCCACAAGCAAAGCAACAAGCTCATTTGCAACAATACAGAACCAGATAATACTCATGAAGAATCCCCCAAAAACCCATGGAAATAAAAATCTGCGAGGTGGTTGATCAGACGTGGTGAATAGATATGCAAGAAGACCAAATACACAACCGCAAGCAATACCAATACTGTACACAATGCGCCTATCCTCAGAACCCACACCATCTTCATAGCCCCACAAAAATGCCAATAGAATTGGTGCCAATGAAGCACTCGCCATTGCATATCCCTTTGACCACCGATCCTCCTCAATTATAGGAATTGACAGCCGTCTTAGTAGTGTCAATGGCATCTCCAGTAATGACAAGAGCTTGGAATAGGAGTGAGGCTCCTGGTCTATCTCAGCTTCCTCTTCGTTCCAACCCCACAGCGATTTGGAACTTTTTGGGAAAGACGTAAGAGCATCATTTGAATAAATTCTCACATGTTGAGCCCACACCCAATGGGGAAGCTTATTTTGAAGATGTGGAACATTACTTTCAGTATCATATTCCAGCAGCAAAGCATAGTCAGATTCATCTTCATCACTTTCATGAGGAAGTAAACTTCTTCTAACGGGCAGCAATGATGTCACAGCTTGAACAGATTTCTTCAAGAACTCATAAGCAGTAACCAAAAATGCATAAACCACATAGATGGAAACAAAGGCTATGGCACCCCAAACAGTCACCTTGCCAACAATCAAAATAACGCCAAGCAAGATGAGAGTAAACATAAAGAAACATATATCTCTGATAAAACATTTTCTATCAATCTGAACCCTCTTATCCGCCACAGATAAAGAAATAGTCCCTACAACAATACAAGTAACAAAAACAGCTCCACCCAACACACTATTGAGACCCACTTCTCCCGCATCCTTACCCACAAAAGCAGCAATACTCGCAAACACATCAGGAGCTCCATTCCCTAATGGAAGCAAAGAAACTCCTGCAACCGTTGGTGGCAGCTTCAACAGACTCGAAAGGTTCTCTAAAGAACAACAAAAATAATCTGTCGCGGTGTTTCCCAGTAAATAAAACAAAGCACCAAGCCAAATTATCAACACCAAATAACCCACAACACTAAATTCCGTGCAATCACAGTAAAAGAAAGTAATGTAATCGAAGAACCCATCGGCATTGCACTCAGGATGGGCCTGCAAGTACTCACAACGAGTGTTATAACCATGGTGTTCAGACAATCCATCACATAATTCAAGATTAGTCTCTCTCAAATAATTCGAAACAGAACCATCAACATTCACATTCACAATCACAGCACTAACATTATTAACTTCCGCGATTTTTCTATGAATTACCCTGTAACCAACACGACTTCTGAATAAATTCTCGTGATTGTACAACAAGAAAAATAACACCAAAGCACACATTCCATTGAAAACGGCACGGTAGATGGGTTGTCTTGTGCAATAAAAACTTTTGGGTTCTATCATATTCTCCAAACAACCCCTAGTAGGCCCGTGAAAATGTAAGGAATTGATTATCACGAAACTTCAAACCCTCTAGTGTCTGAAATTTGAACCCTAATTGAACATATAAAATTTTCACCCTAAATGAGGTGATTCAAATTTCCAAAAAAAAAAAAAAAAAAAAAAAACTAAAACATACCTGATGTTAAGAGAAGAAGAAAAATAGGTTCTGGGTAGTTTGATGGTGTCTTGTCTACAGATAATGCGCGTGGCGGGAGAGCAGAAGAGGCGAATATGAGGATCATTAGACATTACAGAATCCAGTTCCCAACTTTCGTGGACGTGGTCGGTGGTCGTCGATTTTTTTTTTTGTTTATCTTTAATCGAAATGCTATTAATATTGTGTCTAACAGTCTAACTAAATTGTTTTAAAAAAAATGGTTCTCTGTTTCAAAAAATTAACTAATTTTTTTTTTTAATTAATAAATTGTTTGACAAATATTCTAATCGTGAGTTCGTGACTATGCGTATATATATATTTTTTTGTTTTGTTTTTTTGTTTTTGGTTTACACCATCCGGTTTGCAGGTGGGGCGGATTCACCATACGGTGCAATCAGCCCAGACCACACCCCAACTAATCCGGACTCGCACCGGGTAGGCCCACTAAGGGGTAAAGTGCTCTCAATATGTGTAGCTCTGTTCACAATGGGAGTTGAACCCACGACCTTGCTTAAGGGATGAGAGTGCCGAACCACTCACACCAACACATGATTGGTTTGTTTTGTTTTGTTTTTTTTTTTTTTTTTAAACTATTATAAATTTATAATATTATCGGATTGCGAAAGGATACAACTAAAATCACAATTTCTTGAATGTAGACGTGACTGTAATTATTGAGTTTTTTAAATATAAAGATGTAACAAAAATTTATTGATTTGGCGTACCCCTTAGAGCATCTCCAACAGTCATCCTTGCAAGGGGTTATTAAGGGAGCATATGCTCCAACAATACTCATTTAAATAGTCCCTTTAATAATTTATTATTATTATTTAAATGTTAGATATTGTGTTTAAATATTATATATTGTTTGTCAATTATGAGTTATAAATAGGGGTAATTACTCTAGTGGCCATCAACTTTTGCCACCACTATCAAAATGGCCACCAAATATGAAAATGGATGGAAAATGGCCATTTTTGGCAAACATTGTTACACTAATGGTCATTCCATCCAATTCCATCAATTTCAATCCAATAAGTGGCATTTTGGTAAATAAGAGGATGCCATTAATTTATTTTAGATGTTTTTTGGAAATCAATTTTTTCTTTTGTTTTATGAAACAAATAATTATATTTAGTATGTACATATACATATAACATATCTCAAACATATATATATATATATACACATATATATTTCTTTTCAACTTATCTCAAATATATTTTTTAGAATTTTTAGATTTTGTAACCTTAATCTTTTAAAAAAAGAATATATATATATATTTTCAACTTATCTCAAATATGTTTTTTTAGAATTTTTTGATTTTATAGCCTTAATCTTCTCAAAAAAGAAAATATATATATTTGTATATATTTCTTTTTAACTTATCTCAAATATATTTTTAGAATTTTTAGATTTTGTAGTCTTAATCTTCTCAAAAAAGAAATACATATATATATATATGTTTATATATGTTTGAGATATGCTATACGTATATACACATTAAATATAATTATTTGTTTCAAAAAACAAAAGAAAAAATTGATTTCCAAAAAACATCTAAAATAAATTAATGTCATCCCCTTATTTACCAAAATGCCACTTATTGGATGGAATTGGATGGAATGGCCATTAGTGTAACAATGTTTGCTAAAAATGGCCATTTTCCATCCATTTCCCCATTTGGTGGCTATTTTGATAGTGGTGGCAAAAGTCGATGGCCATTAGGGTAATTACCCCTTATAAGTATATGAAATTTTTTAAGAAAATAAAATATTCTTAAATAGGTGAAGCCCACTTTAAGGGGATTTGAAAACACCTCTTAATTAAAGGAGTGAACTCCACCATAACACAATTAAGGGAGCCATTTAGGGACCTGTTGGAGTTGCAAAAATGCACATACTCCCTTAATTAAGCTGAGGGATGTCTTCAAGGAAGGCTGTTGGAGATGCTCTTACACCTACACCAAGAGATTGTGAATTCGAGTATCCCCTTCCTAAAACCCCGAATTACTGTAATATCTCAAAAAAGAAATTACTGAAGCATTTCTCTATTGTAGGAGTAAAAGGAACATGAGGGTAACTTGGCATCCAAATCTCTATGTTTTTAGCTCAGTAGTAAGCCTCTCACATTTACGTCAAGAGGTTGTGGTTTCGAGTCATACTTAGACCTGACAAGGTTTCGATTCGAACCGTAGAACCGGAATCGGATTTTTGATTCCGGTTCAGGAACTTGAACCGGAGGAGGTCGGTTCCGGTTCCGGTTCCGGTTTCGGTTCCGGTTTCGGTTCCGGTTCCGATTCCGATTTCGGTTCTAAGGTCTGAGGAAGCGGGCAGTTCGAATCGGAATGGAACCAGCGGTCCCGATTCCAATTTAAACCACCGGTTCGAGGGTTTTTTTCTTTTTTCTTTTTTTTGAGCTGACCGTTGGAGGGTGGTATTTAGAGTTTTTGATGATGCACAAACTGCTCAGAATATTTTTAGACAGCTTAGAATTATTTTTTCAAAGTATAAAATTGAAAATAAAATTTTTACAATTAGTTTTGATAATGCTTCTGCCAATACCGCTGCTATTCCATCTTTAATTGATTTATGCAAACCCTATCTTGGTGGTATATTTTTTCATCAAAGATGTGCATGCCATATTTTAAATTTATGTGTTCAAAAATGATTAGAAACTCTTAAACATTTTATTCTACCTATTAAAAAAACCCTAATATTTTTATGGAAACATTCTTCTACAATGAAGGCATGGGCAAGATATTGTAAACAAAATGGTAAACGTGTCGTTAAATTTCCTCGTGATGTTCCAACACATTGGAATTCTATTTATAAATTGCTTGCTCAAAGTTATGAGTATAGGGATTTATTAGTTTCTTTTATTCAATTTCATGTTACTCACATTGAACTTTATCAAGCTCATTGTGATGCTTGTTACAATGTTTTCAATTTGTTAAAAGTCTTTTATAATGCTACAAACAATTTATCTGGTGTTTATTATCCTACAACACATTTATTTGTTATTGACAGTCTTAATATTGCTGGTGCATTTACTCATTGTGAATCCGACATAGCAATAGCGGAAGCCGTTAATGCTATGAAGGTAAAATGGTTAAATTATTATAAGGAGTTTCCAAATATTTATTTGATTGCCATGGTTTTTGATCCACGTTATAAATTAGAACATTTGTGTTAATATCTAAAAGGTTATTATGGCATCAAAGGTTTAAATATTGAATATGATGTTGATACGTGTTATGATAGAGTTAATAAATTATTGTATGATTTATATAATGAATATGTTACAGTTTATGGATCCTTATTGAACTTAGATGTTACACGAACACAAACTGCATCTCAGCCCCCATCATCCTCCTCCAGATTTTTGAATTTAGGGTATAGTATGTTATAAAAAAAAAAAACCAAAAAACCTAGATGTTCTTCATCAAGCTCCGACAGGTATTCCGAGCTTGAATCTTTTCTAAATGCTTCTTTTGAGTTTATAGAAGATACGCCAGGGAAAAAATTTGATATCTTACAATATTGGAAAGAGTACGCAAAGTACTATCCAATCATGGCTATGATAGCCAAAAATATTTTTTCAACACCAGTTTCTACAATGGCGGTGGAACAAGAGTTCAGCGCCGGAGGGAATATCCTGGATGAAAAGCGTTCGTGCTTGACTCCGAAAGCACTACAGATACAGGTTTGTGTAGATAACTTGACGAAGGCGCAATATAGACAACGTGAAATCGAGCAGGAGCCAACGTACGATTTCTTCAAAGATGACGAACTTGAAACTGAAGCAGTGGAGCCGGAATAGCATATGCAGTATTGTGGTCATGCGGATCACGACAACAATTAGTCCATGTCATCACCAAACCTGCAATAAAAGGTAAGAGAACTACATGGCCTTTGATTCCTCTAACCCCAACACCCCCCCTAAAGAGGATACGTAGACAACTTAATTGTGGTAAAAATTAAGTGCAAGACTAATAACTTTACATTCTTTTTAGTTTTATTTTAATTTAATTTTGTAATTTGTCATTTACTTATTTTATGTTATTTTCGAATTTCGGGTGACCCAATTTCCAAATACCCAATGAAATGTAATTTGTAATTTGTCATTTTGTTTAGTTTTATTTTAATTTAATTTTATAATTTGTCATTTGTTTATTTTATTTTATTTTCGAGTGACCCAACCCAATGAATTTTATTTTGTAATTTGTCATTTATATATTTTATTTTATTTACAATTACAACTTACAAGTTACAAGTCTAATTTTTTTTTTTTTTTTTGTTATTAAAAAAAAAAAGGGTTCAAAACCGCCGGACCGGAACCGGAATCGGAACCAGAACTGACCTATGCTGGTTTCGATTTCGGTTCCTATTCTAGTTCCGGTTTCGGTTCTAGTTAAAGTTCCGGTTTCGGTTCCACCAAACCTTGGAACCGAAACCGGAACCGAACTGGAACCTTGGCAGCACACTCATACTCCTCTCCTTATCCCTTTAAAAATATATATAGATAAGGGTATCAAAACTATTTCAGTTAATGGGCTAGCTAAGAAGCCCAATCTAACTGGATGGCTCAAAGAAGGAGATAAAAGAAAGAGTGACGATATTTGCACCCTCTAAAAATTATACGTACACCCCAAATTAGTATATTTTTAAAAATTCAATAATACCCTTGAGTTAAATTACAAAAAAGGCTAATTGTTTGTTAGTACACCCACCGATAATTATTAATTAGTTTCCTATTTTAATCTTTTATTTTTTTTCTTCCTATTAATGGTTTGATATTGATATATATATCATAAAAACTCTTTCCTTGTTAATAAACCCTAGATTCTCTTTTAAATATATTTTCAACCTCTTTTAAGGAAATACAAATTGATTGCTAAGTATGAAAAATGAAACAAAATCATGAGACAAATTTGGTTGTGAAAAGGTAAGTTTTAAATTTATTTTTATTATTTTTATTACAAGAACAAAATCATTATGTATATAAATATACTTTTAAATTAACTATATTATATATATATATATATTTTCAAACACACTTTATACTTTTTTATTTATTTATCAATATTAGATGTTTTTTCTTGTAATATATATATATTAGATGTTCTTCAATTTCATCGAATATATATATATATTTTTTGAAATATCATGTAACATCTATCTACTTCCACATCAATTGGGACATGGCACAAATCTTGCACCCCTACAACTCTCTCAAACAGAAAGTGGTTCTTCAATAAATAAATAAATCTTAAAATGGATTTTTAACGAAAAATAAATAATGAAAAACAGAGTTTGATTTTGAAAAAATTGAAAAGAAAAAAGAAATAGTAGTAAGAGAATTAAATATAATAACAAAATTTGAAATAACAATAAAGTTGATTAAATAACATAATAATAGTTATAGGTGGTGTGTACATGCAAAAATACAATACATTATAATTAAAGAAAGGGTATTTTTGGTATTAAGTGGAGTTTATTTACAAATTAGAGATTTTTTTTAAATTTTTGATGGGTGTGATTACGAAAATGGTGTAGATATAGTTTTTAAGAGGTATCATTATCGCCACTATAAAAGAAACAAGAAGTGGGACATACCATTCTTCAATTTGGGCCAACCAAACGGTCCAAGTCCAATCTGCAACTTATATCATTTGGTGAGTACTGACGTGCCAGGGTACGTCATTGTATACGTAAAGACCTGTCAAGCCACGTCATGGTAACATTAACCATGTCAGCAACTTGAGGGTTAATTGCACTAACTTACCCTTACTTTATTGGATATGACAATATTTCAAAAAGATACCCTAAATTAACACAAACACCCTTGTCATCAAGTCAATCCGTTAACTTTAACGATTGACTAACTTTGACCTTTGGAAAGCCAAATATACCCTTGCCACATCATCTCAAACATAAAATATATTTTTTTAATTAAAATTGAAACATCAAATATTTGTTTAAAAACAAAATAATCTACTAGCGGTGGGGCATGAAGCAATAGATCTTTGATGATCTCCTAGTTACTGGAAGAGATCTTTTCCTACTTGGAGATCGACCTCATGCAGTTTGCAGAGGAGGCTCCTCCGCGAATTGAGAAAATTTTCATAAGCGGCCGATATATTATTATTATTTTTTAAATTTTTATTTATCAAATTTTAATTAAAAATATTTTATGTCTGAGATGATGTGGCAGGGGTATATTTGGTTTTCCATAGGTCAAGGTTAATCAACCGTTAAAATTAACGGATTGACTTGATGACAGGGGATGTTTATGTTAATTTAGGGTATTTTTTTTTAAATCTTGCTATATCCAATAAAGTAAGGGTAAGTTAATGCAATTAACCCGCAACTTGACGATGACAATGACGTGTCCAGTCACATCATCATTTAAGGCACCTATGTTTTTTTTTCTTGAGAAACCGAAGCGAAAAATAAAAATAAAAATTTCCAGCCCTCCAAAGTTCCAAAAACCACCGTTTTTCGTCCCAATCTTGCAAATTAATGTTACAAATTGTGTTTCAATCTTGCAAGGATCAAATTAAGTGAACTATATATGCAATTGCAGTTGATGGTTTTGATAAATTAAAGACGGTATTTATCTTCAATGTATATTTTCCTCCTTTGAAGATGGACATAGATTCGATACAAGAATGTAGTTGTCAATGGCTAGACTGCTACATTGGTTCAGCTAACCAAGAATGAAAAATGGCTGAAGATACTTTAAATTATAGACAAAAATTGACTACATGACCCATTAACGCTCTCCATAACCATTAGAGAAAAATATGTTGATGAGTCTTATTTTATTGATTCGGGTTATTAATGGATCAATACATTAAAACACGTAATGAAATGGGTTGGTATTTGTTTCGTGTTTAAAAATTTGTTTATTTATTTTATTATATCAGATTGTTAATATGTTAATATATAGTTAATACATTATTAAAACATGTAATATAATGAGTCAGTATCCGTTAATGGATCAATACATTAAAACACGTAATATAATGGGTCAATATCCGTTTCAGTATTAAAAATCTGTTAATTTGTTTTATCGGATCAAATTGTTAATGGGTCTATGCCTTAATACACCTAGGGACAGTTTAGTATTACTGTAACTTTTATAATAATTAATGGTAGATGTGCTGAAGAAATAATCAGCTATGAAATTAATCAGCAGATGTTTGGTTAATTGTATTTTTAAAACTACCGTATAGCTCAAAAGCGGTATACATATGTTTGACAATTTTATTGCAAAAGTGCTGAGATTAGTTACAATGACTAAACTACACATGATTTTAGAACCCTATTTCAGTTTTTTTTTCATTAATTATATATATATATAACCAATATTTAAGTAGAATGTTTAAATTAGAAAAAAAAAAATTCCATAAGAACAATAAAATATTTTTAAAAGATCTTATAAACCAAATCAATATTTAAATAGAATATTTAATTTTAAGATGAAATAAGGTATATAAATGATTTTAACTTTATTTCATAAGGATAATAGTGATATTTTAAAAGATTCATTAAATGCTGAAATAGATTATTCCATAATCACTTTCAAAAAGTAACCCCATCTACTTCTCAAAATCACTGTCAAAACTTACTAAATTATCAATTAATCACTTTTGAAAGTTTTATCAAACATCATTTTATGTCAAAATTATAAAATAATCTGATTTTAACTTTTTAAAAGTAATACCAAATTGACCCCTAATATGCTAGTTCATTATTCGTTTCACTTTTAAAAATACTGTTAATTTTTTTTTTTTTTTTTTTTTTGAAGGAAAGTAGCCAAAGGCAATACAACTCTTGGAAAGCAGATCCAGGTCAATAAACACGAAAAACATGTTTACAACTACAACTGGGGCTCTACAGCATATAACACGCAAGCACGCCCAGACTAGAAAACGTAACCAGAAAAACCCACGCACAAAGGTGGGACTTACATCCTCACAAAGAGGGAACACTAACAGACCACCCCCAAGCAAACCAAGGCACTCTGGTGTTGGAGGATCCAGTAGAAGGGCCAAACACACGGGCTGTCCACTAGCGGCCATACAGTTCACCTGGGAATCATCTGGACTCCGAAACCTGAAAAATAAACAACAAAAACCTCGCAAGGAGGACTTATACTAAAACTATTCCGACCAAACATAACCCGATCGGAGGAGAAGGAGCCCCCGGCTGCCGACGAGTGTCCCGGCGGAGAGGAACCGGTAGGAACGCAACTCGAGCCGAAGCACGAAAGATCTGGCCTGAAACCAAAAGGATCTGGCCGATCTACCAGCTGCCGGAGTCAGTCGGAAAACGAACCCGCTCGGTGGCAAGAGAGGGACGGCTGGACGATCTCTACTAATAGTGAAGATCGATAAATACATGCATAAAGCTATAGCTTGAGATATCATATAAATATGTGAAACTATACTTGTACAAAATTAAATGTATAGGTAAAACATATACAATGATTCCTTGATCTATGTACTGACCCAGTTCGATATTTTTCAAAGTCAATAACTTTGATCCTCCCTCATGACCAAGCTTTATTGTTTAATTTGTTTCTTTTCTTGTCCAATAATTTCAATTTTCCATTGGTGAGATTTCTCTTTCTGGTTTGACTGAGTCTGACTTCTATGTTTTTCATTATTGGGATAAGGATAATCAATAAAGTTTCGTATCATTCTCATGCTACAACTCACCCTTGAAAATAAATGTATGTGAAGAAAGAATTTCGATCTTCTACTGATCTGATCTTTTTCCTAACCTTACATAATCTCATGACACATAAGCATTGTAATGAATGGGTGGTTAAAATGTGATTGGTTTTCATAACCACTTTATCATCCACCAATCACATGCTTTAAAAAAGGTTCGGAAAAAGATCAGATCAGTAGAGAATTCAAATCCGTGAAGAAAATCCCCATCAGCTGTTACATGTGTGTATGAGAAAAGCAGGAAGAAAAAAAAAAGTTGATAAGGAAATAGCAGCAACCCAGAAGAAGTAATACAGTACAGTGCCAGCTGGCCAACTTTGTTGTTACGAATTAAACAATAAAAACATGACACAAAAAAGTTTAAGACAAAGTACCTAACACTTACAAAACTATCATGGTTTCCAGAACAGAACAATTTTAATATTTTTCTCAGATTTGATATGTCTACTTACCACTTCAGGCTACAGACATGTCCACAAACTTATCTATAAACTCCAAAGCTACTACTCTTCACAACATGGCCTCATCAATTCATCAGATCAGCTTCTCTCGCCAGATATAAAACGAATAACAAAAAAGCTATCCAAGAAATTGAGGCATGTTTTGAAAAGACATGTTTTTTTTTTTGGGTTTTTTTTTTTTTTTTTTTTTTTTCTGGGAATTTTTTTTTTTCTTGTCCAGTTTCTTCTTTGTCGCCGCCTTTTTTAATTTTTTTTTTCTCTATCAGACCACATTCCAAATGAGCCATTTTTTTTCACAGTTGGCAAAACTTAAAATTGCCTATGAGCCAGCGAAATCATTTGCTGTGAGATTCCTTTTATTTCTCTATAAATTAAATGCAGCCAAAAAATATTAAAAACTCAAGGCAAGTTGTGTTGAAAAATCATTTATGAAAAAAAAATAAAAAAAAATCATGTGATTCTAAAAATTAAATCCATACCATTTTCATTTTCATTGTCATTATGCTGACACTCATTTTCCATAAAAAAATATCCAAACAACACAACTTCACAGAAATCAGCCACTGCAGATCAACCGGTACACTGCAAATAACATAAACAAACAAACTAAGAATAAATTTCAAACTTAATAAAAGGAGGTTATATTGATTTCATGATTAAAGCTCTATAAACCATATTATCAAATATAGTATCGGCTTTTAAAACCCTACAACCTATACATCATACACTAAACCAACAGCAGCAGCAGCAACAACAACAATAGCAAAATGGAAATCCTCTGTTTTTAACATTAAATTATTTACCCTTTTGAAATTGAAATCTTATGACGACGACAAAACAAAAAACAGAGAATGATAGAGAAATAATTCAACGAGAGATAGCCGGAAAGCAACTCCCGGAGCGAGAAAGCGAGGAACCCGTCACAGCCTTGTCGGGTTTGATATTAGGAAGCAGACCGGTGGAGTTGGAGCGAAGAGGACGAGTAGAATCCAAGCCTTTTCTCATGATTTTTACTAAAGCAGAAATTGGGTGCTCTGTTCCTAAGTGAGCGTTTGATCGGAAATTGTTGTAGAAATTGGTGTGGCGATTGAAAGCCTCTTCCATAGATATGAGCCTATTCGATCTCACGACTTCGTCTTTGACAGCCTCGGTGCAGAGCCCACATAACCATCTGCCCTTGTAGCGGTCACGCACACGACGAATGTACGGTGGAGTACAGTCCTCTGTGAAACCGCAAGAGTCGCATTTCACCGACACCACTTCAACAACTTGAGGACTCACTTTGATTCTCGTTGGTGGTGATGTTGTTTCTATTGCTTGATTTGCTTCTGTGTCCAACGAGTCTGAGTCCAACCCTGTAAGTGCCATAATAAAATTGTTACAATTAAAAAAGAAAAAGAAAAATGGAATTCAACTCTCTCTCTCTCTCTCTCCGTCTCTGTCTCTGTCTCTCTCTCTATATCTCTGTCTATCTCTCTCTACATCTCTATCTATCTCTCTCCATATCTCCAGCTGTTTATATAGTGTGAGACTGTGAAATTATATTGGATTTTGACTTCCTCGACTCATTTTGTCATCATCTAAATCAATGGTCTTGATTAATGGTAAAATAAAAACATAAAAATTAATATAAATAATCTAGACCATTAATTTACTATATTAGATACGTGTCAACAGATTACAGAGGTGAGGATAATATAGGTAAGGACAATTAAGACGAAGAGCATATTTTAATAATAAATGCTTATGTTTATTTCGGGTATATGACTTGGCATTTTTTAATATGCAAAACTGTTTACCATTTTAGGACTTTCGTCATAAAATTTTATTTGTATTTTCACGGAATAATACCAATCAAATCCGAAAAATTAACTTAAAAAAGTTAACATAATTGTTTTTTTTTAATACATTATTATATAAATTCAAGATTTTTTGGGAGGGGGAGGACTTGAACCCACAACCTCGTGGTATAAGTGTGAGAGGTTTTACCACTAGACTAACCTCATATTGTCAAAAAGTTAACATAATTAATATATAATACTTTTATATATATATATATATATATATTGATAATATCTATTAATTCGGGATCATGTATTTTTTTTGAAATCTTTCGCCATTTGTAGGATATGAACCGTTGATCTGGGAGACATTTACCCAATCTCCAAGCTCGTCCATCTACCAACTGAGCTACAGTCATATTGGCTATATTTATATGGTATTTTTTTAAAAAAAAATTAATACATGATACATTTTTCTAGTCACCATTCACCATGTAAACCATGAGGGTGTCGTGATAAATGACATAATAGTAACAAATCACATGTTACATTACTTAGGTTTACTTTTGGGGTATTTTTTTTTTTGGGGTTATTTAATTTTGTTATTTATTTCATTTTTTTTTCTTTTACGAAAATGAGTTTTGTAAATAGATTGAGATTCTATGTTGTCACGATCCAGGAAAATGAGTTTTATAAATACATTGAGATTATTTGTTGTCGTGATCCAGGTATGAGTTTTATAAATAGATTGAGATTATCTACTGTCGCGATTCGAAGAAATGAGTTTTATAAATAGAATGAGATTTAATGTTGGCACGATCCCAGGAAATGAGTTTTATAAATAGATTGAGATTTTCTACCGTCATGATCTAGGGGAAATGAGTTTTATAAATAGATTGAGATTCTTTGTTTTCATGTTTGAGGGAAATGAGTTTTATAAATATATTGAGATTCTCGGCGTTGTAACGATCTTTGTGTTGATGTTAGAGACCATATAAAATCCATTAATTAATAGATATGTTAATTCATCGATAAATTATTAATTTATGAAGATATTAACAATTAATCATTATAATATCACCGAGAATCTTCTCGATGACGATAAAACAAAACCCAGAGTCTTTTACACTTACGGAAGCACTCAAAGCATTGATAACACTATTAATGACATAATTTTCATATTACCATAATTGGACGATATTCTACTAGGAGAATTCTCAATGAGAGGGGATGTTGGATTCTATTTTGGTGGTGGAAAAGGCTCGCTAGGGGTTATTGGGTTCGATAATGGGGGTGGCGGTCTTGGAGATCCATCTTGGATCTTCACCAAATCCAATTTTATTTTTTAAAAAATTTAAATATTTAGTAAAAGGGTATAATAGTATTTTTGTTAAAAAGTTGACGGAGGGATGAAAATGATCATTTCTCAAACTAGAGGGACCAATATGATCAATAGTTAAGACTATAGAGACATTTTTAACAATAACCCTAATATTAAAGTCTTAATTATTAATTTGTTCATAATACTGACGTATGCAATTTTGTTTTGATTGATTGATGCCTGACGGTGGAAATCCTTATCTTTGTGGCTCTTTGCAACTATGAGCATATTGAGACCGGATGCAACCGGATGCATTGTGTAGAATCTTTGTAAACTTGCTACGTGATAAATTTCATCGCAACAAAAATAATTGCATTGGATAAAAAAAATATATATACAAAAATAATTGTATAATAAGTATTTTTATTTTTAATATTAATCTGTTGAAAATTTTCCCAACCATACAAATATATCAAACCGAAGATATTGCTAAGCTTTGGCTATGGCTCCAAAACGTTGCGTCTCAGCATGTTCAGGCTTCCTTGTAGCTTGTTTACTTGCTGTTACACTTCAAATCACCTTCTTCTCACCAATATCTCCGGACTTACTTGAACTGCCACCACCATCTTCATCAGCTGCTCATCTTCTCCCCACAAACACCCATTTACAGGTAGACTAAAAATAGCTTCAAATAATATATATTAATGCTTTTTAGAGTTGAATTATTATATAGTTTGTTCAATTTTCTCGTAGAGGGTGATTAAACTTGGAGAAGGGAATTTAAAAGACCCAGAAGATGTTTGTGTGGACAGAAACGGTGTCGTATACACAGCTACTAGAGATGGTTGGGTGAAAAGATTGCACAAAAATGGAACTTGGCAGGACTGGAAATTCATAGACACTACTCATTCTTTACTTGGAATCACAACAACAATGGAAAATGACCTAATTGTGTGTGACGCTGAAAAGGTGAGACAAAAACTCTGATCAAACTTGTAATTAATTAGCATAGTACAGGATTCCAAATTTACTCATAATCTTAACCCCATGTGCAGTACAACAGTACTGATGATTAATTATTGCTGTGATGATTAATTCTGGTAATTTTAATTGAATTTCAGGGGTTGTTGAAGGTCAGTGAAGATGGTGTTGTTACAGTTCTTGCATCACATGTTAATGGCTCCAAGATAAGGTAACAGCTAGTCTCCTCGTGCTTATACGTTAACCAACCGATCGATTTCGAAAGAAAAGACAGATTTTCTGTTTGTACGAAGGTTTTTATCTTTAGCAACCGTAATGTTTGTAACGATGATGATTATATTTTATGCCACAAAATCGTTTAGAGTTCTTCCATTTAAAACAAAACAAATTATCTAAATTCATTATAAAAAGGTGATAAAAACAATGTCTTTTGAAATAGAGTAATAAATAGAGTAATAAAGTGATGGAGCTCTCAGTTATAAGTCCCGATGGATTTCTGATCCGTTTCTTAGTTAAAGGGTAATGTACGTAGATCTTTTGAAATTTACAGCAATTTTTATAGGTTGCTGAGGGAGTACAAATAGATTAAATTCTTTTCAAAAAAAGAAAAGAAAAAAGGAAGGTTAAATTACTCTTAATCATGACTGAGAATAAAACAAATATCTGAACAAGTTGGTATCAGACTATCAGTGAATTGATGATCAGAAAATGACAAAGGATCGAACAAGTTTTTTAAAATGATGATACATGTGCAAGCCATGCCTTTTTTCTTAAGAATATCAGACCATCTTACCCCCCTCCCCAACACTTGACATGTGTCAAGGGAGGGATATTTTTGTTTAAAAACTGTTCCCAACACTTGACATGTGTTAAGGGAGGGGTATTAAATACCCCACCCTTGACACATGTCAAGTGTTGGGAAGGGGGGTGAGCAAAAATGGATTCATCTTAGAGCATCTCCAATGTAAATATGTATTTTTGAGTTTCTAAATAATGTCACATCGGCATTTCTATTTATTTATGGGCCCACTTATGAAGAAAAAAATTAGAGAAATACATATTCATCACATCTCTAATGCAATTATCTAAAGTCAAATATACATCCATTTTATGACCAATCATAATAAAACAATTATTTCACTATCTCTCTCCTCTTTTATTTTACAATTAAATTAACTTTAATCTTATTGGTGGAAATAGTTAGAAATCTTAGAGCATCTCCAATGCTCTTATGCATTTAGAGAAAATGGAGTGCCACATAGGATAGATATTTAAAAAGTTAGAAAAACTCTCTCAAATGCTATTATCTAAATTGAATATGGAGATGATGTGGCAAAAAAAAAAAGTTAGAGAATATGGAGTTGAGTTTCTAATTTTAGAAACTCTCCTAGAAATGCTGACTAGGATTTCTAACTCTTTTCACCAATAAAAATAAAACTCATTTAATTGTAAAATAAAAGAGGAGAGATAGTGGAATAATTGTTTTATTATGATTGGTCATAAAATAGATACATATTTGACTTTAGATAATTGCATTGGAGATGTGAAAATGCATTTCTCTAAAAAAAATTCAAAAGTGGGCCCATAATGAATAGAAATGCTGATGTAGCACTATTTAGAAACTCAAAAATGTATATTTGCATTGGAGATGCTCTTGATTAGCATTTCTAGGAGAGTTTCTAGAATTAGAAACCAAACTCTATATTTTCTAACTTTTTTTTTTTTGCAAGATCATCTCCATATTCAATTTAGATAATAGCATTAGAGAAAGTTTTTCTAAATTTTTTAATATCTATCCTATGTGGCTCTCAATTTTCTTAAAATGCATAGTAACATTGGAGATGCTTTTGGTGTATCAATTTCTATACTAATTCAGGATTATCCAATCCGGCCATTAGCTAAATCAAGAGAATCTTTTTTTAAATGAGGCATGTGCAAGTCATGCTTTTTTTCTTCTGAATATCAGACCATCTTAATTAGTGTGTCAATTTCTATACTAATTCAGGACTCTCTAATCCGGCCATTAGCTAAATCAAGAGAATCTTTTTTTGTTGGCAGCTGATAAATACAGATGATACATCAGTGCTTTGTTAGTATTCGATCAAATCCGACTCTTTGTTCTTTCTCGCATTTGCATCGACATTTTTAATCTTGAGATTTTAATTTGTTTCGAAATTAGTAATTAGTCCCCACCACAATTTCATGTGTCCAAAAATGGATGTAAACTGTTGTTTGTCGCCACAGAAAAAGCTGAACTGTTCTTTTTTAATGGTTTGCATGATTTATGATTCAGGTTTGCAGATGATGTGATCGAAGCATCAGATGGGAGTTTATATTTCAGTGTTGCAAGCACCAAATTTGGTTTCAACAACTGGTATCTAGACCCGCTCGAGGCTAAACCTCACGGGCAACTGCTCAAGTATGATCCATCATCAAACGAGACATCGATTCTGCTTGATCATTTAGGTTTTGCAAACGGGGTTGCGCTCTCAAGAGACGAAGACTATTTAGTTGTCTGTGAAACATGGAAGTATGAAAAAAATAGACTTGACATTTTACATATATGTATATGCTTTATAATGAGAGTTATGTTGTGTTAAACTGTTGATGCTCTTTCTGGGTGCAGATTCAGGTGCCTGAAGTATTGGCTGAAGGGAGAGACTAAAGGAGAGACGGAAATTTTTGTTCAAAACCTTCCCGGTGGACCTGATAACATCAATCTTGCCCCAGATGGCTCGTTCTGGATCGCTATACTAGAGGTATTTGAATTAAATTTCAAGCCAATGAAGCATAATACTATAGATATTTGGGAACTAATTTGAATAACTTGCACGGTGCAGCTTCGTTCTAATGTGCTAGACTTTGTGCACACTTCTAAAGCGTCCAAACATGTGCTAGCAGCATTTCCAAAATTGTTCAACCTAATCAACCCTGTGCGCAGGAAAGCGACAGTCATAAATGTGGCAGCTGATGGCAGCATAATCAGGAAGTTTCAAGATCCTGATGGGAAGGTTATGTCCTTTGTGACTTCAGCTTTTGAATTTGAAGATCAACTCTACTTGGGTAGCCTGAACTCCAACTTCATTGGAAAATTGCCATTGAAGGCTGAATAATTGTCCCAAGTCCGGCGTGTATCGCGTGAATCGGCGCAAGTTTGCACATGGAATGTGCCATATCAATCCTATCATACAAAGTCTAGTTGTTTATCTGTATTTAATGATATCAATTAGAACTAGATAGAGGGTTTGGAGCCCTATGCCAACCTTTTTTAGAGACACCGGTATAATCGCACTTCTAATAAAATGGGGTAAAGATGAATGGATGAGGCCATGAATTCCATACTGTTTGAATGTGTGATTTTACTCATTTGGCTAGAAGAGAAAGAAAGAAACGAAAAGAAGAAGAAAAATGCTAAAAAACAGCATCAGTTCAAAACAGAAACCTCAAGCAAAGATATCAATTCAGCAATGAACATGTTTTGAATGCAATTATCTGATCTCACAACAAGATCATCTCTAAAGCACCTGTTGACGAATTCAAATCTAGCAGAAACTTTTTCAAGTAGCAGTTACTCAAATTAAATCAGTCACGCTCACTAATGGCGGTCAGATGTTCGTCAATTTCTTCAGTTGACAATACTCTGAAAACTCGATCATCTGATCTAACAACTCCCACCTGCCAAACATCAAAAGATTCGCATTAGCAATTATAGAAAGCATTTCACTCGGGCAAGAGAATCAATTGAAAATATATATATATATATATATATTGTTAACATGGAATATTAGTTATCAATACCTCAATCTCAGTAGCCTTGAAATCTTCCTGAAGAACAGACTGTAGAGCAGAAATAGTGGTCTACACAACAATAACATTCTATTAGTTAAATAGTTAAGATTTGTTGCATTTCTTGCTATAAACTTTGTAACTCTTGGCAAAGACCAACAACCAACAACCAAAGGAAGCAAACTAATAGTCATGTAATCTCCTCTCATCAATATTTTTCAGTATATTCTATTTTCTATTTATTTAATAAATTTAATTAATTCTGTGCAGCACATTGTAAAAAATGAGATAAAAAATCATGATAGTATCACCTTCACCAACTACCTTCTGCAAACAATTATGAAAAGATAAGACATACCTGCACTGTTTCATCGTATGAAAAAGCAGGATCATTTTTCATTTTCTTCTCCAAGAAATTGATTGCCTCTTGCTCTTTCAGTCCAGCACTTGTTGCCTTCAACAAATAGCGGATTAAGAACTTTACTTTTATTTGAGAAAAAGTATTCCAAATTGCAAAATACAATATTATGAATAAAATTCTATAAATGTAATGCTTTGACATTGAAGACCCAGACAGTTCTTTTATCTTTAAACCAACACATTAGCGCTTCATAATTTCTAGTTTCTACTTTATAATAAATCTGTTTCAGCAGGAATACCATAGATTTATCAAATAAAGATATCAAGACAGATATTGATTAGATTTTCAGTGAGAAGATAATGCATGGTGGGAAAGTATTATTAAATAATCAATAAATTATCAGGCTACTTTTGCTACTCGGAATAAAACCTCTCCTTCAGGAGAATTATCTACCTGAAATCCATAGTAACAATTTCAGTGCATATGATATGAGCATGGGCACTTCTAATTTGCAAAATAAATTTCTGGAAAAAAAATATTTAAAACAAATATCAAAAATTCAAACCAAATGCGAGATAAAAATCAATTTGCCAACTACCTTGTGACCATAAAAATGTCCAGCTGGATCACACTTGTAAAGTTGAGGTCCATTTTCTTCATCAATACCCAAGACCATAGCAACTTTGCAACAGAAGACAAGAAACGTGACAACAGAGAATAAAAAACTTTAGCAACAAGAAGTAAGAAAACAGACATGTGTAGCTACAAGTGTGAATATAAAAATCTAAATAACTACTGCACTTCCTAAAATTAGTCTTTAAAGGACAGTAAAGACTGGAACATTTACGGGATGTGAAAGAAACTACAAGCTTACCAACTCCAAGGGGTCTCATATAAGCATGCTGTGTATAAACCTGTGACTTGTCTGCAATCCTGTACACACAAATGTTGATGTTATAATATACCAGAGTAGCAACAGTTTATAAATTATCACATAATTAATTTACAGTTTGATAGTGGTAGAGCAAATCAAACATGCTTAAAGGAATTATAGTCTGTTGCTTCATCAGACTTTCAAGTTATTATGAACTAATCCCCAAAACTACCAGAGAAGCAGCACACAATCTTCTATGCATGATGGTCTTCAACCGTTCAAGCTTCCTCTTGTTTTGCAAATGAGGCTCAAGATTAGGCTTGAGCTATTCATGAACAACTTGGTTTCTTAGTAACCCTAACTATAAGCACAAACTAAACCTACAATTATTCCCTTTTATGCAACTTATTAGTATCTAAAATCTCCTCTAAAAGAACTAACCTTTAAAATTCACTGAAACTTTTTAAAACTATATATTCAAAGAAATTTTACACACATGGAATAATAACTACATGGAGTACACAATTATATAACATCATTAAGTTCTGTTGTATAAGAAACCATACCATCTGGACAATACATCCACAGGCATTTCGTATCCATATCTGAATCGAAATTCAGCTGCTTCATTCCTTGCTTGTTGAACCAAGGACCTTGCATCAGCTGAAAATAACATAGACAACCTTATTAGATAATCCCTCTCAGAATATTTCCTCGATTCCAAGAAACCATATGTTAAGCTTGTAATCCAAAGACGTCATTCAAATCCAAAGATAATATAAGTTGCTCAAAGGAGCAGATAACAAAGGGAAAAAAATAAAAATCAATGTCCTATGTCATAACAGGGAAAAATGTAAGAATGCTAGCAGCTTATCACATCACAATTTACAAAACCATGCAATGTGAACAGGAGTAAGAATTGAAGCAGTAACATCAGCCTTGCCATCTTCATATTTAATCTCATAATTACAAATTGAAACAATATGCATTGATAATTTGACCTACCCACGTTAGAATGCTATAAATGTTAGAAACTAAGCTACATAAAGATCCAAAAATTGTTCTATTTGTTTCCTACAGTCTAAAAAAATTCCAAATGCATACTGATAAAAAAAAAAAAAAGTCAATAAAAATGTATTCATTGCTTCAAATCAATTACATGGATCAAAATTATTGCACACAATTTGTAGAACACGTTGAAAAGGAAATCAAACCTGTCAAGCCAGTGGCTAACAATCCAAGGTACTTGGTGATAGGGAAAAGATGGGTGACACTTGTCTGATCCAAAAGCTTGTCCTGCAAATTCATTGAGAAAAAAAACATTAAATATTAAAACCCAATTCAATTAATTGGCTGGAACAAACAAAAGTGAGAAAAATTACTAACCGGGACCTTCCTCTGTGTGACGACACAGACTGAATCCTTGCCGCGAACACCAATGGAAGTGACGGAAGCCGCCTTCACAGCCTTGAACGCATACTCTGTTCAATTGATTAAAAAAAAAACCCCAAAAAATAATAATTATACTGATTAGTGAGAAATCGAAGAAAAAAAAATTAGATAATTACGGAGATGGAGACTTACCGACTTGGAAGAGACGACCCTCGGGAGAGAAGATTGTTATGTGGCGATCGTAACCGCCTCCACTTCCTCTACTCATTTTGATTTTTCTTTCCTTTAAGTGCTTTTTTTTTTTTTTGGACAGAGTTCTAGTGCTTTTCTTGGTTGCGCTGGTTTGTGCTTATATCGAAGAAGGCTTTGCCTCCAAGACAACCCCGATATCAAATTTTTATTTATTTTTTAATTTTATTATTTTATGTAGACTTTTTTTTTTTTCTCAGTCCACAGTCACAGAGTCACTATATACACTATATATATATACTTTCTTTCTTAAAAAAAGATTTTTAAAAAATAAAATAAAATAATTATTGAGCAATTAGATCAGTTCAGAAAATTTAGAATTTTTAATTGTTTTTCAATGATCCTAACTACTAATAATGAGTAGGAGCATATTAATTTAAATTTATATATGATTTTAATATTTAAATGTAAATAGATTATAGATGATTAATATAATTAATTTTATTTAAGTCCGACTTATTACCAAGAGTCCTTGTAGTCAGAGAATTCAAAATAAAGCTACACTACCCGAATTTGACTATGTTATTGTAAATATAAGCTCTCATTTGAGTGGGAACCCTAACCCACAATAGTGTCATCTTTAAAAGAAAAAATCAATTTTATTTATTCGAAATTTAGACTGCATCATTCATTAAATCGAATTTTCTGTTCTTTCTTTTTCTTTCACTTGGGAGAGGAGGAATTGAACTTAGGAGTTAGGATCTGAAAATTTGTTGAGAGGTTTGTTTGTCATCGTCAAGCACAACTGCAAACGCATTAAATCTATTTTTCAAACACTTTATATTTCAGGCTAGTTATAAACTTGTTTTCTTCAGTTCATATATACCCATAAAAACTTTTTATTAGTCTTTTAAAATAGCCTTGAGAACCGAAGCAACATTAACATGTTACGATTATTTCAGCACAGTTGCCGCAGAGAACAATGCTCCGGGCTGGTGGTGGCATCCTGGCCTTCAAATAAACAAACTGACAATTACATATTAATAACATTTACCACCGTGACACAGTTTCACAGTTGGAGATGCCTCTAACTACACTGCATTTTGTCTGGCTGCCTTCCTTACGAAATCCTTGATGTCAAAAGCGTCGTTGTCTGTCTTTGTAATGACACCCTGCTCAGTGGAAACAAAGCTTTTAGACTAAAACACCATGAAATGTAAAATTCATAACAAGAAGAGAGACCACACGAGACCTTTTCTGTTATTATTCCAGCGATCAGATTAGCCGGGGTGACATCAAAAGCTGGGTTCCAGACACAGATTCCAGATGCAGCAACTTGTTCTCCCAGTCCTCCTCGAGTGTGCAACAATTCCTTTGGTGACCTTTCCTCTATAACAATCTCTTGTCCAGAAGAAAGAGATAAATCAATGGACGTCAGCGGTGCTGCAACATAAAATGGAATATCATGATGCCTTGCACATAATGCAAGGCTGTAGGTTCCAATCTTGTTAGCGGTATCACCTGCAATTCAATCAACACATAAGTTCAATGTCCTTAGATTATTACAAAAGAAAATAAATCATTGAAGTTTATGTAATACCATTGGCTGCTACTCGATCTGCTCCTACAATAACAGCACCCACACGACCATCTTTCATTAATGCAGCTGCAGCAGAGTCTGCTATAAGAGTGGCTGGTATTTTATCATGTACCAACTCAAAGGCTGTGAGTCTTGATCCCTGTAGTCAGAAAAAAAAAAACATATAAATAATAATATATAGGAACAAAAGGTAGCTAATATGTTAAATGCGTTGATAATTAGCATTCACAATGTAACCTATCTTTTTGTATCAAGTACCATATCAGCGGAACCAGGGATAATTCTATCGCAAGTTCATATGTATGGATAAATCTGACCAAAGATACAATATATAAGACAACCAATAGTCATATTCAAACAACTAAATTAGAAAACAAAGTGCATCCTCACTTTTCAACCATATAGACACATCAATCAAAATATTCAACTTTGGCTTCATTGATGTTATAATGTTCAGTGGAGCATTTGCGGTCTATTTTCATGATAGTGAGAACCAAAATCAGTGTTGAGCAGAGGTTAGCAACTACATATCATTGCCAACCATTGGTATCATGGACACGGTATCCCTCTATTCTTGCAGACAAAATTACTCCAAGGCTTCAGCATTTTATATTGTTTGTTCTCTAGACAACAAAAAAAGAGACAAAACAACATGGCGACATATAATTTCAAAATGTACAGCACCATTAGTAAGACCATTAGCTTAAGGCATGAATCTAAAGCATTCAGTCATTATAGTCTACACAATAATATATGCTTAATTGTCAGCAATCATCCTGAAATATCAACAGTTGGTATCACTGGATAGTCAGTCCTACCACATAATCATATGTGACAGCATTATCAGCAGAATGGCAAAAGGCAAATAAAAAGAACCCTTAACCGCAAATTACCAATCTGTTGAGCTAATATATTTGTTGGTCATGCCAAATATACAACTTAGAGTGTTAAAGAACTATAAAGGAACATAAACTGTCACAATACTATTATACTACCAGATATCTCAAACCAATTTATACTTAGTACCATGTCTGCACCTGTTCTCAACACCACTTTTTGATCCAGTGGTGTTACAAAATTAGAAGCAATTATGAATGGGTACTCACTTGGTTGAATGGGCGTGTTTCAGTGCAAAAGGCCCTTTCTAACACTCCCTCAGTATGAAGTGCACGGATTACACCCAGGGCGGTACCATATCCAGCAGTTGCAAGACTGGCAAATCAAAATAAATCACCATTTGAAATTTGAACGATAGCATGTCAAGTCTCAGTGGCACTCTAAATGCCCTCACCTTCGCCAATGAGAAGCGCACACACAAACACACGGTGAAACAAAGGAAAAGAATAAGAAATACCTGCCAGTGTTGCAATGGGTCAGAATGGAAAGTCTCCGGGTATGTTTCAGCTGGTGCTGAAGAAACTTTGCTCCATAAGACCCAATCGCTTTGTTCGAAGCAACATCATCCTCAAGCATAATTTCAGCAGCTTCAATGTAAGCCTAAATATTGATAGTAAAGCAAGTACTCATACAATTGATAACAATAAACCCTGAGATTAAATTTAAATGAAGTGCATACAGAATAATTAGACAACGAAGTAACAGATCAAAATTACCTGAAAAACAGTATTGGGTTCTGAAGCAGTAGCAACAGCCTTTGTTATTATCTCTTTGAGTTTCGTTGCAGCATCTGAAAGATTCACAGCTGTTGGTCGACTGAAGAAACATGGAAGATTATCATATAATCAGCTATTGCCCAATAAATGCAAAAACAAAAAACAACATTAGTCTTAAAAAGGTTATCAAATTCAACAACCATAATTCAAGCAGCCAAGATCACAACCAATAAAGAGGAATTAATAAGTTGGCAACATCTTAAGCGATACCTCGAGACAAGATATTCGAGTTTGTCGCCAAGGAAAGAAGCTGCATCAAATGATGTCCCATTGAAAGCATCTAAATTAAACACCTCTACTGCCAGGGAAAGGGCCGCTGAAATAGCAATAGCCGGTGCCCCTCGGACCACCATATCCCGTATTGCCAACCTGAGACACACAGAATGAATAGGTGCATGAAACTAATAGCTGGAAAATTGAACAATAAGAACCACTTGTGAAGACAAAATCAACTTTTATATTGAAATAACAATTCAATTCACAATGAATTTCAAGGGATTACAAACAAAGGTTACCATCCATCTTTTGCATTGAGAATATCCAAGTATGTAGTTTCCAGAGGAAGCTTTCTCTGTTCAGCAACCATTAATGGTTATGCAAAGAGAAGGATTTAAAACAAAAAAAATAGCAACTATCTAGATAAAATTGGAAGTTGAATTCTCAAGTTTCTAACAAAAAAAAAAAAACTATCATACAAAATTTAATCAGAGAGAGACCTGATCGAGAAGCTGGAGCGAACCACGCTTGTAGCAGATTGCCTGGAGAGAGTTGTTAGCTTCACTTCCACCAGTTGCCATTTCTAAAAATCTCTTTTACGGCGACGTTTCTACTGGTTCACTGAAAAACTAAAAAGACAAGGATACTTGTAATTTTATTGTTTGAGAATAGATTGATGTGTACATTTAATCAGAGAAGAAAATTAAGCAGAGGAGAGGTCTTTAGTCTTTATACTGATTAACTGGCACAAAAGGCGGCTTCTTCGACTTCTTTCTTTGGCCGTCAGTTCCTCTGTCTGTACACAGGTCGCTATGCGAGAGGAACGCCAAGATGCGAGGAGTAGGGATGGCAATGGATCGGATCGGGTATGGATACGTCAATATACGTTCCCGTATTCCCGTATTCGTTTGAGATATATATCTACATCCCCGCATTCATCCCCATTCTTAAGTGAGCGGGGTGGATTCGGATAATCCGCTGATTAAAATAAAGATATTCATTCCCACTCCGTTTATATACGTATCCGATGAAAAAACTTTAAATTTGTATAGTTTACAAGAGAAAAATATAACTGACATATATAACGGTACATTTTATCATACTTAAAGAAAAACAAATATATCCAACAAAGTTCAAATATAAAAATTAATATGTAATAACTTATATAATTAGAATTAATAATTACATAATATATTTTTATATTTTTAAAATATTAAAATCTATAATGGATCTGGATGTGGATGGATATCCATAGATGATATCTATCCCAATCCCTAAAAATAAAATAGACATTAGAATGACATTCATCCCCGCCCTGTTCCTGAAATAATAGTATCCCTCCATATTTTAAATAGAACGGTTTCTTACGGATATCCGTATCTGTGGACAATTTTACCATCCCTAACGAGGAGGCATGAGACGAACCACAACCTTTTATTTATTTATTATTATTTATTTTTTTTACAGTATCTAGACAGATTTTTTTTTTTAACTGGGTATGATTCAAGCCGTTGTTTTGAAAATCATTTGTCCAAGTCTCAAACTCGTCCAACTACCAGCTAAGTTATACCTAGAAGGCGAACCATGGGTCCATGGCAAATTTCTACGATAATCATTTTTACAGGGGATTTTTTTAACACTGGCCAAGGTCACTGAATGTTGTTGATTTTTTTGGCTAAATACACTAAGGCCCTCGAGTTTGGCATGATGTAACTAAAGAACAAATATATATTTAATTTATATAGTCAAACTTCCCATTCCAAGTACAGTATTCTCTTGAACTTTCAAAATAATAATAATAATAATAATAAGTATTCTATTGAAATTAACTAAAGGCCAGTAAAAATAATTTAAATTTTTAGACTTCCCTTGCTTTTAATTATGGTAAGTTGGTGAAGATACATTTTCCACAATTTTAATATAATATATATATTTCTTAATATACAGTATAATGAAACTATAATAAATTATTTAAATTTTTTTAAAATTACCCTAATTTCTATTTCATTTTTACCATTTTTAAATAAAAATATTTTTGAATTTTTTGAATTATCTTTATTTTTAAATTAAAATTTCATTGTTTTTAAATTTAATATTTTTAATAAACAAATTGTTTCTAAATCTTTAAATTACTTGAACTAGTCTTTATATATATATATTATATTCTTTTTTAAATCTTAATAACTATAGATAATTTGATATTTTTATTGTTTCATCAAAGTCAAATTTAAAGCAATTGATAGTGTAGATAACTGTGTACTTCATAAAGTTTGGATATCTTTGACTACATTTATACCAAACTTTATGAAGTTTCATTATATTTAACCGTTTTTTTTTTTTTTTTTGTTAGTCATATCATACCAAAATACCTCATAATTTTGGTGCAAGGCCATTGCCCTCCGATCCCAAAGTAATTTTAGTCATTGTATCCTCGTATTTATATCATTGAAATTGTAAATTTTAACATCAAATTATTCATATAACACATGTGAACTAACGGTCTCTGAACATATTACTTTGTATAACTTCAAAATTATTACGTAAATTATTCATTGGCATAGCAATGCATCATCTTGTTTGAGTCGTTTTTTAACTGAGTTTCAATCTGTTAAGTTAATTTTGAAATTAATTCAAATGAATAATTAAATCTAAAATTTATTTAAAGACAAAGTTTAATTTAATACAAAGGAAGAACAAAATGGATGCATGTTTGTTCCATGCGGACATTATGTTATTCACTTATTCTCGTCGTCAACCATTAAAACAATAATAAATTGATTGTTAAAATAAATAAAGTGCATTAGCATCAAGTTTATGATTGTGTTAATATTTAAATCTTTATATTCACTATCATTGTATTCAATTTTGCTGCTATTTATTATGAGATATAACTTTTTATTTTTATTTTTTTGACGGTATCTATTTATTCACTTATCTAAATCATGTATCTTTTTTAAACTTTTTGTTATTAGTAGGATTCGAGCTGTTGACTTAAGAGTCATTTAAAGTCATCCATCTACTGGCTGAGCTACTCCTCTATAAGTTATGAGATACATGTGTCCTATGGGCACGAGATAAAACACGAAAATCAGAATGCATTTATTGTCTTGTTTCTATATTTATTGTGATTAAGGATAATAAATACAAGAAAAATTTTCAAATCAGTGCATCCTGATATAACTTCGTGAGGATATTGAATGTGAGCCACTTGTTTTACATATTTTGACTCAAGTATACACATGTTAAAACTAGTGACTCACATTCAATATCCTGATAATGTTATATTATGATGCACTGACCAGATCGGGACTGATAAATACAATGCGTATTTTTTCTTTTATAGTGTTATTATCAAAATGCGTAGGGACACATTGTATTACGGATTACAATACGTTATACATACCAAATGCATAATCTATTGTCTATAATTTTTTTATAATTTTTTTTTTAATGAATTGTCTTGAATAGTTGAATTGTTACCTTTCAAAACAAATAACAATAATTCTCTTTAAAAAAAAAAAAAAAAAACAAGGTAATTTCATAATCAAGTACATTTGACATATCTTATCTTGATTTTAAAAATAGGTTGGGTGCTTGATAATATATATATTTTTTAAAAGTTAATAATTAATTTTCAATATCTTTACCACGAATAAATCAATAATTATTTTTATATAAAAAATCAATTAAAAACAAAAAAATTAAATAAATAATATTTTATAAATAAAATAAATATTTCTTATAATTTTAAAATTATAAAAAATATTGATAACATAACATATATTTCATCAATATTTCATATTCGTTGAAGAAAATAAAATATATATTTTTTTATAAATATAATACAACATAATACCATTAAATACAATATATTAACTAATATGATGTTTGTTGTATTAGGCAATTAAAATATATCTAACAATTAAAATATATTTAATTAATACTTAATTAAGTATACAGATTTTATATTATCAGTTCGAACTGACAATAAATATATCAGGACGAAGAATGTGGACCACTAGAATTACATACTTTGACTCAAAGTGTATGTACTTATCAAAACTTCTCCATAATCTGTGGTCCACATTCTTCGTCTTTATATATTTATTGTCGGTTCGAACTGATAATAGAAAGACTGATTAAGTATATATATCTACATTTATGTAAGAAGTTAAAAAATAATAATTAAATGTAGAAATATGTCCCGATTTAGACTGGACACACAATTTAGTCCATACCATAAACCGATAAACGGTAATAAACATGTCCTTTATTTACTTTACCTTTTTCCGCGATAACTTCATTTTCTCGCATTCATTCTCCTTACGGTCTTTCTCTCAGAATCTCAGCCCTCACATTTGACAAAAACCGACACGGTGCTATACCAGACCACACCACATCACACGCCGTATCCGAATCCGATTTCAATTGTTTATTCGGACCCATTTTCTTTTTCCTTTTTTAAATTCGTTTTCAAATTCCTGATTTGACGAAAACCTTCTCTAAAATATATAGGTCCAGATTTTCCTCTGTATCGACAGCTACTGTTTGTTTATTCTCATCAGGTACTTATCTCCCCAGATATGCATCTTCGAATCTAAAAGCTCAATTATTAATTTGTTTTCTTATTATTGCTTGCATTAGATCAACACCGTCGGATCCATCATGATTACCGAAGCTTAATCAGATATTTCGATTTGTATATATATGATATCACTGTGACTTTGAAAGGAATGTGTCAACATAATATGATTATCATAATTCTGTGATGTTACAGGTTACATTTTTTAGCTAGGAGATCTTTATTATATAGCAGTAACAAAAGCGATCAAGAAAGTGCTGATATTGATTGTTTTACTTTATTTGTTTAGAATTTGTATTAAAATCTATTCATTATCTTGAATAAAAAAAATTCCATGTGTTGGATGGTTGAGAGTAATTTCCGATTGAGAATCTCAAGTGGGATTAAGAGTGTTTTAGTTTTATAGAATTCTTTGTGAACCTAAGAGCTGTAGCTAATATTGATGTTATGTTGTCAAATTCAGAGTTTGGTTATGGGTTGTTTTCGAATTTTTATTTTGCTCTTTCTGTTTTTGGATTTTTATGGCCTATAATAAGAAGAAACCTCTTTTATGACATTTTGACAGGTTTAAGTTAGTACTTTTATGTCTTTAGAGGATGAAAGGATTGTTTTATGGATTGAGAGGTAAAGAAATCTCTTTAATTCTCATTGTTCTTACGTGCACGACCATTCTTATATGGGCATGGGACAGAACCCCGCTTCTGGCGACTTTCCTCCCACCCAAAAATCAGTTGTTACAGCTGCCCCAAGGTGTGTCTCCTGCGATGTGTCTCTTTTAGCATTTCTGTTGTATTTTCATTTTCTGTTTCTTGTTTATCATGTTCTAAGATTATGCGCATTTTGCATTTAGTTTAAAATTTGAAGGAGTTGGAGAAGATTGTAAGGAGTTCACTCATATGACCATGCAAGCGTTCTCTCCTTTCAGTTTTAGGAACACTGCATTCTTTGAGATATATTTTTTTGCCAAAAGATGATGTTTCTAGATTTATGAGAATGAGAATGACGTCTCTGGGATAGAGTTGCATATTAAGATAAATATTAGATCCTTCAAACCTAGGAACCTTGAAAGAATACATTGGATCATAAGTATACCATTTAGTCTTTGAATTGTGTTTTTCTGTCTTTTCATATGTTGTGTAGATATTCTATTGGGTGGCCCTCCAACAAGATCAATGCCTATCGATTCAGAAATACATGTGAACAAAGAAATAGCAACATTTCCAGAAAATGAGACTGTATATCATCAAGAGGGACGACCCTTTAATATAGCAGCTCCAACTGATCCTGAGTCAGTACCAGCTCCTCCTCAAAAGAAAGGTAAAAAATGGGCTTTTGTTCTCCATTACTGGGATGAAATACTTAATGATGAGTTCTCATAATGTTACGGTTATCAAATTACATGCAAGAGGATTGCAAAAGCAGGACATTCCATTCCCTTGAATTATTCCTATAAATGTTGCTTCCCTGAATTGATTCTGTTCCATCCAATATCTTTAATTCTATATTTAAGACATTCATACTACTGGAACCTTGAATTATGTCTCTGCCTGCACATGTCAGAGATCACGTATATCTGAGACTTAAGCTTTATCATGGTAGTGCAGAAATTCCTCCGGGTGTAGCTGAAAAAGAAGCTAAACAAGAGCAAACCTTCGAAGCAGAGAAAAGCAGCACTGCAGAAAATCCTACTATTCTGACAGAAAGTGAAGGATATAACAATCTAACTTCAGGAAAAAAAAAATTAGAACAAGAACAAAGTGCCGGTATAGTTTCACCGGGAGATTTTGCAAATATAAGTTCCTCAGCAAGGGGGAAAGGTGATAAGAATTTTACATATCAAGGTTCTTGTGTGCTATTTGAATTATTTATGTTTTATGAATTCCATTTCCTATTTGCTTTATGCTTTTGGGGAAGTCATGGAAGATATATTACAGAGACTATTTTGTAAAAAAAAAAATGGTGTTCTCTTGATCATAGACTGCTTAATTGACGAGCTACCTGTAAGACGTAGCTGAACATCCTTGCATGAGCAATTGACTATTGACCGTTTTTTGAATACAGATGCTTGAGATCTTGAATGGATATGTTCATTTAGCATTTGAATGATCTACTTGGTTCGGAGATTGGTTGCTTACCTGTCCAAGGATAGCCCATCATTCACTCTAATGTTGTGATAGGAGCAGGTTGCACTGAGCATAGAAGATAATAATGCGTAACAGTTAATGGCAAACTTGCATATTGTCTCTTAAAGTACATATTAAATAGCTGTACTGTTTCCAAATTTACAGTCAATTTATCAATGCTCTTGTTATGTGGATTAAATTCGTATTTTGTTTATTGGTTTCATAGTGGAGTTATCGTTAACAAAATGTTATTCGCGGTGGCGTTCATTCAATTTGTTTGTCAATATTTTGATTATGCATCTATGAGTTGTGTACTGTGATGATTCTATTAATTAATATTGCCATTTCTTTGATACTTGCTCCAGCTTGTAATTATGCAAAGGGAAAATGGGTTGTAGAGGATAGCCGACCATGGTATTCCGGGTCAACTTGTAAGCAATGGCTGTCATCAATGTGGGCTTGCCAGTTGATGCAGCGAAAGGACTTTGCCTATGAAAAATTACGGTGGCAGCCAAAGGATTGTGAACTGGAAGAATTTGAAGCATCCAAGTTCTTTAGAAGGTACCCCTGTTATTTTTTCTTAAGAGGTGTTTCCATATATATATCAGATCTTTTATTTCTGCCTGAACATTTATACTTCCTGTGGCTCCTATAAATCCTACCTCGCGGTCCTCGCCTACATCAAGGAAAAAAAAAAATTAACCTCAACTATCATGCCCTTTTTCTTTTGGATGCAATGTGGAATTGCTTTAAATTTACTGTCAGAAGTTCATATGTTTTCTTCTTAAATCTATACCTGAAGTTGGGCTGGTTGGTATTAGAAAATCTCTATTTGAGAAGATAGGATTTGATTGAGGCATAAAGCAACATGATCCAGATTAATATGGATTATGCTGTAAACTGGCTAGGTGATCGTTGTAGCATTTCTAAGATGTGGATGTGTTCTTTAATAGTTTTGCCTCTTGACAGTCCATGTCTCTCGCTGTCAACTTGAATGATGAATTAACTCGCCAATGCTTTACCTGGGATTGTACTGCTGTGTGACTGTCAAATTGTTCTTGATCTTGGTTAAGCAAGTCAAGGTAATTCTTGGTTTGTGTCAGGCTAATTGGTTGAAGTGCTGCTCTTTGGGAGGTCACACGAGTCAGTCTGAGTTGGGTAGCCATTAGAATGTGTTTTAAGTATTCTCGACGTGCAATTTCTTTTATGGCATTCGTCATACAATTGGGTAATAATATACAGTGAGAAGAACCCCAGCACTTGGAGGGACAAGGGGAAGATGTTTATATGCTGGCACCAATGAGAGATTAGCATAATGATCAAGCCTTTGGTTTGCTCCCACAAGGTATGGGCACGAATCCCCTCATGGATACCTACATGGTCAAAGACTCGAAGGCCATAGTTTCCTGTTTCCCAAAACTCGGGTTTGCTAAGTGGGTTCGGGGGATTTCTGGAATATCAAAAAATATATATATTTTTTAAGAGATGGCATTTTGATACTGTCACCTGTGATTATGAATTATCTTCTCCGGCCGTTTATTGTTTGCTCTGGTATTCATAGTATGCATAGAGGACTATATTAACTTCTATTTTCTATATTAGATTTAATGGAATATGTAAGAATTGTGTTTATGCATTCCAGGATGCAAGACAAAACTCTAGCATTTGTTGGAGATTCATTAGGCCGACAGCAGTTCCAGTCTCTGATGTGCATGGTCACTGGAGGCGAGGAGAGGCCTGATGTCATAGATGTGGGTAAGGAGTTTGGGCTTGTCAAGCCTCGTGGTGCCATTCGACCTAATGGGTGGGCTTATCGGTTTCCTAGCACTAACACTACCATCCTCTATTATTGGTCAGCATGCCTCTGTGATTTGGAGCCTCTTGATATCACAAACCGGGCCACAGAATATGCCATGCATCTTGATCGGCCACCAGCATTCTTGCGTCAATATCTTCACAAAATTGATGTACTGGTTCTCAACACCGGGCACCATTGGAATAGAGGGAAACTTAATGCTAATCGGTGGGTAATGCACGTAGGAGGCGTACCCAATAAAAACAGGAAGATAGCAGAGATTGGAGGTGCTAAGAACTTCACAATCCACAGCATTGTTAGTTGGGTGAACTCACAGCTCCTTAGTCATCCACAGTTAAAGGCCTTCTATCGGAGTATCTCACCCAGGCATTTTGTCAATGGAGACTGGAACACAGGAGGGAGCTGTGACAACACGACACCTATGTCTATTGGGAAGGAAGTATTGCAAGATGAGTCCAGTGATAATAGTGCTGGCAGTGCGGTGAAGGGAACAGGGGTTAAGCTCCTAGATATAACAGCTCTATCCCAAGTAAGAGACGAGGGTCACATTTCCCGGTACAGTATTACAGCGTCACGAGGAGTGCAGGATTGCTTGCATTGGTGTCTGCCTGGTGTTCCTGATACATGGAATGAAATCCTTTCTGCACAAATCTAGTTATGTATTTTTGGTACAGAAAGAAGAATTCTCATACGATGAAAAGTAAAATACTATCCTCTTGTGGCCTCTAGATGTGGGCAATATCTAAAAGCCGTATTCTGGACTAGATTTCAACATAGGATCGGAGATATCATTCAACAAGAATCTTCACTGGAGCATAGTCTCTCTGTTGCCTCATACCAGTAGTTTTAGTTACTTGAATTTATAGCTTGGCTGATCATAGTCGTATAAACTTGCCTTTTCTGCAAATTGCAACTAGAAGAGATGCTTTATACAGGAGGAAAGAGCACTGTGAAAGTAGGAAAACTGAGATGAATTGGGAATTTGGAATTGAAATTCTGGTCCGAAAGGAGACATAATTCTGGACTTGTATTATTTATATCTATGTTGTTCTTGTTGGATGACTAATACTTGTACAACCAAATCCCAAATGTTATGTAGAATACATACTACATTCATCTGTTGTTTGAATACCTTTCAATAATACAATTTAGCAGTATTTCTCATTATTTGGCACTTGCGTGCGTTGGAAGTAATTACATGTTGGACTAGCCTCTCGATAAACAATTTGTGTTTCGTCTAATGCAAACTTGTCATGAACAATGGCTTGTCGGTTGCATTTGCATCTCAGACTTAAGCAACAAGTTACGTGTGATCCCGGATTCCTGGTGATTTATCATGTCTCACGTCTATGGTGCTTTCCAACTACTTTTGGTATATATCAAAAGCCTTTTTTTTTTTTAATGAGCTGATCCATGGGACACATGATTGATTATTCTTCATTTTGGGTAATCAGTTGAAAAGTTGATAGTAATTGAATTGAAAGCAAAAGATGGTGATAATTCGAATAATAATAGAGGCTCACTATTCTTCAATCTTATCTCACTTTTCGCTTGATTGACAACTTTATTATAATCTATAGGGTCAAGCTTTGAAGAGTATTTTCGGTTAGATTTTGCCGACACTATTTTTTGGATTATTAGAATTATGTGTCAACGTTTCGGTGGATGGATACATTATCCAACATGAAAAACTTGCATTGAACGATCTTATTGTTATTTGGTAAGACCGTCCAATGCAAATGTTAAAACTATAATTTAATATTGACACGTCACACTTGCATTGGAAATCAAACCATCTCAAGTAAGTTTTTCTGTACTCGTACACTCGAGAATTTTTTATTTTTTTTTGGTATCGAGCATCCTAGACTTCGTCCAGGCACCCATCAGCATGTCCTCCCCAACTGCATGACTTGCCGTGGCCTGTATGTTGGATCGTGAAGTAGGACAAATAGGAAAGTCTGGCCCACCACCCTGGCCCTACAAGGATGCAAGCGGAGCCCCATGTCCGTCCTTCTACCAGTAAAGCTAAACGTTTTGAGGGTTGACCACAATGTAATTACCCGGAGTAGAACCAAGGACTTTCCTTGAACCACCTTGTGCAACGGATAGTATCAAAGACTTGGACCACAAAGGTGGTTGCCTTGGACCTTGGGTATTTAATACCAAGCGTTGGATCACCAAGGTTACACTCGAGATTTTCAATCGCCATAGAAGTGCAACGGATAGTATCATAGACTTTTTTGTAATATTTAATGAGGAATGCGTATTAAACCCTCTGTTCAATTAACCAAACACGTGGCAGCCTCGAAAACGTCTGTTCATGAATGATGCCAACACGTGGCAGCCTCGTAAACGCCAAACAAACATTCCGTTAACAAGTACAAAATCAGGTGGTTCGCGGACCATCGTAAGTCAAAGGACCCAGATGGCCCATCAACCAACTGATTTAACTGTCAAAGCTGGCGGTTGATAATCATTCACTCAACTTCTGTCACTCAGCAGAACCCAGCTGGAGTTTAACGTAAAACAACGTGTAACGGTCACTTTGCCCAAAAATCAACGATATCTAATATTAAAACAATTAAAATATAAAAAAAAGTTAATACAAGAAACAAACGATGTGCAAGTGCTTTCAACAAGAATCCCAAGTCGTTAAGTAAAAATCTTTCCTTGTTTTCTCAAAAACACATAAAAATCTTCACTTTCTCCGTTTCTCGTCCGACAATTATCTCGATTTCTATGGCCGAAGATTTCGCGAAAGCGGTGGAGGATGGGCTCAAGCTCTCTAAGCGCCTCTACTTCGGCAGGGACCGAGCGGTGTCGCCGCCGAAGCCGCTACCGTCGATGGAAAAATCCGCCTCGGCGGAACCCTACATGCCGACGGCGCCTATGGTCTATGCCGTGATTCACGACCCTAAGATCGTGGACAATCCCGATATACCTAGCTACCAGCCGCACGTGCACGGAAGATGCGATCCTCCGGCGTTGATTCCGCTGCAAATGAACCGGGTTGATTTGGAGGTTGATTGTTATCTGGATACTGCGTTTATTCGGGTTTCAGGAATCTGGAGGGTCCATTGCGTTATGGGTAGCAAAAGCTGCGATTGTCGCATCGCTATACCTATGGGCGAGCAGGTACTTTTGGAAGTCTTTTCTATGATTTTGATTCACGTAGTTGAATTTGATTAATTTTTGTTCTCAAGTAATATATATTATTTGGCTAACAGGGTTCAATATTAGGTGTTGAAGTTGAGGTTTTGAGAAAATCATATTCTACTCAATTGATTGCAATTGAAGACAATAAGGATGTAGAGAAAGGAGTCAGGCCTGAAAATGGAGGCTTTTTGAAACCTCATATACTTACTTTAACCATACCACAGGTGATCATTACGCGTTATCATAGATAAACTTATAATCCAGACTTTTGGGGTCTCTGGTTCTAAATAAATTGTATTATTTGAATCATTTTCAGATTGATGGGGGTTCCAATATTTCGATAAAACTTTGTTGGTCTCAGAAATTATCTTATAATGATGGGCAATTTTCCTTAGAAGTACCGTTTAAATTTCCAGAGTATGTCACTCCTACTATTAAGAAGATCCCGAAAAAAGAGAGGATAAATTTGAATGTAAATGCTGGTACTGGAAATGAAGTTTTGTGCAAGACAACTAGTCACCCTTTGAAGGTGCATATTAGTTCAAAGCTACTCCTTGGATTTTGTTTATTATTATTATTTTTTGAATATCTTGATGAGTGTGGTATTTTTATTATTTGAATTTCCAGCAATTAAGGCGCGATGTTGGGAAGCTTGGTTATTCATATGAAGCAGAAGTTCTCACATGGTCTAGCACTGACTTTAGTTTCTCATACTCTGTAAGACTCTAATACATTATTCTTGCTGTAAAACTTGTAATGACTAAAGTTTAATGATAGTTTATATGGATGTGAACATACTTTGTACTAGAGATGAATTGGCATCAGTCACCATTTAGCTTTTATTTCTAAATGTAAAAATATCTTGGTCATTAATTATTATGTCTAATACTCTCATCTACTGTATTTTTTTAGGTCTCCGCAAGTCATATATTAGGGGGTGTGCTCTTGCAATCTCCATCCTCAAATGATGTTGATCAAAGAGAGATGTTCTGTGTCTATCTTTTCCCAGCAAGTCAGCAGAGCAGGAAGGTTGGTCTAGAATTTGCTCTAACTGATAGGTGCTCATTTTATTATTTGTTTACTTTTCATTATACCTATCCTCATCATACTATCAAATTATTTGATAGGTGTTCAGAAAGGAGGTAGTATTTGTTGTTGATATAAGTGGAAGCATGCAAGGAAAACCACTTGAGGACACGAAGGCTGCATTATCTTCCGCCCTCTCTAAGCTTGACCAAGAAGATTCATTTAACATTATAGGCTTTAATGGAGAGACATATTTATTTTCAACATCAATGGAGTTGGCAACAAAGGAAACAGTTGAAAGGGCGTCTCAGTGGATTAGCATAAACTTTATTGCCGGGGGGAGTACAAATATATCTGTTCCCCTAACTAAGGTCACTTTTTACTTTTTATGTATAATTAGTTTTAGGTGAACTCCTCATCTAGAGTTTCCATATTTAATTTCTGATCTTTCATACACAAGCATAATCCATTTTTTATCTTATACAATTACTAGTTTACAATATCTATGCATGAATAAAAAAGTAGTGTGATTTAAAAAAACAAAAAACAAAAACAAAATGATGCCACATCCATGTAAAAGAAATTATGTGGTAGTTACTTGATGGGAGAGAATTTCCGCACTGCCTACTGCATTTTTATATGTTTTAAGAACATCTTGATATTCCTCCACGGCTCCACCATCCAGCCTTTTGTTGTTGTTTGAATTTGCTAAAATCATTATTAATATTAAATGTGAGTTACAGAATGTTCAGTTCCAATTTTCTTTCAGGCTGTGGAGATGCTAGCTGATACTCGTGGTTCAATTCCAATAATCTTCCTTGTCACTGATGGGGCTGTGGAAGATGACAGACACATTTGTGATTTAATGAAAAGTCGTTTAACAAATGGAGGACCAATTTGTCCACGAATATACACTTTTGGTATAGGTAGGTGTCTATTGTTTTGTGCGTTGCTAGTAGCATTATCATTTACTTCAAAACCCTTCTTTCTTTCTTTCCTCTCCAAAATGAGTGAGTGTTGGGGGTTGAGCACAATGTTGCTCATGGTTTTGTAACCCTTCTTATGGTTTTGAGCACAGTGTTGGGGATCTGACATGTATTTTAGTTTTGGCTAGCTTAGAATGAAATTTGTGGTTAACTTAAAGATATGTGCTCCTTTTTTGTTTCTGAATTTTTCTTTGGGTTGTCTGATCCGTTTACTGTATACGATGTGGAAATTTGCAGGTTCTTACTGTAATCATTATTTCCTGAGAATGCTTTCAACAATTAGCAGAGGGCAATATGATGCAGCTTATGACTTAGGTCAGTTTTGCATTTCAAATTTCTATTAGGAAAAAATGATTTCTTTCTTCTCCCTGCTTCTACTGCCAATGGCCAGCACAACTGTATATGAATTTTGGTTGTTGGGCATATGGATGATATAATTTTCATATTAAACTGTTTAGAATTTGCCTTAGAATCTTAGGTGAGAGTCATGTCTCTTTGTTAGGTCTTATTTCTCCATTTGATTATGCATGGACTTTCCATGGTCATAACTCTTGATCTTTAAGAATGGATGCCATACTAGGGCCATACTTTTAGTATACGTTCAATACAAAGTCCAGTGGTTTTAAACTTTTAGTAATAGATCCCTTGTCCCTAAGCTGCTATTACCATGAGATCTTTCATACTTAACAAGGAATTGTTCTTTGATAAGAAAAAGTCATAAGAAAATTTGTGCTTCCTTTTCATATTGCTGAACTTCTGATGTTTCATAACTTTCTATTGGTCAGATTCAATTGAGTTCAGAATGCAAAAATTATTTACAAGAGGCTTATCAGTCGTCCTCGCAGATATAACCATTGATACATTGAAAGATCTTGATGATTTTGAGGTATGCTTGTTCTGACTTTCTTTTAGGTTTTGTTTAGCTTGATTAAAGTATTCCTGTTCCTCTTCCTTTTCTTTTGATGCCAGTTAAACATGTTTCTCTTTTGGAGATTCCACCATCTAGTTATGTGATCCCAGTTGCTTTCAATTTAATCACTTCCTTCTGTTCATTGATCATGCCAGCAATTGTATGTTGTTCCACATCATTTGGAATTGGGGTTGCATACCTTTGTGATAACATGGTGATACAAACTCATACACCTTGGTTTGATGTGTGTGTGCTCCATTTAGTTTATCACATTGAACCAACTTTAAATATAAATTACTGCTATTAATTCAGTTCCTTTCTTTATCCCATTCCTTGACTTATTAAGTTTTTCCTGCAAAAATTTTGGTGACAGATGCACCCTTCTCGTATTCCAGACCTTTCATCCGAAAGCCCATTGATGATTTCTGGTAGATATCAGGGAAGATTTCCTGATACTCTTAAAGCTAAAGGTGTTTCGGGAGACTTGAGTAATGTCGTTATAGAACTGAAGACACGAAATGCTAAGGACATACCTCTTGACAGGGTAAGGCGCAATTACTTCCCTTTAGGGTTCAGCTCATTCATGTGTGTGTATTAAACACATAAACTTGTTTAGTTGTATATGTTTTTTCAATCTAACATTATTGTGTTTCATATCTTTGCATTTTAGATAAATAATTTACATTTTTGTATAAGCCAAAAACCATGTTTAGCTCTTCTCTTTTAGCCATCCTTGTATAAAATGTCTCATTTTAACTATTTTCCTTGTGTAATAGGTATTTGCAAAGCAACAAATTGATCTACTCACAGCTCAGGCATGGTTTTCAGAAGATAAACAACTCAAGGAGAAGGTATGTGTTTGGCCTTCTGTTATTTATTTACTTGGGAACTTGTGGAAAGAAAAGTAACACCTGCACTGATTCAATATCAACTTCAATACTGGAGCTGATGAACTTTGCAAAAACGGATTTTTTTTATACTGGCTGGTAATCATTTTCTAGTAGCCAGAAGAATTAATGTTATTCCAATTCCATTGTCAGATTGCTAAGATGAGTGTACAAACTGGTATTCTCTCTGAGTATACCCGTATGGTCATACTAGAGACCGTTGAAGAAAACAATGTTACAGAATCATCTGCAAAGAAGGTAAATATTGACAACATCAAATGTTTCTTAAATATTGTCTACCTTGGTGAATGCAATCACACCCTGCAGGCCTGCAAGCTACAAGCTTGGTTAAGCTAACTTAAAAGTGTATTTATCATTATAATGACAAGTGATTGAAAACTCATGTCAACAGGCATCCACCCAGAAGATAGTAGACTCTAAAGTTTCGAAAACAATACATCTACAGAGCCTTCACATCGGCTTTGGTGACTTGACTGCAACAGCCGAAAACATTCCTCCAGGTTATGAAGGACCAAAATTGCCGGAGGTCGCTGAGATCTTTGTGAAGGCAGCTTCCAACTGCTGTAGCAGTTTGTGCAATAAGTGCTGTTGCATGTGTGCAATAAGTTGTTGTTCCAAGCTAAATGACCAATGTGTCATTGTGTTGACACAACTGTGCACTGCCTTAGCTTGTTTCGGTTGCTTCGAGTGTTGTTCAAGTATATGTTGTCCTGGGCATGATGGAAATTGAAAATGTATCTCACAATGTCCCACAGACGATGATATGTAGGTAGTTTTACGGTATAGAAATGATATTATTATTGACACTATCACGCAATATCGCGTTTATTGTATGTAGCCGATCATTTTTTGCAGACTCTACAGAGTCTGCAAATTCAAATCATCTCATGCATTTTAATGATGTGGAGATTGGCTTCAATTGTTGTTTCCCTTTGAATCAAATAGTTGGGCAAACACGCAAAGATACAAAGAGTTAAAACACCAATAAAATCATCAAATCTTCGAATTTCGTTTGCATCACACAATCATACATACCTATACGCTATACGTTACTCTCATCGCTTCCAGTAAGATCTTCAACATGTTCCTCAACTTCCAACTCTGTCACTTCTTCTTTGTCATCTGAACCGCTTGATTTTTGGTGGAATTTCTCTTGGATTTTCGTCACACCCTTCTCCACAGGTCCCATTGCTTGATTTATGGTCAATACAACATCCTTCACAACCTGCTTATCAAAGTCCATATAAGTATAAAATCTCAAAAATGAAAAGATAAATAAAGATTAATGAGAAACATTTAACTAACATGCTGGCCGCCTTCAACAACAATGTCTTGAACACTTTCAGTGATGCTTGTTCCAGGTGCTTCAATTTGAGTTTCTGTTGTTTCAAGTACAGCTTGTTTCTCCTTGTCACCCTCCTCTACTGTTACCGCTTCTTTGGTTTTCTCTGCTGTCACCTTCCCACGCTCAGAAACCGGAAGATAACGATAGGGTTCAACCGAAAAGACAAACACATGGGCAACTGCAGCGATTGCCATCTACAATGCCATAGATAGAAACTTATAAACTCATGGCTATAAAAAAATTAAAAAAAAATTTAAAAAAAAAAAAAAAATCTTTTCCTTTTCAAGATGTATTGATTTTAACTATGAATTTTGCACGCAAGATAGATCTTCATTAGTAGACAATGAATATATATAGAATGCTCAGTCTCTTTTGGAATATAAATATCACACAATCTAACGTATTGAATCAGAACAATCAGACCAAGGTAAAAGAAGAATCGTCTCTCTAAATAATTGTGATATTCAAACAAATAAATCTACGAAAATTATAGTAGTAGATTGCTTTGAAGCAGTTATAGAGAGAATTTATAGAGAGAAATTTATAGTAGCTTACTTCAATGCAGATAAAAAAATCTTGCAATCCAGTCTTTAGTTTTTGTTCCTTTGGCAGAACTCCTAATGCATACAATAGGGCAATACCGACACCCTGCCACCACGTAGCAAATACAATAGCCTTGAAGCTGATAAACTTCGCCAGAGGCTTGATCGGTTCAAGTCTTTCATGAGTTACATTATAGAACTTTACGAGACAATATAATGCCCACATCTGGCTGAAGTTGAGTACTACTGTTAAGTATGGATACCTGCAAGTTTAACAATTATTGATGAAAATTGTTTTTCCTTTGCAAGAATCATTTTCAATGAAAAGAAATTCCTCCTCTTAAATTATGCAGTAAATAAAAGGGTACCATCTTTTGGTTGTCTCACCGACAAGTATTATCACTGATATGAATACACTTGGAAGTTGAAATTTAGATAGATTTCACATACCCATAGTACCACTTGAATTCTCCATCACCATAAACCCCGAAAAGCTCCAACAAGAATGCCAAGAACGCGCAAAGTGTCTTAAGAATCATCTGGACTGACAAAGTAGATATCAGTTCATCAAAACCATAGCCAAATTATTTTGAGTATGGTTAGTGACCTTACATATTGTACTAGACCAAATTTTTCTATTGAGAGTAGATCTTTTCCAAGAACACGCGGTTGGAAGAAGAACTTGCTAAACGGTCTAGCTTGTTCTCGTTGATTCTCCTGATCAGCTCCTTCTAACAATGGCTCACCAAGCTGGTTTCTCGATTTATTTTCAAGGATTTCTTTGACTCTTCTTTCTCCACCTAGATCAATATTTCACATAAAATATAAGCTCGCGAAGCCTACTAAAGTTGAAATGTTCTTGTCTTAGTTCTCGTCCATCAATTTCAGTTGAAATGCTCGTTAATATGTTAGTTACTACAAAGAAACTGAGAAATAAAAGTTAAATAACACAGCAAGTGGCGATGCGCATGCAATTGAATTGAATCAAAGCAGAAATAATAAGTCATTTTTTCTTACGAAGAAAATAATGAATATCTTACCAAGACAAGCAACCAAATAGCTCCCAAAAGAATACAATGCAAATGCCTCGTAGCAATTTCTTAAAATGTCACAAGCCAGAGAAAACTTTGGGTTCCACAATGATAAAATCTGGGGCAGCCAGTAAACAATGTGTAACCATTACTAATGCAAGCATGATATATATATATATATATAAAACATTTATCAAAATTATCAACAACCCATCAAACATTAATTGTCTATCATATCAAAGCTGGAGGCAAATCAAAAACAAAACAAGTCACAAATATGCTTTGAAGGAAGATACGATCACACGAATATAATCTTACCGACTCAGTAGCATAGACAGGAACTATGAACAGAACTGCAACAATCCATTTTTGTTCCTGGAAAATCCAAAAACCCAATTCAACATTGATTGACCAATTGACAAACAAGTTATATACTTGTTTAACCAATCAATTACTCGAAAAATTCCAATGGTTTCATTTGATTATATCTTTATATATAATTATATATCATATTCATAACAAGAACAGAGAAAATGCATGTGTATTGAAATACAAAGGGATGAGAAGTACTAACAGCAGCGTTGGTGTATGATCTGAGATGTTGAATAATCAGATAAATGGAGAGAATCACAGCTGAAAATGCAAAGCACCCTCCTATAATAAAAGCTGGTTGATGAAGATCTCTATATGTTTTCTGTTCATACACTGGTATATTACTTGATGCCATCTCTCTTGCATCTTCTTCCACTCCCAGTACTCTGAAAAAAATTAAGAACATATAAACAATTCAGTTTTAATTGTTATTATTATGTTATCATCGTGAAAAGTGAAAACACAAACAAAACGTAAGTGATTAGATTCAAGATATTCCCAGAAAAACAGCGAAGCCACCTGAATTAAATGGAACAAAAACAACAGTGAGATGAGGTAAAGAATGCCACCTCAGTTGAAGAAGTATATAAGTTGAACTTGGAATCGACACGTTTAATGATCGTTAACTTACTGGTTTCAAACGCTGACACGTTGCTTTTGAGGATCTTTCAGTTATCAAAACTCAAGAGGACGCCAAATTTAGGAAAATTGGAATTGGACCCAAGATTTTGCCATACCCTGTTACTCTGTTAGGGGTGTGAAAAAAAAAAACTGCCTAACCGTATCAAAACAACTAACTCAACCCATAAAGTTTGGGTTGGTTCGATTATAAGGGCTAGTTTGGTATTGCTGTAGCTTTTAAATAATTGATGTTAGCTGTGCTGAAAAAATAAATCTGTTGTGAAGTTAATCAAACAATTGTTTGGTTAATGCTGCTGTTGAAATTGATGTGGATTGAAAAATAGTATTCATGCGTTTGATAATTTTTACTTTTAATTGTTGTAATTTTACATAATGACTAAAACAAATATGAAATTGAATTATTAAGCGAAGCAAAGATTTTCTTTTCACACCTCTCAATATCAAACTCCTATGGCAACCGAAAAATCTAGGGTTTGACAGCACCAAGTCTAAAAAAAAAAGGGTGCTTCTTCCTTTACTCCTTTCTTTTCTTTTGACTGCAATATTCTTTGATTTCTTTTGCTTGACATACATGTACCTACAACACTTCAATCTTTATCACTTTTTTATTTATTTATAATTTTTATTGATTGTATTTTTGGGTGAGTTTGTGATGATAAAGAAGAAGAAGAAATAGATGGTAAAAAAAAAAAAAAAACCAGTTTTAGGGGTTTGTTCTAAGTTTGGGTGTTTGTTCTGGAATTGGGTTGAGAAGATAAACAAATTGTTTTTTAAAATATTTTAATTAATCTTATATTTAATTTCTGATGAACTAATAAAATTGAGTTATATGAAATTAAACATGAGATATATTTGTATTTATGTTAAATCAAGATAATTTAGTTTTTAAAAAGATTCATTAAGGGCCAGTTTGGTATTAATGTAATTTTTATAATAATCACTGTTAGCTGTGCTGAAGAAATAATCAGCTGTGAAGTTAGTCAGCAAATGTTTGGTTAATTATACGTTTAAAACTACTGTATAGCTTAAAAGCAATATACGTATATTTGGTAATTTTATTTCAAAAGTGTTGAAATTAGTTACAATGACTAAAATGTATATGATTTTAGAACCTTATTTTATTTTTTTTCATTAATTATATATATTAAATCAATATTTAAGTAGAATATTTAAATTAGAAAAAAAAAATCCATAAGAATAATAAAAATATTTTTAAAAGATTTTATAAATCAAATCAATATTTGATTAGAATCTTTAATTTTATGATGAAATAAGGAATATAAATGATTTTAATTTAATTTCATAATGATAATAATAATATTTTAAAAGATTCATTAAATGTTGAAATAGATTATTCCATAATCACTTTCAAAAAGTAACCCTTCACCTACTTCTCAAAATCACTGTCAAAACTTACCAGATTATCAATTAATCACTTTTGAAGTTTTACCAAATATCAATTTATGTCAAAATTATGAAATAAGCTGATTTTAATTTTTCAAAAGCAATACCAAACTGGCCTTAGAATCAGATAGCAAATTCTATCATAATCACTTTGCTAAAGTAACCCCCACCTGTTTCTTAAAATTGATGCCAAATCAACACAATTTCTCAAATAATCATTTTTGGAAATTTTACCAAACATCTTTTTTAAGTCAAAATTATTAAATAATCAGAATTTAACTTCTTAAAAGTAATACCAAACGGGGCATAAATATAATAAATGGGTGATTCGGTTTGTCTTTAATTACAAGTGTTTTGGTTTGGGTTTGTGAATTATATTTCACGCAACCCCAAACCGAACCACATATTTTAAATCTGTTTCCACCTTTCTAATCTCTTCAAATTAACATTAAATTTCATTTATTTGGGAGTTGAAAACATGCATTAATTGATAAAGTTAACAATGCCAATATTCTTGTTTTAAAAAGAATGCTAATGTTCTTTGTGGCCTATTTTCTTTGTCCGTGATCCATTTCTTTGTTCGTGATCTATTTTCATTGGAACTTCCTGGTTGGGGATTATCAATACCAAACGCTTGAAATTGCAAAAAGTACTTCACAATCAACGTCTTCATTCGCTTTTCGTCCGGAATCGTTTTGACTCCCTTTATTTCAAGCACCAATGAATTTGAGTGGAATATTAACAAGCTAAATGAATGTCATTTACCATCTAACCACAGAATTTGGATCCTCTGCTGAGCTGATTTTTATCCTGTCCTATATAGATCTGTTGACATGTGTAATCAATGGCTATAATTTATTTCTTTTATTTATTTCATTTTCATTATTTTTAAATACAAAGTCCTATTCTCAAGTATTTTAGATCAGGAAAAAGATCAGCATAGCAGAGGATCCTACAATGAGCATGATTAAAATGTATTTAAGTATTGACATTTATATTTTTATTTAGATAAAATAATGGGATGAGTTTGTAGTACTATAAATTTTTTATTTTGGTAATTATTATACATTAAGAATAGTTTAGTTGAATTGGATTAGATTTTTAAAGTTTTTTTTTTTTTTTTTTTTACTATTGGAATGGATTGGATTGAATCTTTATTGTAATTGAATTTGATCAATTGGATTTGAATTTCCATTCTCTATTTTTTTTGTTTAAAACTAAGAAACCAAAACTATATAAATAAAAAAGAAGAGAACAAAGAGTAGCATAGGCCAAACCAGCCACAAAAACACCGGGAGCAAATCCTCAACCAGAAAAGTGGCGCGCAAGCCAAACAAGAAAACAAAAACATCAAGAAAAACAAAAAGACTTCTGACCCATGCAGTCAACATAGATCTCTGAGAACTCGCATCGTAGAACCATTCTCAATCCCACGACAATTCCAATAAAAGACACTAATTATCAGAAACCCTTGAAAAAGCCCGAGACCCGAACTTATAAGAAGTCAGTCTGCGTGCAATCCTAGTGGACCTTCCTAGTGGACTTTCGAGTAATAGTAGTATCATCTAACTCTTCTTCCTCAACCTGGTCAGCCTAGGGAGAATCAGCAATGAGGCGACGTTCAGCTTGGAAATCAGATAGCGGACGCTTAGGACCCTAGACCTGAACATCAAAGTTCGCAGCTAAAATAGGGGAACATGAAGATCCAAATTCATTCCTCAAAACAACCCGATCAACCCTTTCAACCAAAGGAGAAACTGTACCCGCTCTATCGTCCAACTCATCAACCGAAACCACTGATTGAGCAAAAGAAACCAACGGAACAGAATCCCTACCAACCTTCGACCCATGCCCGACCATCGAAATAGCTAAAGAGATCGAGACAACAACACCGGCTGAAACATCAAGAATCGAAGAGGGGCCCTCTGAAGAAACAAGCCCTGCTCCCACTATAGATGAATGAATATGGACATCAATAAGAGAATCCTCACTCCGCCCCACTTGCTGGGACCGATAAACCTGAGCAGCCACCACCGAAGTAGTAGGAGCCATCAAAGAAGTTAAACCTAGCAAATCAACTAGACTAGCAGAAGAAACCACACCCAAAATCGGATTTGAACCTGTCAAAGAATGAACCACAACTGAATCCAGAGACCCTAAATCCTACTAAATAGCGACAAAGACATTAGAAATCGAAACTTTCACCCGAGGAAAAACCAGTTTAGGAGCACGGTTGCGAGGAACCTAAAACCCCTCATCAGCAACAACCGTGGCCGGACCATCTCTAGCCGAATCGGGCTTACTAAAACTAACAGGAATCCATTTACCAGACTTGTTCCAACGACAAGCATTGGGAAAATGACCAATGGAGGAACAAGTATAACAGAAAGCCGGGAGATTCTCATATTCCACCAAAATGAAAGAACTATGAGAATCATCCCTCTCAAGAAGCAAAAAAGACGGAGGCACAGTAGACACATCAATATCCACTAGAACACGCGTAAAATGTCCAAAATCACCCTCCAAAGTAGCCATGTCCAACCGTAAAGGCACTCTGATCCCTCTAGTTAAATTGAAAATAATCTTCGGATGCCAGTATTCCCATGACAGATCATAAAAATGAACCCAAACCTGAGCATTTGAAGACTTATGTAATGCCGGGTTAAAATCCGGAATCCAAGGCTGAAGTCGTAAAACACCTGGTTTGAGATTAAGAGACCCCAAACTCCAAACCATATTCATGTTAGCATATGAATTCAATATAATCTGAAAGTACCCCTTACCTAAAGAAATCAGCCTTCAAATAGAGTTCAACTTCCAAATAGACTGCAGCTTGGCTTTAAGATCAACCAACTTCCAAGGCTTCTCACCACTAGAAAGGACAACCCGACCAATGAGAGAAAAATTACAAACCTCCAATCTAGACTTATAAGTAGAGGGATCCACCCGAACAGTCACATAACCACCATTTTTCGAAAGAATCGAAGGACCAGAAACATTTTCCACCTGATTCGGGGCAGCCTTAAAAAGATCCGCATAAGCAAAGCCCTTAATAGATGACAGAGGCAAGGAAGAAGCCTCCATGCTCATCAGATCCATGGAGTTAGAAACACCTAAACCCTAATAGCCATGCACATGCAAACGATTTTTTTTTTTTTTATGAATAGTGCCACTACAGTACTGTGAACAGTGTCACATAGTGTCATGAATAGTGTGTAAGGAATTTGATTAATATCGAATCTAACATGCATAGGCAAATAATAAATCCATAGTTTAACCTAAACATGTTTCTGTTATGATTTAATCAAACCCTAAATACATGTTACTAACCCATAGTGATTCAAGAGAGAGCGGAAATAAGTGAAAGCGGAAGCATACCTAAATCCATTGCCGGAGGTTGGTGGACGGGTTGTGATCTTCCAAATTATCACGATCTTTGTGAACCCAAAAGTGTTCTCTCTTGTTCTGGTGATGGAGATACAGACAAGTCAAAAAGTATCGTGTAATTTAGGGACCATAACCCTAATATATAATAATGAGATTATTATAGGTTTTGCTATTTCTAATTTGGCCCCTCATCAAATTAGATATAACACTCTGGTATCTATACATTAATTCCATGACAATTATACCCTTAAACCTTAAAACTTTAAATCTTAATTAGATCACTTTAATTTAGGCTTAACCAAAGATAGCATAACACATTTAATATTTACATGTGTGGCTCCACATGATGGAATTTTCCAACACAGTGACCGCTATAGTATATGTGAACAATGCCACTACAGTACCCCCATGAACAATGTCATTGCATCACCTGTGAACAGTGCCGCTAGAGTACCTGTGAACAATGCCGTGCCATTTCTCTAATCTAATAAATAGTGCTTTAAAATTGCAATTAATCAACTTGGATAAAAAATAATAATAAAATATTGGATATTGGAATTTGCAAAATTCAATATATGGATTTGATTCATCACAAACACCTAATATATTTAATTTAAAGAATAACGTTATAGTCTCAACTTGAATCCTAATTTGTACCATGATATGTCATTTGATAAATGAATACATATTAATGTCATATTTTATATGAATTATTTTTTTTGAAGGGAAACAACTTACCATTCAACAAAAAATGGATTACAATTGAGCTAGACAGTCGCCTAGAACAATCGGAGCCACACAAGACAGGGTCTCCTCCATCTAGAATAAAGCATTACTTAAAGAAAGGTTGAATTTCGCAAGCCTATGAGTAGCCGGATTGGTTTGCCTAAGAGCAAAAACAACTTTACAACCAGGATGGCAATCCAAAAAGGAGATGATATCATTAATGATAATACCATTATCAGAAAGGGGAATACTTGCTTCATTGATTAGCTTGACCATCACTTGGGCGTCCGACACCAAAGTACAAGGAAGGATCCCCGACTCACTAGCAAAAATGAAGCCTTTAAGAATAGCAGTGGCTTCCGCCTAGCTGGCGACAAGGCGACAAAGATAGGCATCCTTATTAGGGAATCCTATAAAAGTATCCTTAAAAAACCCTAAATTGTTACAAGTTGAGATGAAATTTAAAAGAGTTAATTGCACTGGTGGCCACCAGTTTTAGGCATAAATACCAGTTTGGTAACCGCTTTTACCCAATGCACCAAAATAGCCACTTTTGGCAGACATGTCGTTAACGGTGGCCATTCCGTCCATTTTCTAACGGAATTGCTGATGTATTGCTGACGTTTTCCGTCCATTTTCACTATTTGGCCATGAAAAGTCATTTTTGCCCTTACCATTCTGCTTCTTAAATCAAATCGAAATCCATTTTTGCCCTTTTTTTTTTTTTTTGAAGCAAATATATCATTTTTTCCATTGCTGCTCCAATTTTTAAACCAGGCAACAAATAAGTTTGGATCTATGGCAACATTCTCCATAGTTGCATTTTTTAATCCAAGACACAAAAGAATAACCACCAAAAGAAAAGAAAAGAAAAGAAAATTTGCAAGACTCTATACTGTGTAATTTCCAGGATTCGAGCAGTGTGCTGCACTTATGAGAGAGCAACAACACTATGCTTTTTATGCAACCATATGAGAGAGCAGCAACATTACTCTAGCCTATCTTCAACCATATCTGACTTGGACAAAACTAGACACAGGGAAGGCGACAGGAGCCTCACCACGCAATCTCAACGACGATATTAACCACTAGACCTGGACTCTTAACTTCATCCCTCAACCAACTTCATCCCTTACCATTTAACAAAATTCTAACATCAGCTATTTTTGCCCTTACCAACCTTTTAACAAAATTCTAACATCTTCATCTTCATTCTTACCAAAATTCTTCATCCTATCTCATCATCTTCATCCAAAATTCCACAATTACACAAGAAAAATCCTTCTAACACTGTCGCCACTAAACCCATCAAGAAAGCACCAACTTCTTCTTCAACAAAAAATCGCAACAAAAATTCAGTTTTGCAAACCTAAAATTTCCAAGTTCAATTCAATAAACCCCAAATTCAATTCTATGGATAGGGTTTCATCTATCTAATTCCTCTACCAGAAAACCCTAGTTTCAATTCCTCTTTAACAACTCAAAAAACTCAAATCTCCAACAAAAAAATCCACAAAGCTCTCTGTTTCTCTCTCTCCCGATGGACTCTCTCTTCTTTCTCTGAAATCCACCATTGATGGTTCATCATCTGCCACTGCCGCCTCTGTTTTCTCTGACTGGAACGACGACCTTGCTCTCTGCCACTGGTCCGATTCTCTCCATTTGTTTTCAATTTTGTTCTTCGGTTTTTCGATTTTGGTTGGTGTTGATTAATTTTTGGTGTTCGTTTCAGTTTTTATTTTTTATTTTTATCTGGGTTTGTTTGTTGAATATTGATGTATAAAGATGATGGTTGAGATGGTGTTGAATGATGTTTGAAGATGATGATGGTTTCTGGGTGTGACAGTGGGTTTGTTTGAAGATGATGGCTTTTATTAAATGGTAAGGGCAAAAATGGCTTTTCATGTACAAATAGTGAAAATGGACGGAAAACGTCAACAATACATCAGCAGTTCCATTAGAAAATGGACGGAATGGCCACCGTTAACGATATGTCTGTCAAAAGTGGCTATTTTGGTGCATTGGGTAAAAACGGTTACCAAACTGGTATTTATACCTAAAAGTAGTGGCCACCAGTGCAATTAACTCAATTTGGAGTAGTTTAGAACCCAAAAAAAGCATCCTTATTAGGGAATTCCTCACACGTGCTAAATTTTGTCTCTACCTTTAGCAATATGAGATAGTTTCCAAATGAGGAAAGCGTTAGAAAACTTTCCAAGTATAGTTTGGACGATGTAATTACCAAATTAAAAGCAAGACATACATTCATAGAGAGTTGTCAAACTCACATTGGTTTCGAAAATCACATCGTCCACATCGTAGGTTGTGTTGAAAATTGATACATGTTTATTGGTAAATAAAACCCTCCTCGTAGACAGAAATCCTCCTCGCTTCTCTTTCCTATAGTTAGTCTTTAGGAGAAACTTGCATCTCGAGGAAAAATTGGGGACCCATTTGGCATGCATGAGAGTTACACTATGCTTTGAAACTCTCACACTTTATTGCGAAAACTAGAATATTGTAGCCGGATCTACAGTGTATATATCCCAGTTGTGATATTTCCACGTGGCAAATATTGCCACTTGGTAAAATCGTCTGGCGAAGCTAGAAATTCAAGATTGGAAGAGTCATTATATAAGAACAAAAAAAAATTAGGAGGCCGAAGTGTAAAATGTCTAAAATTTAGGAAGAATTTTATAATTTTTATTAATGACTTTTAAAATTTTGTTGAGGGAACAGGGAAGGGGGGCCATGCATGACCCCTGTTATATATCGTATTATCATGCTGCACCAAGATCTTCTCGCTTGATGGCGCTCGCTACTTTTTGCTTTCTAAATCTAGGGCAATGTATCATAATTTCTTAATCTAGTATGTGAAGATTTAAATCGCGGTTGCATATTTCTTTCTTTTTTCGGGCAAAGATGCACAGTTCATGTTGTATACAACATAAATTCGTAGTTATACTTTTTTTTTCATTTTTGATCACTATCAACTATCAAGTCTCTTAATTATATCTTTTTCCCATGCATTCAGGAATCATCAGGACCACAAATACGTATACACAGACCGAACCAATTAGCTGATGAAGATTATGCAATCATGTGATGGTGTCATGATTTTCTAATCCAATGGCTGGGGTTGAATAATGGAGTAACTAGAACTGGTTTTCCTAGGAGAGATTATATTATATCATATATTGTTAGTGAATTAATTAAGACAATCAAGATTGTGATTAGTAGTAATATAATCATTTTATTCCTCTATTGGGTGGTGTAATATTAATAAGTAACACGTGAGAGACAGCTGCATAAAACCAATAAAAAGTACGTAGCTTGATTTCAAAGTGACTTGACTCCGATGTTTGAGATTGAGAGCTTCGATCGACGTTGTTAACTCGGACCGGTCCCTTAGAGACACGTGTTGGTCGGATGAGTTACATCAAATTGTTGCTCGACGGGTGTGTATTTTTTAATCAATAATGTGTTGACGTGGCATTGGACCCACGTGACTGGACAGTATCACGTGCATGGGTGGTGCGCCATGCATGTAAAAGACACACTTCAGGAGCTGTAGGCCATTTCATAAATTTGAGGCATCGAGATTTAGACAAAGTTATAATAAATATACATATTTGAATTTGAGTGGTCAAGAAAAATATATATATATATTGGGAATATCAAGTCACGAGAGGATCTGAGGATGGTTTATAATATATATATATATATATATACACCAACTGCAGTTACGATGGCTCGAACTTGAAACATTCTTAAATTGAATATGAGATGATGGTTTTATGAAAATATATGGATGTAGCACTTTTTTCACTTGATTTTGTGGGATTAACACTAAGTTAATAACTTGAATTTTAACATCACCAAATTAGAGTATATGATAAAAATGCTCATTGACTTCATTTTTCTTTATTCCCTATATTTCTCTAAAAATGAAGATTCTCTTAAGAAAAATATAAAGTAATCGCGATTTTATCTTTCTTATAAGTAATTAAAGCAATTTGAAGTGTGAGAATGAGACCAAGAAGAAAAATCAACGGGAAGATAAAACCAAAAAAAATAGCGATCGGATATAAATCTGAAAAAAATAATAATAAACACGAAAAACATGGATCTGGAAAGAAAAAAAAATCAGAAATAAGATTTATATCCAAAACTTAATAAGTCTCAATAAAAAATATATATATAAATCTTGAACATAGGAAAACACTATAAATTATGAACTCGCTAGACATAGGAAAATCCTGACCTAATTGGTGTCAGGTTAAAAAAAAAAAATACAAATTAAGTATTAGTTATAGCTGGCAAGCACCGGAGATGAGTTAAGCAATAGTGTAGGTTGACGAGGGAGTCATATCTTGCATTGGTCCTGAAACTGTCTCCTGAGTCCTGAGATCATCACCTCGAAAATGGGATCTATCTATCTATTATTCTTATTATGATCAAATATTACATGATTCATGAGCTAACTAGGGATTTGTTTTGGGATACATGTCGATCTTCACTAGCTATTATAGGATCCTTAGATTTTCCAATTAACCTCTTGTTTTTGACTTTTTCCTTTTGTTACTTTCTCTTTTAATGGGCAAGTTGTGATGACATGCACTACTATTTTTAAACTTATATTTGCATATATGACTTCTTCTTCTTATGATCTATACTATATCCCCAATCATCTGGAACTCAGAAACAGATCTAAGCTTATTGTTAATTATCTCTTTCATTTGATTCGTAAATTATAATAGTTAAACTTTTAGGTCAAGCAGTCACCAGCTTTTCTGATATTTATGTATGTATATCTCTACGCTGTATAAAGTGAGGAGATAGCATATTAACGTCACTATTTATTAATAAACACAAATGAATAGAACTGTTTTCTAGCAAGAGTCATGTTATGTTGTATATATAATTCGATCATCAACCTGTATGTTTTTTTCTTATGCGTGTTTTTTTCTTATTGAAATTATATAATCCGATCATGATATTAGATATATATATAGAAATAGATACAGATAAAAATGGCAAAAAGGCGTCAGATGGTAGGCTCAGACCATTATCAGCCACCGATTTTCTATACCAATTAGGGGAAAAAAGGAGCTGGTGAGTGGAAAGCATAAAATGCAAGACACTTTGAGAGGATTCCGTGGGGGAGTAGAGAGATAGAGTTGGTGTTGTTGACTGAGTTTCACATCACACGCGTCAGCGTTTGGTATATATGTACAAACCACTTAAATTATATATATAGCGCGTTTGGTATATACATTCAAACCACTTAAATTATATATATATATATCGACAATCACGTAAGAAATGCATAACATGCAACATGATTTAAACTAATTATATGTATACATCTAGACGTATTGAAACTTTTATCCTCACACACACAGCAGCAGAGTGGATGGTGGTTGGGTTAGTGAGGGACAACCCCACGATACCCATTCTTTCTGCCTACTCCCTTACTCTAGCCTGTCTTCCCATTGGCCCCATACCTTTTTCTCCTCCGATTTTCCATTAATGTGATCTCTTGATTGAGAGATCAAATCGCTTAATTCTTTTCACCATATGTATGTGTACATACATACGGCTCGTTAATGCTATGTCACGTTAATCATATGAATTGAATAATATCTCGGACAAACGTGGAAGGTTCCATCATAAGAGCTTGCATATATCTAATTTTGTGGGAGAAATTTAGGTGCTGTTACACAACTAGGTATGCCGTCTGGTTTCGATTTTGATATCAATAAGAAGAACCATGTGGATTGGTCATTTCCAATGAAAGATAGAAAACCCTTAATCTGTTAATTTGTTATCTAATTCTTTTTAGTTCGGCGATTTATTTAATTACCACATATCACTCGAACGAACGTGCATGCTTACCACTAAATTGTTATATGGGTGTACCTACAAAGTAAATATAAAAGAAAATGATGTAGAATTTTCTTGCATGCATGCGTACAAATTTACATTGATTTTTAGGGGAAATTCTTCACTAAGATGCATATACTAAATATCATAATATGTAAAAATATCCGATGATAATATATCATATAAAAGTTCACGCTTCAAGAGCAACACAGGCAGTGACAATTGAAGAAGAATATAAAATATATATGATAATGTATTTATTTTACATGTTGTGATTATGATAGAAGAAACATATTAAACTAATGAGAAAACGACAAATAAGCTGGAAAAAGTTGACGCGGCAAAAGTCAGTACTGTTGGGAACTTAAACCATCCTGTAACAAACAACTTACCATCCAGTAACTAACAACTTGTCTATGGAATTTCTCACAGTCCCAGTCCTTTTTTCTTTCTATTTAACTCCTAATTAAATGCACCTCTATGAGATCTGCATGTGTACTGTCTACAATTAAGCACTAACTCGATCGCTTTCTGTAGCAACACAACACTCTCGCCATTTCTCTATTTCATTTCACCAAATGAGGGTAAGAAAATTAATGGTATATATAGTTTTTATGATATATATTCTTTGAAAATATATATTTGAGGTATTGATTAAGGAGGGTGTTTGTTGCAGATGTTCAGTTGGATTCACAGCAAGCGCAATGGCTGCAAGCATGTAAGCAAGAAACATGACTTGGTTTCTTCACCTAATCGTAAGTTTAATTTGCTTAATTACCATGTTTGTAGACTTCGATCAAAACTTGATCATATATATATAGCAGAAAAAACATCAAGTATGATCATAATGCATTTAACTCCTTTAATTTTGTACACACAGATTACTTACAGAAAGAATTACCAGCAGCAGGTTGTAGAGAAGAATTCATTGATTGGCCTCATAATGGTCATGGATTGCTAGCAATTGGTACAATTGGAAATACCAACTTGAAAAAAATAACAGAGAAAACCAATCTTGATGAAAATCCTGAAGAAGAGGGCAAGCTTCAAAATCACTTAGATTTATTATTCAATGAAGCTTTTGGTCAACCAGAAGCTCCCAATTTTTCATTGGCTAAATTTGTCAAGCAATCAAACGATGATGATGATGATGATGCAGTACATTCTGTGGATTCCAGTAACAAGGATGACCATCATGTTCAGAGGAGCACGAGTAGTGTAGTATATAACATTAATAGAGAGAAAGATATTTGTTTTGATAATAGAGGCACTGCAGTTAGCAAAAAGACTTTGTCTTTTCTTGTTAAGAAGATGTTTGCTTGCACAAGTGCTCAGTTTGCGCCTCCCCCTAGTTTAAGAGATTCGATGATCTCTGAATCGCGAATGGAGAAGGTACTTATATTTATAAATAATAATTATAATTATCAGGCGTAGGATTCTCGTTTTTTTTTTATGCGAGATGATCAACTCTCACACTCCCAAAATTAAGTCACAATGTCACTCTATAAACGTTACAACAAGTGGGCTCTAGAACTCTATATGATTGCCCTTCTAATAATTCTTACTGATAATTAAGAACTTGTTCTATCTATTTAATTATCTTTATGTATTACATATCCATTTCAATGCTTTTAATATTTGTGAGTTGGTACAGATGTTGAGGGCAATACTTCACAAGAAAATATATCCTCAAAGTTCTACTAGTAGCACAACATTGTCTGCTAAAAAGAAGTACTTGGAGAACAGACATGAGCCTAAGTCTGCCAATGAGGATGATGAAAATCACAAAAGGGGAAATGGAAGTAAATGGATTAAGACAGATTCTGAATGTAAGTTCATTTATTCTAGTATTTTTTTTTCCAATTACTATTACAATTAATCCAGGGTTTGGGAGAGTGAGAACACGATCTCACAACCTTAATAGTTTAACTGTAAGGAGCATACTATTGGACCAGATTTATCTTGTCTGGACAGTCTTTAATACGAAGAATATTATAGTCGAAGATAGTACTGAGTTGAGAATTGTTATGTGTTACAATTGTTACATGTATTTTTCAGGTGCAGCAAGAAGATTGGCATAAATATATGTTACATGCATCATTGATTATACATGGTGTTAACGAATTGTATCTATTTCTTGATTTCAGATATTGTTTTAGAGATATAATACTTGCCTCCATTTAATCCAGCCGTGAAGAATATTATTACAGAATTGGTAAGACCACAATTTACTTCAAATATTTTCAAATTGACTTGACTAGCTAGTTTAATATTTTAAAGTCTTGTACTTTGTCTTTGTTATTCTGACTCTCGGTTATGTGATGTGTTGCAGAGATTAATTGCGACGGATCAGATCAGATTGGATATGCTTAATTGTTAAAGATAATTAATGCTTTGCATGAGCAAATTCATATTAGAAGAGCTAGAAAAAGCAATTGAAAATGTTTCAAATTTGTTAATAATCAATGGCAATGGAGGTGGTGATCACAATTTACAAAAGATGGACTATGATTACTTTTATATGCTTTTGAATATGATGTGCATATCTATGCTTTTGAATTTAAAATATATATATATTTTTTGTTTATGTTTGATAATCAACACCAAATTATCGAACGTATCTCAGATGGTAGATGGATGAGTTTATGGCTTAAACAAATGACTCTCAAGTCTCAAGTCAGTGGTTCGAATCCTACCAATAGTAAAAAGCTTCAAAAAATACCTGGTCTAGATAGGTGGATAAATAGGCACATTAAAAAATATATATATATACAGAAATTCTATTATCAGTTCGAACTGACAAAAGTTATATCAGTTCCTTGCATATGGGCCACTGGATTTAAATACTTTGATTTGGCTGTATGCACTTGTCAGTCAAAGTATTTAAACCCAGTGGCCCACATACAAGGAACTGATATAACTTTTGTCAGTTCGAACTGATAATAGAATGACTGTGTATATATATATATATATATATATACCAAATTATTAATTCAGTGAATGATAGCTTAGTAGAATCCTTTAATGCAATAAACTCCAACCACTTAGTATGAGCTATGAGCTTTGTTAGAAGTAAAAGGAAGGGATCAAGCAATATTTAAGGCAATAGCTTGGAATGAATTGCTCCATCCATGTGACTTGTGACTTGTGACTTGTGAGTCCTTATTTAAGACTTATGATTAATTATCAATAAAACAATATAAAATAAATAAATTATGATGACACATAGACAATATGAGGTTGGCCTGTTGGTATGCCCCTCACACCTACGCTATGAGATTATGGGTTCAAGTCTCTCCCCCTCCTCTGAAAAACCCCCCGAATTATTATAATATACAGTTTTTCTATTGTCAGTTCGTCCTGATGTAAAATATATCAGGACGAAGAATGTGGACCATTAGATTTACATACTTTGACTCAAAGTGTATGCATTTGTCAAAACTTCTCCATAATCTATGGTCCACATTCTTCATCCTGATATATTTTATATCATGATGAAGAATGTGGACCCTTAAATTTACATACTTTCACTCTAAGTGTGTGCACTTGTCAAAACTTGTCCATAATCTATGATCCACATTCTTCGTCCTGATATAAAAATATATCAAGACGAACTGACAGTAGAAAGACTAATATACAGTTTTTCTATTGTCAGTTCGTCCTGATATAAAATATATCAGGATGAAGAATGTGGATCATTAGATTTACATACTTTTACTCAAAGTGTATGCACTTGTCAAAACTTCTTCATAATCTATGGTCCACATTCTTTGTTCTGATATATTTTATATCATGATGAACTGACAGTAGAAAGACTAATATATATACAGTTTTTCTATTATCAGTTCGTCTCAGTTCGTCATGATATAAAATATATCAGGATGAAGAATGTGCATTATTAGATTTACATACTTTCACTCAAAGTGTATGCAATTGTCAAAACTTCTCCATAATCTATGGTCCACATTCTTCGTCCTGATATATTTTATATGAGGACGAACTGACAGTAGAAAGACTAATATACAATTTTTCTATTGTCAGTTCATCCTGATATGAAATATATCATGACGAAGAATGTGGACCATTAGATTTGCATACTTTAACTCAAAGTGTATGCACTTGTCAAAACTTCTCTATAATCTATAGTCCACATTTTTCGTCCTGATATATTTTATATAAGGACGAACTGACAGTAGAAAGACTATATAAATATATATATATATATTATGATTAATTATTTGTGGTTGTTGAAATTAACTCCACCTTTGGCCAAATAATTTTTAACAGCGTCTGTCTTGTGTTATTGGGCCTAATTAAGGGTGTGTAGAATCCAATCCAATCCAATACGATCAATTAGATCCGATCCAATACAATCCAAATGGATTGGATTGGATTGGATTGGATCCGATGAGGTGATTGGATCGAATTAGATCATAAATTCTAAAATTTATTGGATTGGATTGGATTGGATCTTAGATTTTCTTAAGGAAGCCGCTGGATCCGTTTAAAATATTAGGCCTAATTTTTATGTAAGGCAATTGATTTTATCCACCAACTTTCTACTGTGAGGCCCAACTGATAGCCCAACCTAAATACAAATTAGTCACTTTCTAATATTATAGAAGGTGAATTTTCGTAAAAATACTTCACTTTTTTTTTCTTTTTTTTTTTTTACAACAAAAGTTAAAATATATGGTTAATTGCAATAATATACCCTGTGATTTTTTTAAAAGGCATAGAACGAATTACACCCACCTCCCTTGAGGTTTGCTAAATTACAGATGAAAACGATTTTATCATTAATTAACACTCACCTCCCCTCCCGTCAGTCAACGTCCGTTACATTTAGCCATGGACTATATCTGGAAGGGTAATATCGTCTTTCAACGTATATTGAACTGTATACATCTTGTCAAACCCACTAAAAGACAAAAAAAAAATCATTTAAGAACAAATTATTTTTTCAAAGAAATATAATTAAAAAATTTAAATTGTTTTCAATAAATAGAATTTTAAGAAAAGATTTGTCTCCACCGTCCATCATGGTGATGGACGGTGGAGATCAAATTTAAAAAAAAAATGAAATTTTAAAAATTTTAAAAATTTAAAAAAAATCCTTTTGTAATCTGGAAAAAAATATATTCTAATATCTTCATCTTCATTCTTACAACCCAGATTTTGATAAGAACAGTTAATTTTAATATCTTCATCTTCATTCTAATAACTAAAGAACAACTCCAAGAACAACCCAGATTTTGAAAAAAATATTCTAAAATCTTCATCTTCATTCTTATAACGAAAGAACAACTCCAAAAATCAGTTAAATGTTTACAACAAAAAAAAATCCAAAATTATATCCATTTAAAAAAAATTCAGAATTATATAATTTATAACATACAAACTTCTTCTATCAATCATATTCGTCAAAATCAAAGTGGCATACACAACAAACAACAAAACAAACATCTCACAATCAGATTCGAAAAAAAATCTCAAAAATCATATAGTAATTCGCAAACCAACACAAATCACAGAGATCAAGTTTCTTCTATCAATAATATGAAATCTGGGTAACTTTACCCATTTCAAAAAAAAAAAAAAATTTGAATCAACAAAGGCAGTAGAGAAAGAGAGAGAGAAGCTGGAGGTGGAGCGGAGATTCGGGGACTCGGTAAGGCGGTGGAGGTGGTGGAGGTGGTGGCGGTGGTGGCGGATGCGCAGCGACGACGGCGACGCGAAGCCGGCTTCGTTGGGGGATTCGTCAAGGCGGTGGTGGAGGAGCTGGAGGTGTGGTGGCAAGGCGGTAGAGGTGGTGGCGGATGCGCAGCGACGACGGCAACGCGAAGCCGGCTTCGTTGGGGGACTCGTCGAGGCGGCGGCGGCGGAGGAGCTGGAGGGTGTGGTGGTGGTGAGAGTGAAGGGTGAGAAGAGAGTTTTTTATGTGGGATGATGATGATGATGATGATGATTTAGGGTTTGTGAGGAGAGATGTTTTTATGTGGGATGATGATGATTTAGGGTTTGTGAGAAGAGAGTTTTTTAATTTTAATTTTAATTTGTTTAGGTGAATAAGAAGAAGAAGGTGATTGGGTGGTGGTGATTGGAGATGAGATTTAGGAGATAAGATAAGAATTTTAATATTATTATTTTTTAATTAGTTTTTTATATATTTTAATTTTAAATTTAATTGTAATTTGATTTTTTAGTTTTTGTCTTTTTCTGGGGTTATAAAAGTAAATAGATATACTTAGGGGTATTTTAGACTTTTCAAAAATTTTCAAACATCACCCGACTTCATTTTCATCATCATCCAAACATCACCCAAAGATCTCTTCTTGCCTTCATCACCCAAACATCCTTACATCCCCTCAAAACTTCATTTTTATCGAAACAAAATCATCAACCCACAAGTCCACAACCAATATTTATCAACACAATCATCATCCCATAAACAATCTTTATTGATTCAATCATCAACCCACGGAATTAAAAATAAAACAACTCCACCTCCGGATTCACTCCACTGGCGGCGAATGATCTGTTCGGTCTCACCTCGCGCGGATTTAAAAGGAACAAAAGTTTGGTTTTTTTTTTCAAAAGAAAAAGTCTGGGTTTTCTCTTGAATTGGTAATATTATATATTTTTAACGAGGCCATTTGATAAAAACTAGTCAGTTGAGGGGAAGATACTTATAATTTATAGATGTTTGGTTTCATTTATCCGGGGATTGCCAAATTTTACTTGGAAACGTCAAAGTGTGTTTATGTGGAGGAGAGTCGTCGAGATCCCAAATCCAATGTTCCCTGCTCTCTCTCTCTCTCTCTCTAACTCAAAACCTACTCTAATGATCTTGCATCTACCAAGACATATAAAATAGGCTAGGTAGAGTCTGTATAGAAGGTGATCTGGGCTTTTAATTGAGATTCGATTCTATTTTTTGGAGAATGAGAATTGATTCTCCATTTTTTGAGAACCAGAAGTCAGATTTGGAGGAGATCCAAACCAAGATCTTCTCCTGGAAATATCTTCTCTTTTTTCTTTTTTTTCTTTTTTTTTTTTTTTTTTTTAAATATGTTTAGTTTTTAATTAGCAAATAAATAAATATTCCTGTCCAAAAATAATTGATGTGCTAAAGGATGATTTTACCCTTAACAACCCAGTCAATCGTTATCTTTAACGGATTTTGACTAACGGCAAGGGAGTCTGCTGCAATTAAGGCAATTTGTTGGATATTATACTTTTTTGCAAAAACTCAAGGTAAGTTATTGCAATTAACCCTAACAAATACAACCAGTGAAAATGCTTTACTGGTTGGGCTATTAGGCACCACTAATAAATGTACTTTATTTATTTGTTTTGGTGAGAATTGGAGCTAATGTTTAATGTTATTAAACCTTTGAACTATTTAAGGTTTAAACTTAAGAAGTTACGTTATGTATTTTTTTATGTTAGTTTATTTGGATTAAGTAGTACTGTTTGAGCTATTTATTTGATTTTATTAATTTCAAGAACATTATAACTTTTATATATTAAGAACGACTTCATATTAATTCGATCTATCGGATCATATCAAATCGGATTTAAGTATTTCATAATTGGATCGGATCGGATCAGATCAAATCAGATTGTAATTTCTTCGATCGAATCGGATCTTGAATCATGGCAAATCCATTGGATCTGATCCGTTGCACACCCCTAGGCCTAATCATTTTTGGTGTTATAGGTTTGGGCTTCTTCAATCTAATAGAGTGAACAGTGGGTGTAAATGTAATTGAAAGCAGTGGGATAATGGATAATTGAATAGCGCCCTACCTACCGCAATGAAATTTATTTTCTCATTGCTGCTCCATCAATGAAAAACTTTTTTTTTTTCTTTTTTTTTTTACCACATACGGTGTCGACGACTTGAATATTAGATAATGTGATCCTGAGTGATATACCGTAAAGCCACATTGAGCGATGGTGAATAACTCATTATTAGAGACAACCAATTAACTCATTTTATCACTTAAAAACATATGTAGTCATTAGCATAATTGTCATATATGTGGTTTGTTGTTTCCTCATGGGCACCTAAATGGTCAAAGGCCATCGACCCCTGCTTCCCAAAAATTATAGAGTTCAGCGGAGGCCCCAATTTCTATTTTCTAATACGAATTTGCTAGGCGGGTTCGAAAAAAAAAAAAACTAATATGAATTGGCAATATAGTAAATAACAAAAGAGCAAAGGGTCATTTAGGATTAAAATAAAAGTAATGGCAATCTTATAAAAATACGGACAACTTTTATTTTAGCGAGAATTCGAACACATAATCTGATTTGTTTAGTGTCATAATTTATTATAATAGTTCAAAAAAAAAAAAATGTGTTAACAATAAATTTTAAGTTGAATATCCATTTAATGGTATGTCTCTCACACCTACAATGTGGGTTCGAGTGGTGTCCTCTCCTCCAAGTTTCAAACTATTGTACTATTTAAAAAATATATATTGAATAGACATTTTACAAATGCGTAGGTAGTTCCTATAAACTCGTGAGTCTGTGACCAAATCGTTTGATGTTAGACCATCTCCAACTTTAAACTCCAATTTGTTGCAACTTTACTCCAAAATACAACAACTTTCACACTTTCATTTCCAACCCATTGTACCAAATCATATTCTCTTACATATTCCCTCTCAACCAATCAAAAACAATGAAAAAAATTAAAATTAAAAAAAAAAAAAAAAAAGGTAGCGCAAGAAGGTTTGGGTCACCAGATTTGGCGACAGAAAAAAAGGAGCTGCACTTTGACGCAAAGAATAGTGCCTGGGTTGGAAAAGAAAAAGTGCGCCATAATAGAGATTAGCGTCTGGGTTGGAGATGCCCTTAGAATCTTGATTTGGGATTTAAAAATAAATAAATAAAATAAAATAAAAAGGTTTTTTCGATATATTTAAAAAAATATATATAAATACTAAAAAAGTAAAAATGATCAAAATCTTAAAATTTATCCCTCAAAATAATATATACTACATCACACACGATTTGCATCGCAATGTCCCATCGAGGGGACTAAAGGGCCACCAACAAACATTAGAGTCTCAACTACGCCACGCGTCAAGCTTTGATTGAGTGTCACAAATGTTAAACTAAATTACGCTATTGAGATCTCATCTGGGGCACGGACCTCAATGATTGAAACCCGATCCAACGGTCCATATCTCACCTCCAATCAATTAATATATACTGGTATAATTTCACAAAGGTCAAAGCTTCAAAAAGTGGTTTTAACTTTGTTTTTACACTGTCACTAATAACTCCATTTATTTATTTATTTATTTATTTATTTTATTAAAAACAAAAAAAAACAAAAAAAAAAACAAACAAACAAACAAACAGAGATATCAATGGCCAAAGGCTTTTTTATCAAAAAGGTCAAAACCTAACTCTATAATATCGTGCCATAATTAGCTCTCAGAATTTTCCTTTTCTTATATTATCTCTTGAGCAAAGTTGAGGGCTTTGTATTGAAATTAGGGTTTTGTTTTGGTTTCTATATTTGTTGGGGACTTTTTTTTTTAGAGAAAGATTTGATTTTTATTTTTCTTGGAGGCTTTGTAGAAAAGCCAATGCCATTTGTATTAGTCTGGGAGATAGTTGAAGTAGCAGCAGCAACCAAAAGCAGTGAATTCAATGTCGTGGGCTGGTCCAGATGATGTTTTTCTCTCCACTTCTCTCGCCACATATCTTGACAGTAATATTTTTCTCTCTTTCTCTGTATGAGTATATATTTATATGTATGTATATGTTTATTTTTTTTCAAAGTCTATTTATGGGTTCAGTTTGATGCACTCTGTGGTGGGATGGATCATGGAAGTCAATGCAATTGGGTTTGCTTTGTTATTTTCTGGGGATGCTTAATTTTGCTTGTGTTGAGATTTTTAGTTGCTTGATTGGTTTTTGAATTTTCAAGATTTATGATTGTGCTCATGTTACTGTTTGATTTGGTGGATGTTTATGTGCTAAATACAAGTTCCTTTTCTGCCTGGTGCACTGAGAAGCTAGAAGAAGAAAATCTTGTTGTGGTTTGTTCTCTTCTTGATGGAAGTGCATTCTTTTACTTAATAAGATCGATTTAGAATATAATTGAACTGAATTAATAGAATTCTGTTGCCTTTTTTTTTTTCCCCTCTTGCTTCTGATTTGATTTGGTTTTCTGGGAGTGTCAGCATCAGATTGTTGTGGTGAATTGCCCTAGTTTGTACTCTCAGGTGCGAATGAGAGTACTGGTTTTGGTGATTTGCTAAATTAGCGTCAAAGATAGGTAGAATGGAGGAAATAGTTCCTCGGAGTAGAGGACTCTCACAGACCAAAACAAATAGGTCTTGTTCATCATTGAATTGCCAAAATAGTTTCTCCACATTAAAGATTCATTTTTTCTTGCACATACAAGATTAAACACTTTTTTTCCAACCGGTATAGAGCACCAATTGGTTTTTATTGAAGAATATCGATGTAAAGAACAGTGCAATTATAATCTTTCACTGACATAGCTGAGACAGTAGCTTTACTTTGGTACATGAAGTGTTCCAAATTTGCTTGAGAATCACTTATATATATTTTGATTAATTTGGACAAAACTAAGGGTTTTTCTTTTCCCCCACTTAACAATGAATGGGATTGAATGCATTAATTAAATGATATTTTTTTTAAGTTATGAAACAGCTTAAAAATACATTAAAATAGCTGAAAATAAGAAGTGATAACACTTGACTTTTCACTGAATGTAAAAGAGCTGGAAGGATACTTAAATATCTCCCAAATCTACCCTCAATAAAATAATTGGTTTACTATATTTTTCCTATGCAAAACCTTTCTATTCTCTTTTGGTTGAAACTTTCGGCTCAGTTTTGGTAAAGATCGGTTCTTATTGTCCGAGCTTTTCTTTTTTCCAGTTTATGCAAATCCTGTGTATTCCTTTACCTTTAATTTTGAGTTCTCGTGGAGTTTCTTACATTGATACAATTTTCTACCAATTATGTCTTACCTAAAACTATGCGCATTAGCTTGTGTTAGATTAAGAATGACATTGTTCATTGGTATCCTCACATTTTTATCTATTTCGCAGAAAAAATTCTTGTCTTGCTTCGAGATGGTCGAAAGCTCTTAGGATTACTCCGTTCCTTTGATCAATTTGGTAACTATCCCTTTTATACCGATTGCTAATTTCACATGCACTTAGTCTTTTAAGTTTTAACCTTTGTCACTGATGAAAATTCTTCTTCTCATGCGCAGCTAATGTTGTTCTGGAAGGTGCTTGTGAGCGAATAATTGTTGGAGATCTTTACTGTGACATCCCTTTAGGCTTATATGTAATCCGTGGGGAAAATGTTGTTTTAATTGGAGAGCTGGTATAGTGTTTTTCTGTTGCTCTTTTGGTACTTGACATTTTTAATTTCTTCCTCAATGATTCACTTTCTTTATTTTTTCTACTTATTATATAGGATTCAGAAAAGGAGGAGCTTCCCCCTCATATGACTCGTGTATCAACAGCAGAGATAAAAAGGGTAAGTGTCATGATTGCGGTGTTGGTTATACTGCATATTTCAATCCGTATTTCTTGTATGTTGGCATGTTCATTGTGTGCCTGTGTGGGATCAAGTGAAATCATTTTAATTGTACAATTGGCTTTGTGGTTTGCATTGAGGTAGGCTGTTAACCTAGGATATTGTACTCTGCTTCAAGGTGTTTGGGTGGTGAGGAGAGCTTCTTAGGTTTGGGTTGGAATATCTGCTATCTTATACATTCTCCGAACTGCCTGGATTAAAGTAATGTTGAGCATTTTTTGAACCTTGTTTCGTCACTTGTACTGATTGGGATGAAAACTGCCTATTTTTTTTCAAAACATTAATTTTCTTCCGTCTTTTGATAAGGATTTATTAACACTTTGCGTGCTCATTTTAAGATATATTGAACAATGATATGTAGGTAGACCCTCATGAATATTAACTTGGTAAGATTGCAAGAGATAACCTCTTTGCTGGTTCATGCTCTATGCATCCCATCTTATCAGACTGATGTTGGAAATCTCAAATGAAAATAAATGTCTTAGTAAAAGTCCTCCTTGATATTCCCCCATCTTGAACGTTTCGTTTCCAGTGTTGTGTGGAATCTGCAGATTTAATTTTTATTTCAGTTGATTGGTTTTAAATATTTTACTACATTGATTAGATTAAGCGAATATATAATTCTTTCATATCTTTTCTTGTTTTGCACAATGTGAATTGCTTATGTCCATTTTCTCCTCTCTTCAGGCTCAGAAAGCAGAGAAGGATGCTACACTTTTAAAGGGCTCCATGAGAAAAAGAATGGAGTTCCTTGATTTCGATTAGCAGATCCTGCGATTCCTCCAAGTTCGTATCATGTTAACAAATATTAGTGCAGTGGTGATGCGAAATATGGAAGAGGGTGGGAAAAGCTGAGCCGATTCTTCTTGCTCCCTGTCTTGTTAAGAAAAAAAAAAAGTGGTAGAAGTTCTGGAGACCTAATTTGCTAAAGTTGGGGGTTCCGATGATGACGTTTTTCTTATACATCTGTAGCTTGTGGGTTAAACTGAAATGTGCAGTACACATAACTTGGTTTTTTAGTTTTAGTTAGATGTTGAAATTTTTTTAGCTTTACCAAATCATGTCAAATTTCCCCTCCCAGTTTCTCTTTTCAGTCCCTCTTTGGCCTTTCTGCTTCTCAGTTGAACAAATTGCTGCTTTGGTGCCGCATTTTGTAATGGCACGGCATTCAATTCATTTGTAATGTGGTTATGTTAATTACATGATTACATTGAAAAGTTCTTATAACTGTCCACATTGTATAGATTAGTGTTCTATCACTCTGATAAGCCTCTTCGTTTTTATTTTCTGACAACAAAAGATTTTTGGATGCTGTTCAGTGTCCATTTGCAAGCTTGAGCTTCAGAGGTTGAAGGTAACAACTTTCAGGACTGATCTTCAACCAGTCTGGGTTCATACCAGTTACTACATGTTTTCGGAACAGTAACTGAGATCTAACCAGAACCAAAACCATTTTAAAGAAAGCACAAACAAATTGCTAATGTATTTCATATGCAGCACTCTTTTCTGTAGAAAAATGTATGATACCAAATTGAAAGGCTCCAACAGCTGCAGCAGGTTTTATTTGCTACCACATGGGAATGAAAAATCTGACAAGTTCATGGTCTTTTAATCACTTATTCAAAATACATTTGTTATCTAAGAAGTCTAAAAGCACTCGAGATCCATAAGATATAGACTTCAGGGTGTCACAAGTCGAACAGATTTCACTCTATTCGGGGAAGGTGAGTAAAGTGATCAGGGACTCGTGATTGGGAAAGAGTGAAACAAGCTCTGAGCGTTTTGCCAGCTCGAAGTCCTCAAACTGGAAGGCAGGTGCACAAGTACATCCCACAAGGGAGTAGTGGCTCTCAGCATCCCTCGGTTCAACTTTGCTTACTGCCCCCTCTGGAGAAATGTGAAAGTCCTTTGTTGGAAATGAGCCGAACCACACATTTGGGGGCACTGTGTACTGCGGTTGCTGATTGCTTTCAACAAGATCATTCCCAAGGCATGTTAATTTAATCTGCCCTTCGTCATTCAGTTCAAATACCTGAAAGAAAACTTGGTGTGTTAAGGAGATGAACACTAAAGTGCAGCCATACTGACAGGAGATGGAGAGTACTTAGATCAAAGAGTATGTTCTGTGAAAAAGTTATTGTGCATTCATAATCTGTTAGCATAGGTTGATGTAAGCAACTATCGTGATCAATGATTATGCTGTGATGCGTTACGTGTAAAAATCAGATTTGAAGGATAACTAAACAAACATTGGCTCTTGGTTAGGACAAAAATTATACTACACATCTACTCGTAAACTTATTTTCAGAGAGGAAGGCTCTTCTGAGTACTATTTCAGAACCAAACACATGAAAGAATTATCACGTTTAACAACGCAACAAAGCATTATTGTGATATCCAAGATCTCTCGTGGATATCGCAATAATGCTTTCACTCATTGTTTGACATGTTTTTCCTTCTGTATGACCAACTGAAAGCATACAGACAAGATTGCGATATCCACGAGAGATCTTGGCTCACGAGTATTAACATGAAATGAAAACTAGAGGTAGCTTTATCATTATAGTTCAATCATGAGCAGAGAAAACCATGCAATGCACCAGTAAAGTAAAATACTAAAATTCAAAATTAGGTTAGCTACAGAGATGAGAGGAAGGTCAAAATGGGCATCAATAGTGGCAGAAAGGAAACATAACAGATCTCGTATAACACTGAGAATTTAACCTTTTTATCTTTGATTAAAACAAAACAAGATGGTGGAAAAGGATTCATTCAGTAGTCCAAGTAGTTTGGATTAAGGCTTAGTTGACGGGAGTTGGTAAAAAAAAGTTATCTTCTCCAACATTAAAACCACTTATCAATGACTTTGAACCCATTCCTAATACATGTTATTTGTTTCAATAAGTGATTTACTAATTCCTCATACATGTTATTTGGTTATGCACCTTGGGCACATATGGCTAAGCTATTTGCAAAATGAGGAATTAAAATATATCTACCAACAAATAATTTTCCTTTTCAATGACTAAATTATGTCGAAAAGAATCTTAGCATTTCACAGATAAGATGACTTGAAGCAGCAACGGCAAAGGGAAGATGCTTATCCATCAAATGGCTATTATAAGTTTATAACCAGGTTTTGAAAGGGTAAAATAAAAGCAGAGTTCAGGCAGATCAGTCGTACCATGATAGGTTCTCCCACATAAAAATGCCAGGTTTCAGCACATGGTATCCGATGGAGGTGTGACACGCTACCAGATGGTAGCATGAAGTATATACATGTACTGATAGGGCGATCAACTTTGTCTGCAGAGAAAAATCATTCATATTAGTGAAATGAATAATGATAAAAGACATATCATTAGTTAGCAAGTAAAAGGGTAGCACCCCAGAATCTGGAAAGAAAAACAACTTGATCGAATCACAATTTGATCAGTCATATCGTAAAAGGCTCAAATAAATTTATGTAATGGTATGTGTGTTCCACTATTGGATCAACTTTCTCTACCATCCATCCAAGCTTCAAAATTGAACTAAAAACATTGGTAATGGCATTTAAAAACTACCTCACAGGTGTTGTCTTAGGATGAAAATGGCAAATCACGATAATGATACTATCAAATAGCAGTACTCCTATTGATTTATTGAAGAAATATACGAAAACTTGAAGATAGAATACTAGATTATGAACTTCATGAAAAACACCACACACCTTAATTTAAACAAAAATTTATTCTAGCACCTCAAAACCTTAATCAGATGTGTGCCACAATCATGAGCCAAGTTTTCATTATTATTTTTCCACTTATTCTGAAGTTCAACCACGTCAACATAAGTGTCTGGTTAAAGAGATTGTCATATATGATTCCACAGCCACATCCCCCATCTAAAATGCACACATATATAGATTTTTTTTTTAATGTTTTGCATTGAATTCAGAAAAAAGAACGTACAAAAAAATAGAATCCAACCACAAAGGGAAATGATCCAAAAGAGAGAAGGATCTATACCCAGATTAGCAAACAAGATCCGGAAACAGACATCAACATCAACATGACAACATCCAATATCAATATGTATTTAACAAAAAAAAAAAAAGGAGAGACTTACATTGAGGGGGAAGTTGTGATTTGGAGAGAAGAATAGAAGTGTCCCTGAAGGTTTCTGAATAAAAACCACCTTCTGGATGTGGCTTTAGATTCAATTTTGCAGCAATCTCAGTCGCTTTTACCATTTTGCTGTTTACTCTGGTTTCTTTTCAACTTCAACTTCGAGAAAGACTTAAAAACTAACATCAACAACCTCCAATAGAATTTAATAGTTGATGAATCATGATTTTCGCCTGTCATTTTAGAAGTTTTAGTCAATGCCTTATAGGGCCCGCCGCCCGCATAGTTGGTAGTTGGACTTTATTTAAGTTAAGTGGAGTTTGTCATCGTTTGCCACAAAAATTATAAGAAATTAGTTTTTTAACCATGTATATAACTTTGATCAGAAATTGACTGGAATACCCCTCACGCCATTTCCATCCTTTTTCTTCCTCCTCCCTCTTCTTCCTTTGTTGTAGACATAAAACATCAACAGAAACTAGCTGCATTTGCATTCAAGTTTCCAGCTCAATTTTGGGAGGAGCCATTTTTTGCAAGAAAAAAAAAACTTCAAATCTCATCAATAGCGGTGCAGTTGTGTTATTCTCTTACTTAAATTCAGTCATCTACTTTGCAACAACATACAGTATATTTCATGGGTTTAGCTTCATCTTGTTTCCCTATATTTAATCATTTGGGAAAAATCGAACATGAAAACTTCAAAGCACCGCATTTTCCAGAACGTTACATGAAATCATCCTGACCTTACAAAATTAATTTGAAAATTTTCTTGAAACTGCAGTTAATTTTAGGATTTAAAAGTGGCTCTGTTAAGAAAACACCCTGCGCTCCTTATCAAATGTATGTTCCCAGAGTCTGTAAGTTCCATTATTATCATTTGAGAAAGATATAAACATTATTTCCAGGCCCGAAGATTTGCCTGAAAGCATTATGTTCACTGCAATTCTGAACTTTCGGGGACAAAAGACAGAATGTGGACAACACAAACATTTATGTTGAGATGGCGCAGCAGTTCCAAGTCCCTCCACGAGTAAGCTGAGTACGGATGCTTGCCATAAATCATTATCGGACCTCATCTTTGTAAAATTTTACCAACAAATCCTTGCAGAGAACTCCCCATTCCAGCACCAACAGCTTCTACCAAATACTTTGCCTGCAAAAATGTAACTCCGGTGAAGGTATTGTTCAATGCCAAAACTAAAAGCTTCACAGTCATGGTGGAAATAAATAGAACCAAAAAGCACGGAAGACTGAGAAACACTACCTCTTGAATGGTATTCTTCATATCAAAAGCATCTTTCACTCGAGCATCCAAAAATGTCCACGTTTCATGAAAATCTGTTCAAAAATGACAGATTCTCATAATGCTTTTAAGTTTTAACAAGGAAAATTATACTCATTGCATAATATATCTAACAGGGGAAGTGCTACCAGCAAAATATCCAGAAAATTTTCAGTAGTTTCATATCAAAGTCATCCTATGGATGCCCATTAACTGAAAATAAATAGCTATGGCCATGCCTATGACTGATGAGAATAATCAAGAACCAAGAAGGATAAACGAACGTCATATTTTAAAGTCCATCCAAAGATTAAAAAACAAGTAAACATGAGTCTAACTCTAACCCAAAGATTCAAACCTGGTGAACTATCAGTCAGCATGTAAATTTCAGTTGTCGAGTATATTCCTCCGAGGATAGTGCGCTTCACATACCAATCTATGTCAGAGCCCTCATCACCAGCAGCGTGCCAAATCTCATCAACCAGCATTGCTCGCTGCTTAAAACTTGTTGAGACATTCAGTGGTTGTGCCTGGAAATGGAAGTTACAGAACATATTCATGAAAATTTAAACTCAACCTATAAATTAGCACTCTAAGAAAGGGGGCACGACGACTGTTACCTGGATGCTAAGAGCTTGTGGCCACTTCGATATGTATGGTGCTTGCATTTCTAGACGAATCCTAACAAGCTTGGAGATGCGCTGACTTGGTATCAAGTTCTGTAAATCCTCCCCTGAGTCAATCCTATCGATAAGCTTTTGAAGGCAATCATCCATGAAAAACTGAACAGGGAAAAGATTATAAGCAAATCATTATCAAAGTCAATACATGCAAATAGAAGAACAATTGTTGAAATGAACACCAGCAATTAATGAGCACACACACAATTTCAAAATATATCAAGTGGGAATAAGACTATAAAACAACAAGGAGGCACCCTCTTCAAGATCATTGGACCTGAATACAATGAAGGTCTATAACGAGTCTAAGACATAGTTAAGAAAATGAAGTAAAGGAGTGCATAAGATACTAGACTGCATTCCCCCTTCTTCTTTCATTGGGGATCTTGCAAAATACAAACTGTGAAGTCAAGATTATCACTCATCCTTTGCCTCCAAATAAATTGATAAAACTCTAACATCGAGCATGCTAACAATACATAACGAATGCTGTAAATAAGTCGCAAATAAGTAACCACAAGAACCACATCAAGCATCCACCACAAGTCTGAGTATGCAAAATAACCCACGAAACCTAAAATTCATTGCTCTTGCTAATGAAAACATATTTGCAAATGATTAAAACATTATTTCCACATAAACCCCAACAACTTCTACCAGAATCACCATTCAAGATATTATTTCAGCAGTAAAAACTATATGATGGTTACTTTACACTGAAAACAGAAATTATGAGCAGTCTTTAACATATTCCAATATCAAGTTAAAAACACCATCCAGTCGGCAACTTTTAGTTTAAAGGAGATTCGTAATCATTTAATTTTTTCATCAATTGTAGCATATAAACAAGAAGCATTGATATGAATAGAAAATATACCTCAACCAGAGCAGCTTCTTTTCTGGGGAACGATCCAACAATGGAAGGAGACAAGCCAACTTCCCTTGCACCTGCAATCATCGCCGCTTCAGTCCATCCCAAATTTACCTGCACGGCCCCATCCATACACAATTTTGACACATTCACGGATGCAATTCAATCTCAATGATTCCGTTTTCTTCTTTTTTTTTTTTTTTTTTAAATTCCTAAATAAATTCGTTTTATATATTTATCAAGACTATTCAAACAGAGATTAACCAGCACAAAACAAGTATAAAGATCATCAACATTTGAATTCATACGAACCGCGTGGCGCAGGGAGGCCTCAAGTACTCGCGCTTGCTCGTCTTGATACTCAACTCTCGGTCTCTGTCTCTTAAAGCGTCGAGATTCCTCAGCCGTAGATGATGACGACGACGACGACGATGTAGCATCCGAAAACTGAGGGGCTTCAGGGGGGTTGACAATTAAAGGTTGTTGAAGCTGTTGATCGGGTACTAAGACAGGGTTTTCAGAGGAAGTGGAAAACCGATGAGAGCTAATGATCCTCCGGAGATTAGGCAGTAATCTAGTACGGGCGGTTCCATTATGAGCCAAGGTGCCACCGTAGAGCAGCCGCTTCGCCGCCGTTCTGTACATTTTTTTTTTTTTTTGCTGGAGAGCCACTGTGAGTGTGAGAGAGAATTGGTTTTTTTTTTTTTTTTTACTAAAAGGAAATCTAAACAGTTGTCCGGGTTCCACGTGCATGCACGTGTCCGCACATCGGCCACCAAAATTTGTAAAAATTACCACGTCTAACACCTATTTCTGTGCCGGTAAGTGAGTCGACGGCGGCTCGAATGGAGATGTTAAAACTGAAAGAAAAAAAAAAAGGAAGGAAAAACCATAACCATCGGGTTCCCTACTTGGGCCGGGCCTTTTGTTTTCAGTTTGGGCCGGATCCATATATGTGTGAGGAAATACAGACATTTAAAATTGTAATTTTCCAATCAAAACTTGATTTTTTGTCAAAATACCCCTAATAAAATTCAAACATGGAATTGGCTTCCAACTAACATCTGAACTTTAATAAAATAGATTGATTTAGTGGTATGCACCTCCGGTTCATATAGATGAGGTCGAGAATTCGAGTAGGATCTCTCTCCTTTAAATTCCTAAATTTATCTTAAATCAATAAAAAAAATTAGATTTTATTAATTTGTATCCTTGAATTATACATAACAATCAACTCATTACATAAGAAGATTTAATGAAAACAATTTTTTTACCCTTCAAAACACTATATACAACAGAATTTGCTAATGTTTTCTTTACTTCAACTTACCATAATCGTGTTAATTTCTTGATTTCATCCTATGGATATCAAATTCCCCCAAACCCACATCAATGATGTTGTGGATTCCGAGTCCTCCCTTAAACTCCATATTGTAATAATTCAAAAAAGCAAATTACATTAATAAATAAAAAAATTGAGCTACATTAACATTCCTTCAACTACCATCTGACTAAACAGTTGGTTTGCGAATTCAGAACAAATCTTTCCATCAAAAATATTATCACATATTACAGAGTATTTGAGATGACTTTTTTTTTTTTTTTCCCTATAAAAGTTACACAAGACCTGATCAGTATTTGTCCTTGCTTTTTCCTAACTTGAAGCAATTAATGAAATTGTAAAGAATACTATTTTTTTTTTTTCCTTTTGAAATGGAAATTAAATGCCATGTACAAGCGTTCATTTGGTAACAAAACTATCACCATTACCTATATAATTTTGTTTGAAGTTTTGTACTCAGACATTGCTGAAAAACATTGCTGCTGTTGTTGCTGGTGATGACAATCTCTCCTACCTTTTTCTTCTGTCTCTCTCTCGTCTACTATATATCTATGGCACACTGATACGCAGTTACTGCCTCGATCAAACTTGTATTTCTTCTATCTTCCTTACAGCTTCCGACATGTCCAGTCGCTGCTGAACATCATTCTCAGTGCAGTCTGCTCCGATTTGGAGGAGTTTTACCATCATGCCTAGTGAATTTGTATCGTTTGATATCTCTGGATCGATCAATTCAGTCTCTCTGTCCTCGGATATTGATGAATGGACCCATTGCACAACATCAGTTCCACCTTTACCGTTGCTTAAATACTGAGAAGGGAATTTCCCTGTGAGGGTCTCGAGAATTATGATCCCGAGACAGTAGACATCCGACTTGTGAGAGACTTGCTGGAATTGAGTGTATTCCGGGGTTTTATAAGCGAACATTGCTTGCGCTGCACTGTTGGGATTGATTAGTGGATGGAAGGCGTAGTCACTGAGCTGTGGCTCGTAGTTTTCGTTGAGAAGAACATTGCTAGACTTGAGATTTCCATGAGGTAGGTCATAGGATGCGTACTCTGAATGAAGAAAACCCAATCCATTCGCAATTCCTTTGATTATATTCATACGGGTAGGCCAACTGAGCTGCGAATGACATATTCCACGATCACCTGAATCAAATAAACATAAGTTAATAACCGCCAAACCCAAAAGCAAACCGATAAGAAATAACTCGAAACATACCATGGAGAACGTATAACAAGCTGCCTTTAGGCATGTATTCAGAGACAACGAGCTTCTCTTCTCTCCGGTAATGGTAGGCCAATGGTGTCAAAATGTTTGGGTGCCTTAAACCACCGAACCTTTTCATTTCAACATCAAATTGTTCTCTCGTGAGTCTATTCATTTCTCTCATCCTCTTCACTACCACACTCAATCCATTGCCCATCACAGCCTTGTAAGCAGATCCCAACCCACCATTTCCAAGCACCTCAGCCGCTGCCTTCATCAAATCCGGCAAACCAAACGAACCCTTCTCGTCATTCACCATTTCCAAGTCACCCATTCCGCTCTTTCCACGGCGTGACCCGCTTCTCAGCCGTTGTGAGTCGCCACCACCTTTCCGGCTAGACGTCCTCTTGGTGGTGGTGGATGATTCGCGAGGTACATGAACTTGCACAACCTGATCATGATTAAGTGGTTCCTTGCCTAACACGCTAAAGTCATCATGTTCTCTACGCTTTGCTAAAATTACAAAAATAAATATGCAAAAGATCAGAGAAGCAAGCACTCCGATACCTATACCCGTTTTCTTGTGGTTATTGTCACCGGTAGCCTTTGCTTGATCTCCGGCTTCTGCTTTTTTGCAATCTTTTTCCACCTGTTTACCGCAAAGTCCATCATTTTTAGCAAACGAATTGGCTTTGAATTTCGAAAAGCTCTCTGGGATTTCTCCTTCGAGTTTGTTGTTAGACAGATCCAGAGAAGTCACCAGAGTGGGTTGTTTCAATGGTGGAATTGACCCAGAAAATTGATTGCTTTCAAGATGGAGTTCTATGAGATTACGCAGTTTCATTGTCGATTCCGGTATCTTTCCGGTGAATTTATTACGATCAAGCCATAGTTTCTTTAAAGATCCCATCTGCGAAAAGAAGTCATTTGGTATTTCACCTGAAAACTGATTTTTCGACAAAAACAGAGCCTTCAAAGCACCAAGTTTATTAAATTCCGGTATCGGACCGGATAAATTGTTGTTAACCAAAGATATTGTTCTAAGGCCTGGAATTCCATGTAAGGCTTCAACATCAATGGTTCCAGAGAGAGACATATCTTGAAGACGGAGACCTGTAACGATGTCATTGAAACAAACAACGCCGGACCATTGATCAGAGCAAGGATCATTCGACTTTGCATCCCAAGAATCCAACGCAGCTGGGGATTTAGCAAAAGACTTTTTGAATTTAAGGAGAGACTCGACATTGGAAACAGAGGAGGCGAGGTTGATGAAACAGAGGAAGAGGAAGAGGAAGAGGAAGAGGAGGAGGAGACGGCGGCGAACAGCGGCCATTGCTGAGCCGGAAAAGGGACAGCTCCGGATACGATGGAGCCGCGCTGTTCGGAGAGATTGTGTGGCTATATTCTCTAAGCAGAATCGTTGTTTGGGTTGGTTTTGCTTTAGTTGTTGGAGGGTGTGTCATTGTTGTTTTTTTTTTTTTTTTGATTTCCTGACCAAGCAAGCAGAGCCTGGTTTGCCAAAGATTCTAAGAATAGAAAAAAAAAAATTATAGACAAGAAAGAGGGAGGTGGTTTAACTAATTCCGTTGTTGATTGTTGACCGTCCATCATCTGCCACCAATATTTACACATTTTTGCCATTAACATCGTCAATTAAGCTATATGTGACCAATTTTAAGGACCCGACCGCACATTATAACTTTAATTAAACATTCGTTAATAGTAATACTAATTCAAATTTAGCATATTTTAGTTCATTTCGGTTAATTTTACAATTCAGGTGAATTCAGATTCTAAGAAAAAATTATATCTATAAAATAAGGACCATGTTAATCACACAATTTAAAAAAAAAGATAAAATTAAATAAAATTAAATAAAATTAAAAATAAATAAAAATCACAAATCAAAAAATTGTTCCACACACATCCTTGATTAGCACAAGTGGTGTGTGTCTCGTGGGTTTAAGGGTTCGAATTCCATTATACGCATTTTATAAGTATGTGGGGGAAGTTTACTCTTTACTATTGTGGAAATAGATATCTACCGGATATGGGAGTAGATATCCGAAAAGCGTATGTAGTGATTGATTTCGATAGATTCCGACAGACCCAAATTGTTATTGATCTTAATAATTATGATAAAAAGACCCAAAAAATTCATGAAACAAGAACAATCAAATAGTTTTTTAGAATGAAGTTATCATGAATTTGTCAGATAAGTAATCAATTTGAATATTAACTGAATGGAAATTCATGAAAAACAAGATATTTAGAAGAAGAAAAAAAAATGAACTCTAGAGCTTCCTTTTCTTGGTTTCTTTGTTATGTACACAGCTGCTCTGCTCATGAGTCATGGCAATGGCAATACAGATTTGGATTCAGTACTGTGAAGCGAAAGCCTGCAAAGACAAACATGTGTTATCTACCACAGTTGATGATAATTTTTTTCCAGCGAATATGAAATAAGCGTAGCATGAAATAAACATGTAGTGCATTACCGAAAATATGTTGCAATGACCAGGATCTGCAATATGTGCAGCCAAGTTTTCAAGTGGTTCTTTCCCTGTATATGTGGCTTGGAAGCAAAAGCCAACAAATGCTAACATAGCGAGACGCCCGTTTTTGATCTCCTTCGTCCTCAAAACCATCACAGGCTCCGGTGACCCTCTTCCCCACATCCACGGATCAAACCATAAGCCACCAGGGTAACCAACATCCGGCTTTGGTTTGGACTTGTTTGGCAAATTCGGTTCAATGTCTACGCAACCTGGCTTGAGTATGTCAGCCCATCTTCTGCCCTCTACCCATCCCATCAAGGCCATCTGCACCACGAATAAGGTTATAGGGTCTGCAAAGTATTCGCGTGAACCAGCATCGTACCACGAGTAGTCCTCGATGAAACCTAGGCCTTCAAGCCATTCTGGTACCAGAATTCCTGCCACTGCCAGCATTGCCCACCTGCCATGAATTAGCTCAGCTTGCGCAAACCATCTAAGCGACTCTGGATCAGACCCTGGAAAATACCACTTATTTTTAGGGGGCAAGTAAATGCATAGTATGTAAACACATTTATTCACTTCGTACCTAATCCAAGAGGATCGAAGCCGTAGTCTCCAGGAAGGCTGTTGTCAATAAAGAGGCAAGTCATATTTCCATGATGCAAAACTATTAGACCCCCTACTAAATTTTCATACTAATCATAGACAATCAGAGAAAATATTATGTTTTCAAGCGAAATTGATTCCAGAAATGGTTTCCACAACAGCTAGCATTTCATTGATACACAAAATTGAAACTATTCACAGATATGTCAATTTTTGAAGTAGCATTTCTTTCTTAAATGTGGGTCAAATCCATTTGTATATATTAGAATTAGAAATGGAATGGAAGCAGAAGAACAAGTACCTGCCATCAAGCCAAGCAGGTGGAGTACTACCAGGGAACCAAATAGGTCTATCCGGAGGGAGTGGTTCACATACACTTGACACCCCTTTTGTTGCATTCAACCGAGTTCTTATTGAAAAACATGTCGTGCTGATTTTCCCTGAGAAACCCTTTTGAGGTATGTCTCTGTTTTATATATTTACAAAAAATTACTAGGAATTATCAACAAGCAGGAAAATGTTTTATAAAATTAATGACAACAAAAGTTGAACAATTTCTTGTATAGATATAGAATGGGAAATTAATAATGGAGTTGAAATACCTGACAGGGAAAGTTGAAAGTGCAGTGGAAGCAATGGATAGGGCCATGGATGACAATGGAAAAAAGCTTACCAATTTGAAGGAGGCCTTATCTACTACTACTACTCATGATAGGGAGTGGGAGGTGTGTGTCTCATCAACTTTTGAGTTTTGTTCTAGTCTTTGGTTGGGCTTTGGGCTCAGTTAAAGCCCATAGCTATTGCAGAGTCCAAAGACTGAGTCCGGTCTGAACAAAAGCTTCGTAAACTAGAATGGTTTGTCTATGGTGATGTTAATGGACAATTGAAGACTTGAAGTGACTGTAACTCTTCACCTGTTCAACTACTAGACAATTGCGTTGTAGCGCCGTGACAGAGACCTCTCTCTCTCTCTCTCTCTCTCTCTCTCTCGATTTCATTTCAATCCTATTAATCATCTTTCGAGTTTCCAATTATAATTATTTTTTTTTAAAGAAAGTTTCCAATTATCATTAAGAAGTACTTGTTGGATAGTTTGAGAAACTTTCAGTGATTGATTCAGACCACCAACCTCGCACCAACACAGAAAACGCATCTAATAAGATTCAATTTTATTTTTTTTAATTTCATGAAAGTGAAAGCTAAACTCTATTCGATTATGATTTATGAGGAAGATTGACGAACAAGTAGATATCTCAATCTGCACACGTGTTGTAATCTAACAGCAGTTTCATAAAAATGACTATGAGACCTGTTCTCACTCAATCACTGTACCAGACTCAACTCTCTCTCTCTCGCTGTCTCTCACAAACAACAGTCTTTCCTTCAAATATACTCCGATTCGATTCGCCCCGACCCGACTCACTGACTCTGATTTAGAGTCTAACATCTCAACCAATCTCTCTCTCTCTCTCTCTCTCTCTCTCTCTATTAGATCTCTCGAAACTCACACGAACGATAAAAAAAGGCCCGAAATTTTTGTTTATGAGAAGTCAAAATTAAAGTGAAAAATGGTGGAGACACTGGGAATTGGGCGGTTTCAGTTACAACAGAATCGGGTCGACTTGAAGCGGTGGGTCCCGGCGTTTCTCTCCTCCCATAAAACTCTATTCACCGTGCTATGGATGGCGGCATTCGCCTCTGTCTTCCTCTGGCAGCGGAACACCGTCGTCGGAGGGTTTTCTTTTTTAAAATGGGGCGTGTCTACTAGGCCGATCCCTAGATTGAGACCGGTGGCTTTCAACTTGACTGATTTCGGCGGAGTCGGTGACGGAGTCACCGTCAATACGGAGGCCTTTGAGAGGGCGGTTGCTGCTATTTCGAAGCTCCGGAAGAGAGGCGGTGGACAGCTTAACGTGCCGCCTGGACGCTGGCTCACGGCGCCGTTTAATTTAACTAGTCATATGACTCTGTTCCTTGCTGAGGATTCTGAGATTCTAGCACTTGAGGTCCGTCCTCTCCTTTCTTTGCTTTGTTTAGATTTTTGTTTTTGTGTTGAATTTGAAATTATTTACATTACTTTTAGGACCTGTAATACCATATATAAAGATCAAGCTTTGCAGGAAGAGAGATTATTTTTGTCAAAAAATATTCTATGGCAATGTTTTTCTTGTACATAGTTGTATAATTCAACATATTTTGAATTTGGGTAAAGTTTTTATTTAATGAGAGTTGATTTACTGATTTTGGTAGCTAATAACCATACAACTATGATTGGGATGGCGGATATATTTTGTGCTGGAAATGGCAGCTCAAAATTGAAACCGCCTTCTTTTTTCCGCTCAACGCATGTAAACTTTGGTTAAATAGGCTTGACATAGTCAAAAACTGACCTCATTTGGCTTTAAAGTTGTTTCCGAAACAACAGTGGCATATTTCTTCTAGTGATTCAAAAATCAAGGCATCAAGCTGATTCTTGTTGATGTTGATTTTAGCTGCAATTTTCTCTTTGATTTGGAATCGGAAAAGAGTTTGTTGTTGTAGTAACTAGTATTATATAACTCCATTGATACTATCTAAGTGACTTGCCTTTGGGCACTGCCAGATGTTTAGACCTTTGTCTGTTGGGTGCAGTGTTTGTTAGACATAAAGTTTTTGTTGTTGGTTTCCTCACATCGTGAACAGTATACTTAGTTGCATATCGGCATTGTTCTTCCTATATGAATCAAAATCAATGCCTATGTAGGTTGATAGGATTTGCTTTTGCAATGGTTGATAAACACTTTAAGTCTCTCAATAAACAAAACAAATCAAACACAAACTAGACTACTTATATGACACCCAATTGTCTCATCATGTATACGGCAGAAGTTCACTGATCTTGACTTTGAACTATTTTGTAGTTTCTTGGTGTTTGGTCTAAGACAGGTTTGCCTGACTGCTAAACCTTTACAGCTAGTTAAAGCATAAAAGTAACATTTTACTATAATGAGTACATCTCTCATCTAACGGCTTACACTGGGAATTTCTCTGCTAGAAGGATAGATAGGTACTTTTGTTGAATCTTTCCCTGGCATATTTTTAAACGGTGGTGCCATTTGTTGTGGTATATTAATAAAGTTTTCTATTTATCTGCTTGCATGTTGATATTTCGTAGGTCTATTCCATTGCTTATTGACTATTTCTGCATGTGCTTGAACAATAAAGTTCTATCATGGTAAATAGCGTGGTCTCTGTATGCCACGGTGAAAATAAGCTTATAACTGGGTAACCACATGTTTGGTGGGTGCATCTATTAGCACTGCATGCATTAATCTGGATTATTAAGCATCCGTTACCTTCAGTAGACGTTGGTCCTATGTTATAAAATCTAAGGCTTTAAGATCTAGATTTTTGGTTCAATCTGATTGCATATATATCTTAGCTTGCAATACTGATGCTAGGGAGTTTTCCAAATTCGATGATCATGGCATCTCTTGACTCCATAGTTGATCCAATTTGTTTTGTTGCATGTTTTTTTTTTTTCTTAGCCACTGAATTAGTTCTTCTTCGTTTTATTATCCTTTCTCTATCTGTAGTCAACAGAAGATATCGGTTGTACTGGATCTCTCATCTTGTGTAACTTTTAACAGAATGAGAAGTACTGGCCACTAATGCCTCCATTGCCTTCATATGGGTATGGAAGAGAACATATTGGCCCTCGGTATGGAAGTTTTATCCATTGTCAAAACCTCAAAGATGTTGTTATAACAGGTCAGTTGAACCTCCTTCCACTTTTGTGAGTTTGGTTTTATTACTATTTTTTTTTTTCAAGACATTGATCTTTTTTTTTTTTTTAACTTTTTCTTTATGCGTAGTAATTTATCACACTTATAGGAAAGGGAAGACCCTTATTTGGACGCTTGACTGATATTATATGCACATCTTTCTTGATGACTTTTGTGAGCTCAACAATTATAGTTTAATTAACCAAGTCAAGCTCTTATCCACATTGCTTTGGAGCAAAATTACCACAAGAATTGTCTTATTGGAAAACTATGAGAATACAACTCTTTTTGGTGTTCTATGGTAACACTTGGAGGTCTTTGGAGAAGCTTTATAATTACTTATGGTATAAAGTTGATTTTCATGTGTCTACCTATTTTTCTTTAAAAATAATAATAATAAAAATTAAATCACAATAACTTAATCATCCTGGCTTGGATTTACCCCATAGTACATAATCAAAGTAATGTGTTTACAAAGGTCCTCTGCAAGAATTATATATGGTTAAGTGGGGTGGTTGAAAAATGGACTAAAAGATGTTATCAAACAGAAAAACAATATCCTATGGTATGATTGGTCACTGAGCACTAATTTTGTTTTAATTGAATGTAATCAAGTTATTTTGTCAGATGTGTTAGTTTTTGGAGATGGATTGTGGGATGACCAGTTTCTGCATTACCTTGGCTCATGAGTCTTAACTTTGGATGTCATCACTGTTGTATGCCTCTCCAATGTCTGCATAGACTTTTACCTTACTAACTTAAAAACTATGACCTACCTTAAAATAAAATGGAAATAAGCAAAAAGAAAGAAAGGGAAAAGATTTTGGCTATTGTGAGGAATTTAATCTGCTATTAGCTACATCAACATGAGTAAGACTCATTTTTGTTAGGTAGAAGTTAACTCTCTATAAGTTGACTGTGAGGGCAAATGACCCCATTTCTCTAATGAACATTGAGCCTTGCACCTGTCTTCTTCGTAAATAGTTTAACTTCTGACTTCGTTTATGTTTTTGCTGACCAATAGGGCATAATGGTACCATCAATGGACAAGGGAAAGCTTGGTGGAAGAAGTATCGCCAAAAACTTCTCAACCATACTAGAGGCCCACTTGTACAGATAATGTGGTCAAGTGATATTGTTATCTCCAATATAACATTGCGTGATTCTCCGTTTTGGACACTTCATCCTTATGATTGCAAGAATGTAACGGTGAGGAATGTTACAATCTTGGCTCCTGTATTTGAAGCCCCAAACACTGATGGAATTGATCCTGGTAAGTATTTGTATAAATGTAACAGTGTTTTTGAATTCTATGTGACATAACACAAGTACAATCCGTAGTCCATGTCAGCTTCATCAGTAAAGTTCATTGTCTGAACTATGAGTTGGGACACTAATTAAATAATTATTAAATGTTAATTATTTTACATTTAATGGAGAGAAGGTGACTGAAGAAAAATGAACAAAAAAAATTAAAGTGATGGTGAGGTGAGTTGTGGCCTTGTGGGCAAATGTTCAACCATAGAGATTTTGTAGTTTCTGACTCAGAAATAGGCTCAATACTGTTAAATTTTGCTCTGTATCATATAAAAGGTTCATGGGCTGTTGGATTTTGCATGGGAGCTGAGAATGGTGAACAATGGATTGTAATTTTCTGTTTTATTTTTGGTTTTTATTTTATTTCATTTTTTGTTCTCTTCTTCTTTCTGATACATCTTAGAATATAGTAGGAACCACAATCTCATAAGTCATAAATAACATAAATGTTACTTTATTACATTGTCTGGCTCACAATCTAGACCTCTTTGCTAGTTGATTTGTTCAAGTGATTCAATTTATGGTTTATTATTTCCCATTCATCTCATTATGTCAAAACATGAGTATTGCCAATTTTTTTGTGTCTTGAACAGACTCATGTGAAGATATGGTAATTGAGGACTGTTACATAAGTGTGGGGGATGACGCAATTGCGATAAAGAGTGGGTGGGATCAGTATGGAATTGCTTATGGAAAACCATCGATGAACATTCTGATCCGTAATCTAGTTGTTCGCTCTATGGTCAGGTGAAATTTCTTGCAGATTTCTCCGCAACAAATATATAATCCTTGCATGCATAAATTTTATTTATATACTTGCTTTTGAGCAGTTGATCATACGATCTTCTTGATGTTTTAGTCCATACACAATTGCACTTAAGTTGCCTCGTGGGCATTTTAGATTCTGATTGTCATTTATGTGGTTGGCCTGGTAAATAATTGATCTGTCTGTAACTCTGTAAGAGGACATCTGATGGTTTTAAGTTACATCTTTTTTGTTGTAAACCAATGCCCGAGTTTGGTTGAGCAACATGTAGTCAAAGACATGTTGTATAACTCTTAATGAAATATATACTATAGGCTATAGCCCAACACAAAAGGGCACAGACAAGTGGTCTATCAAATATTGGATTAGAATGTTATCTCACTCTATCATTTTCTAGTGTTGTGGTATTTGTTAACTGGTAATTGCATACTTTACTCGTCCTATGGTAACTGAGATCCAACTTGGCTGAACTATCAACAGTGCAGGTGTATCAATAGGCAGTGAGATGTCTGGTGGTGTATCAAATGTCACTGTGGAGAACCTCCTTGTTTGGAGTTCAAGGCGTGCAGTTAGGATCAAGACTGCCCCTGGAAGAGGCGGATATGTACGAGATATAAAGTACCGAAATCTGACATTTGATAATGTCCGAGTTGGGATTGTCATCAAGACGGACTACAATGAACACCCTGATGAAGGTTACGATCCAAAGGCGCTCCCAGTGCTCAGGGATATAAGTTTCATAGGGGTCCATGGTCAAGGTGTTCGTGTGCCTGTTCGTATCCATGGAAGTGAAGAAATCACAGTGAGAAACATTACTTTCCAGGATATGTCAGTAGGATTAACATACAAGAAGAAGCATATATTCCAGTGTGCCTTTGTTCATGGTCGCGTAATAGGAACCATCTTCCCTGCACCCTGTGAGAATCTTGATCTGTATGATGAGCAAGGACAGCTAGTTAAGCGCTCTGCCTCGCAGAATATAACAGATATAGATTATGATTTTTGAGTTGGCAGGCTCACGATATCCGGGAGCCTGCCTGTTTTTTCGGCAGGTCAAAGACTTATATGTATGTCTGTAAGAGATATCTTTGGCAGGCGATATATTAGAGCAGCTGATCTTGTTATTGTTTTCATTTTATTATGAGTTTGTATGTACAGAAAATTCAGTTGTTTATACATTAATGAGAGTTTATCGAATATTGATAGTCTTCCACTGATGATTCCTCAGATTTCCAAGATCCAGCATGCCTTTCTTATCACTGACAAAAAAAAATACACTATAGACCAATATTTAGATCAATTTATGTATCATTTAAACAATCATGAAGAAGCAAGTTTTTAATATCAATTTAGTCTATTCTCTAACAATCATGGAGGGTTTTTTTTTTTTTTTTTTTAGTGTTAGAATCTTAGGATTTTGAATCATATATAAGACGAGATTATGTTGGAATTTACTGGACTAAATTAATATTATATTTTGTTAAGTGAAACATGAGACATGACTGAATTAGTACTATATTATGTTTGGTAAAATATATGACTATACTTAATATAATAATATTTTGAAATTGGATATAAAATTATTGAAATAATTTTTTGGATGAAATAATATTTTAATTTATATATTATTAAATTAACAGTATTAAAAATACTTTTAAATAAAATTATATTTTGTATTATTTTTATTTTTACTTGAGTTGTGGGAATTTGAATTTGTCACCTCAACATTTGCTGAGAGGTGTGTTTTTATCATCGGCGAACACCATTTATTTTAAAATGGTGTTAGCACGTGAGATATCAGCATCACATCACTCACCACATAATCTCATGATTTATAAGATGTTGACACCCACGTGCCATTTGAAAAGAAATTTGGTCAAAAAAAATTTAGAAAACCTAACATTACTCTTAAATTTAAATAGTTTCCAATCTCGTTCGCCCACTAACGAAGAATCTCAATCCATTGTAGATAAGGACACCAAATGATGGCTTTAATGTATTATCTATTATGTATGGCTTATTATCGCTATGAAGAAATTAAAAGAAAATGTCATTATCTTATCTCGAAAATGGAAGTACGTTTTCAAAACTTTGGATATATATTCATTGATATTGAAGACAGCAGCTTATGTTGAAGCCTCTAAATTGGTAGACCAAAAATGAGTAAGACGTCCGATAGACATTCAAATTCAATTTTCAATTTTCAATTTTATCGGTTTTGTATTTTGTGTGATGTATTCTTGTGATCGGTCTCTCTCTTTGAACAAATGATTGGGTGGGAAGTCGTGGCCTATAAATGTTTTCTTTATTTTGAGATTCAGTTTTACCAAACCAAACAACAATTATTGAGTGTTCTTGTTGGATTTTTAGTCTAATCTAAATCTAATCCATTTTAATTATGTTTTTGGTAATGTGTTATTGTGAAAGGTGCTTCTACATAAATGGGTTTGTTGTGAAAGACTAAAAGCACCGGTATACACCTTTTTCTTTTTAATGTCTACTTTTATTTGATTTATATATATAAACTTTGAGTTGAAGAAAGAGGAAATATGGGTTTTTGTCGCTCTTTTAAGTTGGTGTTTCAAGATTATCACATATTTAATAACTTATGTTTTAAAGGCACTAAAATAAGTGACTTCCAAAAATACCTTTACTTTACTCTATTTTTTTTATTTACTTTTCAATTTTTCTTTTTTTGATTTTATTCTTCCATCTTCTTCATAGAGGTCTGTTTAATAGACCTCCAATTGAGGTCGAACAAACCTCCATTGAAGGTCGAAATTACATCTTCATTGGATTAGTTTAGTGGCGCTACGCTGACGTACTCGGGGGTCGAAAGTTGTTGAGGGTTGGGATTTTCAAGTGGGGAAGATGATGAATAGTAACTTAGTTTCTGAGACTTTTGTATGTTTTCTGAGACTTTTCATAAACCTTCCAAGACTTTTATTCGAGACTTTTATCCAAGACTTTTATCCAAGACTTTTGAATACTTTTCGAGACTTTCCATAAATCTTCCGAGACTTTTATCCGAGATTTTTGAATGATTGTCGAAACTTTTGTATGTTTTTCGAGACTTTTTATAAACTTTCCGAGACTTTTATCCGGGACTTTTGAATGTTTTCTGAGACTTTCTATAAACCTTCCGAGACTTTTGAGGGACATACCTCATTTTTGATCGAGATTGAAATTCGCTGTCGTTGGTCGTGTTCTACGTCGTCGTAATCCTGTTGTTGGTCCACCATCGCCGTTCGTGTGTTCGCGGATATGTGAACGGAACTTTCTCACTCTACTCACAACTCTCTTACTGTAAACTGAAAAGTAAAACTTTCAAAATAGTTGACGTGAAAGTAATGTGGGGGTATTTTTGGAAGAAGCCCATTTTTTGTGCCTTTTAAACATATCTTAATTAAAAGAGTGATAATCTTAAAATGCTAGCTTTAAAAAGTGCCATTTAATTTTTTGACTCGTCGAAGAAGAGGATATGAGTCATATAACTCAAACTTACAGTTTTTTTTTTTTTGGGGGGGGGGCGGGGTTTCACCCAGGTGTCCCCACCCACATTGGAGCACCACATTGGAGCAGGACTAATCATGTCGGCCTGCAAGATCAGTAAAGCTCTTGCCATAGGTGTGCTTAATAGGAGTTGCTTCCGGTGGGAGTTGAACTCATGCAGTACCCGAATGGTTCACCCCACATGGAGTGCGGTGACCAATTGCACCACACACCGATGATTCTTTTTTATGTTAGTGGAGACTTACTGCCAGACCATCTCAATTTTCACGCACTACAAGAAAAATAGGCTTTTATCGCACAATTTTATCACGGTTTTTTTTAACCGTGATCAAGTGATACTAGTCTTTTTAATTTATCATATGTTTATGACGCAATTTAAAACTGACATCAAAGTATCACGGTCCTTTAAAATGTACGATAATTGGATAACATTTTTTATTAACCGTGATTAAGCTATCACACGTTTATCAAACCGTGATCAAGTTATTACGAATTTTATTAATCGTGATAAAGTTATCATGTGTTTTGTTTTTATGTGTAATTTAATTATCATACTATTTTGTTAGCGTGATAAACAAAAATGTTTTTTTTTTTTTAAATTTCAGAATTACACTAAAACTATAATTTTTAATTTTTAATCTCTCAAATTTATTAGTCACAACACTTTAAGAACAAAAAAAAAAAACAAAGTATAAACTCTCTTTTTGTAGTGAAATATTAAAATATAAACAGTTAAGAAAAGTTAAAATATAAATTTACGTTAATTATATATATATATATATAAACATATCATAATGCTAGGCGTCCCAAATTTTTATCCCAAATTCCATCCCAAATGATGTGACACGTGAGGTGTCAACATCACATCATTCACCATATAATCTCATGAGATTATATGAGATTATATGGTGAATGATGTGATGTTGACACCTCACGTGTCACATCATTTGGGATGGAATTTGGGATAAAAATTTGGGACGCCTAGCATTACTCTTATTATAATTGCTATCCTATTTTAGTTTTTAATTGTTTAAATAAGTGATTAATTACTCTATTTGGTCTAATTGCACATGTCAATGAATGATTAAGTGGACACAAGTTAATATCATAGGTATGTACACATCATATCTTTCCTATATATTTATATTTATTTTAAAAGCTAACTTTCTCCACTATCTAACCCTAGCCACCCGCCACTCTCACATCCCTTACCTTTTTCTTGTTTTTTTTTTTTTTTTTTTCAATATTCTCTCACTCACAATCTTCACTCTTCACAAATAAAAGAACTCTTATCATGGTGAGTATTTAACTTCAAATAAATTCAACACATGATTTAGATTATAAATCTCTTATTGTTCCTATGTATTTATTTATTTTTATTGGTTAATTTGTTTATGTATAACTTGTTACTGTCTCCGGTAGCGAGTAAATTACTTCAACACATTTATATTGTTTTGAATATGAACGTTTATACAAAATTACAAATAGAAGATCATGATCTCTCTCACCTCTATCTATGCAATTGGGCACCGTTTCGTCAAAGTTGTCTAAAAGAAAGTTTATGTCGATATTAAAAAGAGGTTAGTTAATTTTCGTTTCGATCTCCTTTTGTTTTCTCATTCTTTTATTGTTAAAATAAGTTTTTGTTATGATTTGTTGTTATAGTTATAGTTATAGTTTTTTTTTTTTTTTTTTTTTTTTTTTTTTGCCAATTTTATTGTTTGTCAAACTTACTCCTATCGTTTCTCATACTATGCAGCTGTATGTTCAAAAGGAAGCCTCAAGGAAGATGAACAAAGATTTTTTTTTTTTTTTTTTTATGTATATGAACAAAGAAAATTTAAACATAGCTTTTGTGTATAATAGTTTGTCTTTTAGAATTGATTTTGCTAATAAATGTTTATATATTTTGGTGATAGATGTTTGTAACATTTTATTTTAATTTCTTCAATGAGTTTTGATCTTGAATAGAATTTTTTTTTTTTTTTTAAAGTATGAATAGAGATCTTTAATATTTATTATATATATATATATGAAAAATATTATAATATTAAAAATAAATTAACAAACAAATAAAGCAGTATATCTTAACAATATCATCATCTATGAGATTATATATATATATATATGGAAACAATATAATGTTAAAATAAATTAACAAAAAAGTAAAGTAGAATCTCTTGATAATATTGTCAAGAGATTCTATATATAATTTATTTTATTTTTTTAAAGAACTTCGTGACAGTTTTTAACCATCATCAATTAATCACAATGTTTAAAAGCCAACAAAAATTGATGAGTTTTTTAAAAACCATGATAAAAATTCATGACGTTATTTAAAAACCGCAATAAAAAGTAAAACCGTGATAAACTTTTTATTACAGTGGCTTTAACAACGCCTATAAAACCGTCATTAAAACCCTTTCATGATGGTTAAAAACCATCATAAATGACATTTGTTCTTGTAGTGACGGTAAAATAAAAATGGTGTAAAAATATTTCAAATGTTTCTATAATTAATGTTGAAACATTTTGCTATGTATTTTAATTGAAGAGAAATGATTTGTGCAACCAGGGTCGCGCAACCTTTGCGGCCCCGTAGTGCATTTTTGAAAAAAAAAAAAACATGTGGGTCCCACGTATTAAATTCACAGACCCCACATGTTTTTCACAAAAATTGTACTACGGGGCCGCAAAGGTTGCGCGACCCCGGTTGCGCATAGAATCATTCTTAATTGAATATCCATAGGATAAATAAATAAATTTTAAAAAATCATTTTGAAAGTATTGTGGAAATTTTTTGTAATGGATCCTCTTTTGTAACAATAAAATAAATATTTTATCCTTCCAAGTTCCAATAATGATCACTTTAAAATAACAACAAATATTAGGATTATCCATTTTTTTCTTTTTCTTTTTAATATTTATTAATCTGGACTAGGTAAATTTTTTTTTAAGTTTTCGCTATTGGTAGAATTCGAACCGCTGACTTGAAAGTCATTTATCCAAGTCCAAGCTCGTCCATCTACCGAGCTACACCCCTGTTAGCGATTATCCACTTATTATAACCAATTAAATTGGGGTCAATCAATAATCAAACATGGTTTTATGCTCAAATCCTAATATATATATAGTCTTTCTATTATCAGTTCGAACTGACAATAAATATATCATGACGAAGAATATGGACCACAGATTATGGAGAAGTTTTGACAAGTGCATACACTTTGAGTCAAAGTATGTAAATCTAGTGGTTCACATTCTTTGTCCTGATATATTTATTGTCAGTTCGAACTGATAATAGAAAATATGTATATATATATATATATATATATATATATATATATATATATATATATATATATATATATATTTATTTATTTATATAAGTAATGCTAGATGTCCTAAATTATTTCTCAATTGATGTGGCAGGTGAGGTGTCAACATCATAACACTCACCACGTAATCTCATGATTTACAAAAATGTTGATATCTCACGTGCCACATCATTTGAGAAAGAATTTGGAAAGCCTAGTATTACTATATATATATAAACAGTCCCGTTCTGGTCAGTGCGCACTGATGTAACTACATCAATACCAATACATTTGGACCACTGATTATGAAGAAACTTTGACAAGTGCATACACTTTGAGTCAAATTATGTAAATCTAATGGTCCACATCTAATGCACTAATCTTTAACATTTATGTATATATATACAGGGGCGGCCCTGGGGTGGGTCAAGGGGGGCACCCGCCCCGGGCCCGTCATGCCTAGAGGCCCCAAATATATGATATGAGTTTTTGTTATATGTTAAGTTGTAAAATAAAAGTCCAAAAAAAAAAAAAAAAAAGCTTAAACAATACCAAAAAAAAAAAAAATTGAACTTGGTCCAATTCGTTTTATTTTAATACAAAACCCAATTTTTTAAAGTTTCATACTTTCCTATCACCAATTACCTATATATTCTTCATTTATTTTCCACCCACCAAAGATTAAAAAAAAAAAAAAAAAAAAGTAACTGGAGACATAAAAATCATGGATTTTTTAATTTTTATTTTTATTTTATGAAGCAGTGGGGATGATTTTGTTGGTATGAACCCATTTTGTAGATTTCGCCCAGGAGCCTCGAAATAGTCAGGATTAGCACTGTATATATATATATTATGTCGACTTAGTTGAAACTTGAAACAAAAAATAATATATTTTTATTTTTTAGAGTATAAAAAACATGTAGCTCATATGTGAAGTGTGTCTCCCGGTGTTTAAGTTTTACTGAAATGTATAAGTAGACCTGGCACGGTTCGGGTTCGGTTCAGTTCGGTTCGGTTCCGGTTCCGAACTGGCGGTTCCGGTTCCATGGTTTGGTGGAACCGGAACCGGAACCGGAACCGGAACTGGAACCAGAACCGCTATATGCCGGTTCCGGTTCCGGTTCCATAGGAACCGGCGGTTTGAACCTTTTTTTTTTATTTTTTATTTTTATTTTTTTTATTTTATTTTTTATTTTTAATTAAACAATCAAAAAATAGACTTCTAAGTTCTAACTTGATTGTAACTTATAAGTTGTAGATTGTAATTGAATAAAATAAAATATATAAATGACAAATTACAAAATTAAATTAAATTCATTGGGTTATTATTACATTTCATTGGGTATTTGGAAATTGAGTCACCCAAATTTTAAAAATAACATAAAATAAATAAATGACAAATTACAAAATTAAATTAAAATAAATAATAATAATAATAATATGTAAACTTATTACTTATTAGCCTTGCACTTAATTTTTACCACAATTAAGTTGCCTACGTATCCTCTTGGGGGGGTTTAGAGGAATCAAAGGCCACGTAGTTCTCTTACCTTTTATTCTTTTATTATAGGTTTGGTGATGACGTGGAGTCGTTGACTAATTCTCCACTGCTCCAGAGCCTTCAGGTTCGTCATCCTTAAAGAAATCGTATGTTGGCTCCTGATCGATTTCTTGTTGTCTATTTTCAGCTTTTGTCCAATCATCAACACAAACCTGTATCTGAAGTGCTTTCGATGTCAAGCACGAACGTCTTTCATCTAAGATATTTCCCCCGGCGCTGAACTCTTGTTCCACCGCCACAGTAGAAACTGGTGTTGAAAAAATATTTTTGGCTATCATAGCCATGATTGGATAGTACTCTGTAGCTTCATTCCAATATTTTAAAATATCAAATGCTTCTGTAAACTCACAAGAAGAAGCTAGATAAGATTCAAGCTTGGTATACGAACCAGAGCTTGATGAAAAACATCTTGGTTTTTTGGTTTTTTTTAATAACATACTATACCCTAAATTCAAAAATCCAGAGGAGGATGATGGAGGCTGAGATGCAGTTTGTGTTCGTGTAACATCTATGTTTGGTGAAGATCCATACAATGTAACATATTCATCATATAAACTATACAATAATTTCTTAACTCTACCACAACACGCTTCAACATCATATTGCATATTTAAACCTTTTTTGCCATAATAACCATCTAGATAATAAGACAAAGATTGTAATTTACAACGTGGATCAAAAACCATAGCAATCAAATAAATACTTGGAAGCTCCTCATAATAATTTAACCATTTTGCCTTCATAGCACTAATGGCTTCCGCTATTGCTCGGTCAGATTCACAATAAAAAAATGCACCAGCAATATTAATACTCTCAATAATAAATAAATGTGTTGTAGGAAAATAAATACTAGATAAATTATTTGTAGCATTATGAAAAAATTTTAACAAATTGAAAACATTGTAACAAGTATACCAATGAGTTTCAAAAAGTTCAATGGTAGGAACATGAAATTGAATAAAAGAAACTAATAAATCCCTATACTCATAACTTTGAGCAAGCATTTTATAAGTAGAATTCCAACGTGTTGGGACATCACGAGCAAATTTAACGACACGTCTACCATTTTGTTTACAATATCTTGCACATGCTTTCATTGTAGAAGGCTGTCTCCATAAAAACATTAGGGCTTTTCTAATAGGTACAATAAACTCTCCAAGAGTTTCTAATCCTTTTTGAACACATATATTTAAAACATGGCATGCACACCTTTGATGAAAAAATGTACCACCAAGAAAGGGTTTGCATAAATCAATTAAAGATGGAATAGCAGCGGTATTGGCAGAAGCATTATCAAAACCAATTGCAAAAATTTTGTTTTCAATATTATACTCTAAAAAAATAATTCTAAGCTGTCCATAAATATTCTGAGCAGTGTGTGCATCATCAAAAACTCTAAATGTAAGAATTCTTTTTTGGATAGTCCATGCATTATCCATATAATGGCAAGTGACACCCAAGTATGAATGCGATTGCCAATGGTCACTCCATATGTCAGCACATACGCTAACACGACCATTATATTTTTCAAAATATTTTTCTAACTTTCTTTTCTCTCTCAAATAAATCTTTTCAAGTGTTTGTGTGAGCGTGGCTCTAGGGACACAGCATGCAGCAGGGTTTAATGCTCGTCGACAATAGTTAACAAAACCAACCCTTTCACCAAAACTGAATGATAAGTGTTCTACTGCTACCATCCTAGCTAATTCTTCTCTATTTTGTTCATCAGTATAACGAAATAATTGTTGGTTAGGAGTAGCGTACCTGGGAATTTGTGATTGTGACCTCGTTCTGGTCATTGCGTCTGGATGTTTGGTTTCAATATGCTTCCAATAAGTGCCATATCCTCCGGATTTGCTCCACTTATATGTTTTGGTGCAGTAATTGCAAGCCGCTACATAGTCTCCATCTTCTTTCCTAACTTTCTTCATATGTTTGGCGAAGAGATCAGATTTGTTCCACTTCTGTATCAGATCTTCCTCCTCTTGTAGTTCCATTTCCGATGGATCATAACCAAAATCTGGAGGTGTATCAATATCAGGCATGTTTTCTGACTGGCTTGTCAAATTGGGGGTGGCGTCATTGGGATCGGATTCAGAAATTATTAGAGGGGGAGTAGGACAGTTTAGGCCTAGGTCTTCAGCATAGGCCCGGCGTTGCAGATAATCGTGATAGGTGGAGTCGTTATAACCGAAATTATCGATCATAGGACCCTTACCTTTCATCGAAATCGAACGCCTAGGACCGTCACGGCCATGACCCCTTCCACTTCCACCACTTCCACTTGCCATTTAAAAATAAATTTAGAAGAATAATGGAATTACTGTATTAGACTATTAGTAGAAATGTAGAATAGTAGGTACTAATGTACTATGTAAGTATGTAGTAAAGTACAAAAGTAGTAAACTAGTAATTGCAAATAAATGAAAATGAAATTGGAAAGTTAGTAATTGACTAATTGGAAATTAAATAAATTGAAAACAAGATTAATTGCAAATAAAATAAATTGGAAATAAAATTAATTGAAAATAAAATATATTGGAAATAAAATAAATTGTAAATAAAATAAATTGCAAATTGCAAATAAAATTAATTTCAAATAAAACAATTACAAAATGAAATAAATATTAAAAACCTTGGAAACTTGGAGAGTTGGAGATTGAGAGACTTGAGAGTGTTGGAGACTTGGGGAGAATTGAGAGAATTGAGAAGAAATTGGTGTGAGGAAAAATTAAAGGGGGGGGGAGTATTTATAGAAAAAAAAAAGAAAAAAAAAAGAAAAGGGGTAGCTGTTGGAGGCCCAACGGTCTACTGACGTCAGCAGGCCGTTGGGCCTCCAACGGTAACCCACAAAAAAAAAAAAATAAAAAAAAAATGTAAGAACCGGCGGTTCGAACTGGAACCGGAACCGTCGGTTCGAATCCGGTTTGAACCGCCCAGTTCCTCAAATCTTAGAACTGGAATCGGAACCGGCCTCCTCCCGTTCTAGAACCGGAACCGAATTTTTGGTTCCGGTTCCGGTTCCGATTACGGTTCGGTTCCCCTTTTCGAACCGAAACCGTGTCAGGTCTATGTATAAGTATATATTTAGGCTGCTTAATGTAGCAAGTTGGACCTCGTAGATCTCCAAAAACTCCTGTCCGGTTTAATGTCATGTTAAAAGAAAAAAACAAAAAAACACGTCGCATGGCTAATAATAAGTAATTATCTTCAACTTTGTTTATATTAGGACTAAATGCACAAACGTCCCCTGAGTTTATGTCTAATTGCAGCTATATGGAACTTTTGCTTTAAATTACACAAACCCCCCTCACCGTTAGTTGACTACCATCCAAATTAACAGTTGACTAGTCTATCTACTCAAATTGTCTAAAATGCCCCTAGTTAGTTACCTTATTCATTATTTTATTAGCTTTATATTAGAATAATATTAAAAAAATAGAAATATTAATATAAAACAAATCTGAAATCCTTAATATATATATATATATGAAAACCTTTTTAATTGGATGGATTAAAAAAAAAAAAAAAATTTGATGGATCCATCATCTTCACCAAACCCAGATCCCTCAATCTCATCTCTCTTGATCCACCATCCGCCATAATCATTCATCCACCATCCACCATCCACCACCCATCACCACCAATTTTTTTTTTTGAAAGAGCTATTTTATCATAGAAACCACAGAAGGCAAATGAAAGCCAACATCCATACAAACCAGGGGAATCGAAATCATCCAAACCATAAAATCAAACCAAAATGAAAATAAGGCATATCAAAAACAGCAAGAAACAAAAATAGGCCTAGCAAAAACAGCAACAAACAAAAACAGCCCCAAAGCATAAGAACAAAAGAACCAGAGGCAGCAGAAGAAAACTAAACAGAGAAGCCACTAATAAACACATCAGACCCCTAAAAGCAGCAGAAATTCCAAAAAAAGTATAACAATTCGAATCAACAAAAAAAAAACCCACAAATCTTATAAAAATAACAAAATAATCCATATTTTTCAATCAAAACCCCAAAAAAAATCTGGAAAAAATAAAAACCACAGACCGAAAAAAAAATTCTGGAAAAAAATCACCGGATTTAATAAAAGTTACAAATCAGATTTACAAACCCACATGAATTATTTATGTACATTTTTGGAAAGTAATCAACTATCTCAATTACATCTCAATCTCAACGAATCGAAAACGAAACACGAAAACTTTTGGGGAGAGAGATGAGGACGACCGATGACGACGACGATGACAACAAAAAAGGCCACCGATGACGACGACGACGACGAAGACGAAGACGAAGACGGCGGCGTCATTGGGAGAATCTGATCTGACAGTTATGAAAGATTCGGTTTTGAGGGCATGGTTTTTTTATGTCTGAGCAAACCAAAAATACAAAAACAGAGCTGGGTTTTTAGTGATTTATTGAAGTTGAAGAAGAAGATGATGATGATCGGAGTTCATACAAGGTTTTTAATGTTTTTTTTTTTTTTAATCCAACCAATTAAAAAGGAGAGAGAAGAGAGAGGAGAGAGAATTATTTTCCTTTAGTTTTAAATATATATTATCAAAAATGCAGTTTTACCCCTAATCCATAAACTTCTAACGGTAGACAAGTAACGGCAAGGGAGGTTTGTGTAAGTTTGAGTAAAAGTTCTATATAGCTGCAATTAGACATAAACTCAGGGGACGTTTGTGCAATTAGTCCTTTATATTAATATTCTTGTTTGACGATTTAATATATAGTTTCCGAAATTCAAATCTATTAATGGTTGTTGGTGTTGAATAATTATAAAACATTCAATCTGAAATGATTACGTATTCATAATTTCAAAAATAAAATGATATCACATGATTCGATCAGTTGACGAAATTAATATAATATTTTTTTGGAAAATAAAAAAAGATCTTCAAATGATTAATGATAGGCCAAAACTGCAAAACGCCATATGGAAATGGAAATGAGTCCATAATATAGATATATCCCTCATTTTATTACTATATTATTATTATTATTATTATTTTGAAAACATTACTATATTATTTGAATTAAAATGCACCTAAGTCCCTAACAACCAAAGCTTTGTATCAAATAATATTTACAATATTTAAAAGAAAATAAAAAAAATACGATGTTACCTTATAGTACTTACAATGTTTGATCTTGTAATATTTCAATGAGTATTTATGCCATATGACGTGATTACATATGATGCGATCGTAACGGAAGATAAAATCCGACATCCACACCGAAGACCCTCATCAAGTTGAGACTGACAGACCCCACAAGCCATATTAAAATGATGGCCGTTTGATCCATTAAGATTTGCATACGATATATGGCAAAATTTGAGGTTAATGATAAGACATAACAACAACTGATTCACATGAAAAACACACAATGAATTATAAGTACATGTCACTGTTTTAATATTAAAAAAAAATATCTGTACTCACCTCTCCATAATGATATTGAGTGGCGGGCAATATTTACGATTCACACGTTATGTTACTAAAAAAAAAGTATCAAGTAGTCGTAATGACGATAAGAATCTAATCTCTAAATATCAATGTAACGTCAACTTAGGTTATTGTCAGATAGTCACATTGAATGGATGTTTTTCACTGTCAAATTATATTAGACAACATTGTTATATTAATAGTAGGCTGATTGGTACTAATACCCCCTGAACCCTTTAAAATTTTACACTATGCCCCTTATATTTTTTTTTCGGCACTAAACCCCTTAAACTCTCACAAATTGGTAAAATCCGACTGTAGATGTCCCCTCACAGAGCAGCAATAAACCCAAGTGTTTGCCAATAAACAAGAGTTTGAGGGATTTAGTGTCAAAAAAATATATACAGGGGCATAGTGCAAATTTTTGAAGAGTTTAGGGGGCATCAATGTCAATTAGCCTAACTAATGTAAATGTATTTTAGGTATTGAGTGGGATGTATTTATAAATTATTTTATTATAAAAAATAAAAATTAAAAATTAAAGGAGTGAACTAATTAAAGGTGTGTGTGGATCCGGTTTTTAAATGATGTAAATAAAGGATTTTGATCCTCTCATCACCTTTTATGTCATCACCTTCATAATCTATTATTAGATATGGATCATCTCCTCACTGTTTTAAGATTGAAAAAAAATACATGTACTTATATGCCTCTCCATAAAGATATTGAGATTTACAATTCACTTGTTAAATTACTAAAAAAGTATCAAATAGTCGTAATGACAATGTGAACCTAATTTCTAAATATCAATGTCACATCAACTTAGGTTATTGTTAAATTGTCACATTGAATGAAAGTCCTTCACCGTCAAATTATATTAGACAACAATGTTATATTAACTAATGTAAATGTATTTTAGGTATTGAGCGGGATGTATTTACAAATTATATTATTATAAAATAAATAAAAAATAATGGAGTGAACTAATTAAACGTGTGTGTGGATCCAGTTTTTGAATGATATAAATAAAGGATCTAGATCCTCTCCTCGCCTTCATAATCTATTGTCGGATTTAGATCCTCCCCTAACATTTTTTTCTCTCCTCAACTTGTCATCACCTTTATAATCTATCGATACGTGTCTAATATAGCAAATCAATGGTTTAGATTATTTCTATTAATTTTTATATTTTACATAACCAAAAGATATAATTAATCCAGACCATTGATTTAGGTAAGGACACAAAAGGTGATGAGAGGATACAAATCCGTAAATAAAATACATGCACTCGAAGATTTTTTTTATTTTTTATTTTTTATTTTTTTGATATTGCAACAATTGCCGAGACCCTGCAAGAATTTGACTCTACTAGCACAACTCGGATTACTACTTCCATAAATGGGGAGAGGGCACCCACACAAGAGGAGGGACAAAGAATGAATATATATATATATATACATGCATGCCGGGCATTGAACCGTGGTGGTGGAGTCTCTCATTGGAGAGTTACACCACATTGGCAAGAGGCCATTGGCACTCGAAGGTATTTTGAGATACAATCACATGTGTACAGCGTACTTTACAAACGCTGGTGCTTGATTTTGCTGGGCCATGGCTAAGACTTATGAGCCGGGCCCAATTATGAGCTGAGTCCGTATAAAAGTCGTGGCTCTCATTGGTGTGAATACAACAGATTTTGCTTTCCAAGTAGTAATATACAGTCTTAATAACGACGTGTAATATCAGTATATACAGTAATTTCGAACCATTCAAAATTTTCCCTTTTGTCTTTTAACCATTTTAAATAGTTAAAGTTGACCCATCACAAGACTACAAATTTCAAATTCACATGCTATAAACAAACAAACCTATAAAGCTACTTAAAAAAAAATCAAACCAATAAAATTATTTGAAAAAAAAAAAAAAAAAAAAAGAGTAAAAAATTAAATTAAATTCACTCTTTTTAAGTAAAATTCGTACAATATAATCAAGCCACGAGCCCCGTGCGCCGCGCCTCGAAATAATATCACCAAAAAAATAAAAAATAAAAAATAAAATTCCATAGAAAGGACATTGTTGTAAATAATCCGGAAATAGAAGGGTGTTTCGTGAGAGAGAAACACAACAGTCACGTGGTCCATTCCAAGAAGACATTTACAACACGTCAGTACTCACCCGTGACTTTATCATCTTCTCTCTTCTTCTTCTTCTTCTTTTTTTTTTTTTTTTTTTTTTTTGTGGGAATGAAAATAATTCACGAATAGTCTACTTGATTCTAGATCGTAGTCACGCGGGTCCCGCCACATCACAGTCACGAGAATAACGTCGTCTTTCCATCAACCTATTATTTCGTGCCACGTACACTACCAAATGAGGTTGTGCTATGCATGTGACCCCACCAAGTTCTTTCTCTCTCCGCGTTTCCCATATGTTGAGTTTTTTACGTTTTTAAAAAATAATAATAATAAATATCAACAATTATTCGGTCTAGTCGATAAATATAAATAGAAAAAATAGATGCCACTTTTTTTCCTCTTCTTTTTTCTTTTTATATTATATTATTTGTTTGTAACAACTAACAACTCGTCACAATCTTATTAGAACATCTCCAACCATACTCTTTATATTTTAGCTAAATTTTAGTTATTTTAGCTAGTAACTCACTCCAACCATCCTCTCTATTATAATCAGTCATTAATATTTTAATATTTTTTAAATTTAAAATATAAATAAATTCATTTTGTTTTAAATTATAAAAATAAGGGAGAGAAGATAGGAAGCTTAAAATGGCTCCCTATATTTGGAGAGCCTTTTGGTGGTTCTCTAAAATATGGAGCCATTTAGAGAGCTCATTTGATTGCTCAAAAACCATCCCCACTTAGGGGTGGGCATGGTTCAATTCGGTTCGGTTTTGGCCAAAACCGTATTGAACCGACATATATTCGGTTTTTGAAAATATGAATCGGTTTGAACCGTTTGAACTTGAAAACCGAATTGAACCGAACACCTTTATCTCGATTCGGTTTGGTTCGGTTCAATTCGGTTTTAGGCCTATTGGGCTTTGAAGGTTTTTTATATGTTTTTTTTAATTTTTTGGGCTTTTAAGTTGCATTTTTGACATTTAGGCTTAAACTTTTGTAAGAAAACATATTATGTAAAAAATAATTTAAACAAAATACAACTCAATTTTCAATCCAAATCTAAAATTTCAATCATATTCAATCTATATACTCAATCAAAATATTAAATCTTCATAACTTCTATAAAATATAAATCAAAAAATGTAGTACATAACGTAGTCTAATATAAAACATCATCAACAAATAGTCCATAATAAAATTAAACCTTACAAAATAATTAATTAAGACAGTTCGGTTTATTCGGTTCGGTTCGGTTTTGTATGTCCAAAACCAAAACCAAAACCACAACCACAACCACAAAACCAAAACCGAACCGAATTCAAATCGGTTTTCAAATTTCAAATTTCAAATCGGTTTAAACCAAATAGAAGCTATGAACCGAACCAAACACCCTTTTTTGGTTCGGTTTCGGTTTTTGTGCCCACCCCTATCCCCACTAGCTATATTAGCTAATGAGGGGGTTAAGGGATCCCCTTAGAGATGATCTTATCTAATATTTTTATCCATCACGACTCTCAATGCAACAAAGCTATTTTTTAAAAAGGGTCCTCTTCTTCACAAGAAAAAATCATTTGATCCACCGACTACATTGAATTTGAACGTCAACATTAAAATCATGTTATATATAAATGGCAAAATATATTTATTTGATTATTCATATAGGCATATAGCATATCATACATTATATTTACACCCATTGATCGGTGATTGGAGTACTTGTCTTCTTAATAAAAAAGTTAATCGGGTAAAAGATGTTGTACGACCACGTGCTAAAGTATTATCCTTTTTTAATACGCCGATACAATTCAAATAATAATTATAAGAGAATGTATTCAATGATGAAATTAATCATTACACGAAAAACTTAAATTATGTCATGATTCTGTGGGTTGTGGTACTATATAGTATATACAAATTATTTATTTATTTATTCAGAAAAAAACATAAAGCAAACCAGAACAACAAACTAACCAGGCAAATTTGCCAAAACCACCTTCTCCACAAGCGAAGGGTAAGTTTCAAGGTAAAACCGATCTTATGAGGAGAAAGAAAGTTTAGCTAAGCTATGCGTGAGCATATTCACGGATCTAGTAGCAAAGGAAACAACAATATCATGGCAACTGATGATACTAATAATGTCTGAAATAACTATATATGCCGATATCTGTAACAAGAGACAATATGAAATTAACGAGACCAACCACAACCTTAGCATCCGATTCAATAACAGTAGGAATCAGGCTAGACTCCATAGCAAACATAATGCCGCGAAGGATAGCAGTAGTTAGTTGCCAGGGTTCTGAAAAATCGTTACTATTACTATATACAATAAAACTATATTGAGAAAAAAAAATGTTGATATAATTTCTTAAAACTTAATAGTAATAACAATAATAATAATGTTTTTTATTTCTCATCTTAAACTATATTTTTATATTGAATTCTATTTTATTAAAATAATTTTTTTTTTAATCAATCTGACTGAACACTCTTCACCATCCAAACTAATAGAATAATGAACCCTTCTTAAGTGTGGATACTCAAATTTTCATTTTGTGCATTTAAACTTTGATGTACAAGCTAGAGGACATTTAGATTACATGTGAAAACAAAAATTATAAAATTTATAGTTTGAGAAAAATTATTACAATAACATAAGGATCTAATATAAAAAATGTAATTTCTTTATAAAAAAAAAGAGTATTTAATATAAAAATTTATTGTTTCATAGACAGTGTCACATGAAAACTTTCTTTAATGGAATGCACAAGTATATTAGGAAAAAAAAAAAAAAAAAAAACAATAAAAAAGGTTACTATAAAAAATAGAATGATTAGTTAAAAAAGGAAAAAAAGAGAACAAATAGAATGGCATCTTTTTGGTGGACTACCGTCATCATGTGGTTAATAGGGCAAAAAAAAAGTGCACACGTAAATTGTAATAGATAGAGGAGCAGGATATCCCGCACCTCACACACGGAATTGCCATGGACAAGCGTGTTTCCACGTGGCAAAAATCGGTTGGTGGAGGGAACGTGCAGTTGCCGCTTGCTTTATTGAATTTTTAAAAAACACAAACACGAGAGGGTGGAGTTGTGGTGGATGTGGACCCCACTTCCGGTCGTATTGCTATTTGCTAACCTGCAGGACGGCACGTAAAAGGAAAATCAAACCAAAAACCGCCGTTAGTTTTGACGGCCGTTCTATTTAATGGTGGAGGCCTGGAGGCAATTATGTTTTATTTATTTCTTTAATTAAAGGTGCTCTGCCCAATCAAATTTGTTTTTACCATACCATGATTCCTCACGTGTTTGGTAAACAGGGTCAGAACTGTCCTTTTCCTAAATCTCAAGATATTCTTGATGCCGTGCCTACTGCCTAGTGGAGAAGTGCAATTATGGTAGTTTTGGGGTGATTATATTAATAGCTCTTAAGGTTTGGCCTAATAATATATGGAATCAAAATTGTAAAAATTATTATAATCCACCCCTACTATCTAGGGATGGCAATGGGGCGGGGTGGCCCTCCCCGCACCCGGCCCCATTTATTTTTTTAAACCCCATCCTCACATAAAACCTCATAATATATGAAGTGGGCGGGGAGGTGCGGGGTATGCTTTACCCATCTCCACCCATTTATCCCATTTGCCCCGTTTAATCTATTTATCAAAATTATTTATTAAAATAATAAATATATAACCTAATGAATATGATATAATATATAAAGTAATTCTAAAAAAATTATTGAAAATCATCTCATAAATATTAAAAATAAACATAAATCTCACAACTAAACAAATAAATTAAATAATTTTTAAACATAACATTAAAAAAAAGACTATATAATAAAAAAAGCAAAGATTATATTTTAAACGGGGCGGGGATTATAAAACCCATTCCCGCCCCATTCGCATTATGGGTTTTACTATCTATCTTCATCCCCACCAAATTGAAACCCATTCTCACCCCATCAGTGCGGGTCACCGCGAGACCCTGTACCCACAAGTTATTTTGTCATCCCTATTACTGTCAGTCAATCACCAATGTAACTTATTATCTCAAAGGCCTATGCAACTCATTGGGTTTGGCAATTTACATAAATGAACATTCCAATTCCAATTTCTTTACAATTTGGGTTGGGTTGCAAATATTTTAAACTATGCATCTATAACCAAAATGATTATAAAGAAAATGAAATAAGTTTACATCATTAATATTTAATACTTTATAATTGATTTTTTGTTTTAATATGTTAATTGATTCGGATTCACCATGATTATTATTCCACCGGCTATATTTATGTGTATTTTAAGTCAGTTTATTTGTATTTGCTAAGTTGTTCCGATGTCAATCCAAGTAGGGATGTCAAAATTACCCATTGGTCCGAGGACCTATGGGGACCCAAACTATTAGGGGCAAGTTCCCCCCCCCCCCCCTAAAAAAAAAATTAGTATCATGACTACTGTCTTTAGAAAACATAACTTTCCTTCATTTTTTCCCTCCGACTAACATAATTTTCCCTCTCATTTTTTCCCCTCCATTGAAACACTAGTTCATTCCAGATCATTATATATAATATACCCCACACTATTATTTTCATATTATTCAATAATATTTATATGATCTTTATCAAAAAGTCATTAAAAAAAAAATACATTAATGGGATGGGGATGGTATGAGGCAAAAAAACCGATCCCCTAATGGAAAATCCCCGTACCCGTACCCGTACCAGTACCGTTTCTTTTAAGGCGGGTATTCGTAGGGGATGATATTTCTCATACTAATTGGTATTGGGGATGGTATTAGAAAACCCGTACCATTGGCATCCCTAAATCCAAGGGTGAAGATCCGAAACTAAGTTTCGATCTTTATATATTTGTTTTAATTATTTATGTTAACCGGAAATTCAGACAATTAATTCAAGGAAGAGATTTTCCTATTGAAGAACCGGACCACTTCATCGCCTGCCACGGTGGCCCTCATAGTCACTCCAACCCGATTGTTAGGTGTAAGGGCCCGGCCCCTTTTTGACCGCGCCTACTCACAGGCACGCTAGGATCAAGCATCGCTCGACCCAGAGACGGCCTTCCTCTCACAAGAGTGCTTGTGGAGAATGGGTACCTGACCTAGTGGGAAGCCCGCCTGTAAAGCCATGATCCATCCTGGATCCGGCTCCCGCTCAGTCATCCAATAAGAAGGACCGCTTCCTCTAGCAGCGGATCCGCTCCAGTAGCCAGCCTCACCACAGAGGTCACTACCTTATCCCCCATAGCACACTCCTGCGAATCGAGCAGTCCTATCTAGAAGAACCCCCGTGAGCTCACTAGCGCCTCCTGCTCCATAAGGGCTGACGCCAGCCCCTGCCTCCAGCTCGCATGGGATGAAGAAGGTGTTGGGAACACCTGCAAAGCACCAGTGTCGCTTCATTAAAGAGAAGCAGTAAGCACGATTGAGGAAAGACAGCAGCCGACGATTGAGATCGCCTGCTAGCCACACTACGCCAACGGTTGGATTACGCTCCATCTCAGCCCTAATTGAAGGTCAACTATCTCTTGCATGCAAGAGGATGCTGGTTTTCCCAGCAAAATACTTACAGAAACGTAGCAAGCATGAAGAAGAAAATGGTGGAATAAAGCGTCTGACAGGGTGCAGCGGGACAGGCGCTGACACTGTCCCCTGCCGGGCCAGAACCTTGACAACGACTTCCCATCACCACAAAGGCCCCTTGCGACCAATCAAAACTCGTGGAAGCGCCACATTTTCACCACCTCAGCTTTACAGAAGCTCTAATATGGACCTAAGGCCTAGGTGGAGCGATCGGAACCCTCTAAGGCGTGTGTTGACCCCGATCCTGCCCTAAATCAGTGGCTGGGATCCGCCCCGCCAATTACGCCCTGGGAACTAGGGCCTCCACCTACCAAAACTGATGCTCCCGCCAAGGCAAAGCCAGGAGGGCGCAATCCTGATCCTTGATTCCTTGTGATTGCCGGTGTGAATATGAGGGAACGGTGGAGATTTAACCGGGGATTCCCGCCTAAACAGACGACCTCCACCTACCCCCCTACCAGAGACATTATAAATACCTCTACATCCCACAGCAGAAGGGGTTGGCCCTTGAAAAATAAAAACATCCTACTTGGCCTAGTCAAAGCTCCTACGCATGTGTGTTCTACTTGGCTACTACTCCGCCTAGTCAAAGCTCCTACGTGTGTGTGTTCTACTTGGCTACTACCCCGCCTAGTCAAAGCTCTTATGTGTGTGTTCTACTTGGCTCCTACCCCGCCTAGTCAAAGCTCCTATGTGTGTGTTCTACTTGGCTACTATCTCGCCTAGACGAAGCTCCCATGTGCAACCTATCGAGTCATCTCCCTACCTAGGTTGAATTCTCACCTGTTGTATCCCCATCCCGCTAGTAAGTCCTTTGTAATAGCCGGATGCTGTATGTGAATTGACGTGTGATGTACTCTATTATTAAGCAATAAAATGCCCATCTTTATACCCCTCCAAAGATATACCAATCGCACCACACAAAATAGCACGCTACCTCAACCTCTGTTCCACCGTGTAGGACCGGTCCTACTGCATAGTACCGGTCCCTGGTAGCCGGGCCTAGGTGTCCCCTCGACCCCCCTTGCATCGGAAAGAGGGGGATCCATCCTACCCGGTCCGGCTCAGCTGCGGTGCACCCCGTACACCGCGGTCCAGGTTATCCTGGGAAAACCCCGACAGATTTTTCAGGATAACAATTTATATTACTATATATTTTGTTTTTATTCTTTATTTATAAATTAAGATTATTGAAAATAAAATCAAAGCTATATACATAACGAAGTAACAATTTTAAAATAAAAATAATGTTTATAAATTATTTTGATTTTTGAATACATATGTTTTTTTCCACCTTAGAAGGGATAATATAAATTAACGGTTGCAATAATTTTTTTTGAATTATAGGTTTAGTCAATCGAAGCAACAAGATGCACATGTATTAATATTTTTTCTAAAGATTTCAATTAATTGGGGTTAATTGAATTAAATTTGTATATATGAATTAATAAATACATTATTTGTTTGAACTCTTGAGTTATAAAACAAAGTTAGTTTTTGTAAAATTAAATATATGAAAATAACTAACTCAACTTTTCTTCATTTGGTTAGTTTGGTTTAAGTTACTATATAAGTTTGACTTGGCTTGGAATATAATTAAGCCAACGAGTATTCGTTTGGCTTAATATTGAGCTTCAACATGAACCAAACTACTTTGAATGTTAATGGCCGATGACATCCTTCAAGATCTAATTTTTCATCAATGTTGAAAAGCATTAATTTTTTTTTTTTGTTTCTTTTTTTAATATTTTTTTTATGCCAGACAACCTAAAAAATTAGTCTAAAAACCAACTCAAATGATGATTTGTTCATTAACCGTATCATCTCATAATTTGTGTGGTAATGACAATTCATTTACCACATTATTTGAGTTGAATTTTTAGTTAACTATTTAGATCGTATAGTATTACTTAAAAAATAATAATAATAATTTGATTTAGGGGCATTATGATCATTTAACAAGTCAAAGATAGTTGACTTCACAATTTGACTAATTGTAGGGAAGTTTGCGCTAATATTTGTAAATCTCGATTCCAACTATCATTATACGAAATACCAAGGGCACTTACTGTAATTATGTTATTGATAAAGTTTGAAGGAGGTTGAATTTGTAATTCGTGGCAGCCAGGTTGCCACTTGCCACTTGCCAGTGGATAGAAAAAATCGGAAAAAACACCGGCCCATGAATGCAAGGGCAAAAACGTAAAACGAAGAAGAAAAATAAAAAACACGTGAGTAATGTTGGAGGAGAGAAAAAAAGAGAGGAAGGGAAGCAAGCAGCGCCGTTTGGAGAATGCAAATTGCAAAGAACACGTGTTTGAAATCTCAAAGAAACAAAGACAATAATAATAAATAAATAAAAACACAACCCCCTGGAAGCTGCAAACAACAAGCTTAAAAACAGCCTTCTCCATTTATTCCTCGTGCCTCAACCTTCTGTTTCTCTCAACCCTCAACTCTCAATTCTCTTTCAATCCAAGCAAACACATAATAATTAATTATAAAAATCCCCAAACGAGGAACATGTTTATGCAAATGCAGATTTGATTTGATATATAAACCCAGAACAACCACACAGCACAAAATCAAATTAAGCTCTCGATTGTTTTCTTTTTTCCTTTTCTAGTCGAGTTATTTGGAACACAAGGTATGGCGAGCTCGTCGGAGAAATCTATGAAGTTGTCGGAAAAACCAAGCTTCTCTCAGACATGTAGTCTTTTGAGTCAGTACTTGAAAGAGGGAGGTAGCTTTGGAGATCTTAGTCTCGGAATTACATGCAACATTCAACCAAACGGTAAGCAACTTCAATTTATTATATATATAGAATTTAAGACAAAATTTTGAAGTGGTTTATTAAAGATAGAAACTCGGTTGATTTAATTGTGTTTTTAGCTGGATGTTAATTAATTTTTATTATTTTAATTTGTTGATTTTGATAACTCTTTTAATGTGGAGCTTAAACTCCCACATGTATTATCTTGAATTTATGTTAGATGTGAAACTTAGATCTGTATTTGTAAATCCTCTCTTGTTCTAGATCCACTATTATCTCCTTCAAAATTAAAAAAAACTTGGAAAAATTCTTTGTTTAATAGTTCATCACAACGTGCCCTTAATTCTCTCGGTCTAATTTTGAATTGAACTTAGTTTTCTTCTAAAGAGAAAACATAGATTCGTTTTTAGTTATTAATTTATTTATAATTTTGTTAAATTTTTTTTCCCAGTAAATCAGTGTTTTTAGCATAATAATTCTCAGTCATCCATTTTGTTAGGATTGAAAACATTTACCCACGTGAGATTTGTTTTATAAAATAGACAGTAGCTAGTTTTAGTGGTTGTGTATATCAAGTTTTGGTTTCAATTTTGTTAAGCAGAGAGCTGATCTGATAAATATGTATCGTTTGATTTACCGGAATTTTTCAGGGGCGTCTGAGATGCTTGTGCCGATGCCGCGGATGTCAACCCCCACCATGAATTTGTTTCCAATGATTGAGAAATCAGGTGATGCTGCTTTTGCCACCGGAAACACCGGGGCGGCGCCATCAACAAGAAACCTGGAATCAATGAATTTGTTTCCTCAACAAGCTGGTTTTGCTTTTAAGAAAGATACTCCAACTATGGTTTTTGATTCAAGGTGTGTTTTTGTTTAGTACTTATATATGTTGTATATTTTCATTGCTTTTAGATGTCGAAAATTTGTAAATTAATATGTTTTGTCATGCATCACAGCTTGAACAAGCCAGTCTCTGCTCAGGTGGAGCCGCAACAAGCTGCGCAAATGACCATCTTTTATAACGGGCAAGTGATCGTGTTCAATGATTTTCCGGCTGATAAAGCGAAGGAAGTCATGCTTTTAGCAGGCATGGGAAGCACCAACAATCACACTACCACCTTCCCATCTGTTCCAGCCAAGACTCACAATGCCTTTGCTTCTAATTTAGCAGCCAAAAGTCCAATGGAACCACCACCGACTGGTCCAGTCGCTCCTTCCTTTGCGAAAAATCCAATTGAACCGAACAGTTCGATGCCTAGTAGCTCGAAAAATATCATTCCAAATTTTGGCAACAACCCGGTTCCAGAGCAAGTTCAACCTCCCCAGCGACCTGTTACCTGTGGTAAAATACTTTTGTTCAGTTTTTTAGTATATGCTTTGAAATGGAGTCTTCATATTATTATGCTTCTAATGAAGATTTTTGACTGCAGATCTGCCAATCGCAAGGCGAAATTCGCTCCACAGGTTCCTGGAGAAGAGGAAAGATAGGTAGGCATATCATTCACAAACAAACATAGAAATTAGGAAAACATGTTTAGTCCAAATTCTTTGATTAGGTGTTGAAAATTTTGAGGATCTTGAGTCTCTCGTGTATGGGAAAATTGATATATCATTGTATTTAACACAAAATCAATAATATTTTGTTATTATGACAACTTTTACAGGATCATTGCAAGAGCACCATATCTACCCAGTAGCCCGTCGTCTTCGTCCGCATCTCCGAACAAGCCTGCTGAAAGCAAGCCTTGGCTCGGCCTGGCTGCTCAATCCGCACAATAGTTTCAGTGTTTGCTCCGCTAGTGTTATCATCTCATATCTCTCTTTTTTTTTTCCCGGCAATGTCAATTTTGGCCGGTCGATCATATTTTGTTTTAGCAGGTTAAATCCTGCTTTCTATATTTTTGTTTTTTTTTGTTTTTTTTTGTTTTAGCTTTTTGGTTTCTAACAATCACTGTTAGATCCCACCTTAGATCTAACTATCAGTCAATCTTACTATTAGTTAATATGTAATTAACTTTATTGATGATCTTAATTCATATTAGTTTTGAATCAAAGATTATTATCATTTTCTATATTAATATATATAAATGATTCTTTCTTGAGTTTGCATGCTGCGTCCATTAACATTAATTTAAAGAGTAGTTGTGTTTGTTGATTCAATTAAAGAAGTATTAATCCACCACCAACCATTGAAGATTGAACCAACGAATCTTGAGAATGTTATGAAATTATATATTTTGTAAAATAATGTTAAACGTAAAACACACGTTTTTGGAAGCTTGAAGTCGGCATGAGAAATAAATGAATAAACAATTGAATGGCAGACATTTGTTTGATCAATATTCAAAAGTCTTCCACCTCTACAGACACAAGTCAAGAAGTAGGGAACAGTTTGGTATCTGTGTTGTCGGCATCTTCTACGCCTAATAAATTATTATTCAAATTTTAAAAGTAAAAAATTACAAAAAAAGCAGACTTTAATTGATCACGTTGCTCACACTCACGAGTCACGTCTAGCTTTTATTTATTTATTTATAATTTGACGCTACAAGCACGGTACAGAATACAACTCTTATCTTATAAGATTAAAAATAAGATTAGAAAAGTATTTCTTAACACTTTACGATTTAACGGGTAAAAGTGACACTCGACTGCTTTGTTAGGTCGAGATGTTACACGTGTAAAGATAGGTTTTAATCCGTGCAATATATATTAATAATAATAATAATAATAAAAAAAGGATGTAGGTAGCGTTGTGGAGGACGATAAGTTTAAGTAAATTAAATTGGAAGCACATGACATGTTGAACGTGGTAGGGTCGACTTCCTTTTCGAGTTTTGACTGCTTCTTCGTTTTCATATTAAATGTCATTTGTCAGGTTTTTATTATTCTAATATTGTCACGCGTTTATTTGACCATGCTTCTCTTTCATAATATCACTACCTTTTTTTGGATACATACCTTAGAGGAAATATATATCTACTTTTATGTATTATATTAATCATAACCAATCAGAGGTACGTTCGAATCCAGCACTAAAACAAACTCTATACGTATGCATATGATGAGATTCGAACCTCCAGAAGATGCGGTGCACCGTGCACATCACAACCTTTGAGAAATTGTTTCTATAATTTCCAGTGCATGCAAAGGTTACGATGATAGAAAGAAAAAAGGTAATTGAAAGCGGATAAGAGGATGTTTGTATAATATATATATATATATATATATATTTTGCCATATAAGATTTATTTTATTTTATTTTACAAAATGATAAACTTTACCTCTTCATATCATAATTTTAATAATAATCTAAAATCTTTAAAGACTGTTTTTTATTTATTTTTTTTTTTTTTTTTTTTTTTTTAGCATTGAGGATCCCGTACTTCGTCCAGATACTTATTAGCCTGTCCTCCCCAACCGCATGACTCGCCGTGGCCTATATGTTCCAGCCTCTATGTGATTTGCTGTGGTCTGTATGTTGGATGCAAAGATGCAAGCGGGTCACCTTCGCAAGCATAGGATTCGACTCGCCGTGGCCTATATGTTGCAGCCTCTGTGTGACTTGCCGTGGTCTGTATGTTGGATGCAAAGATGCAAGCGGGTCGCCTTCACATGGGTAGGATTCGACGTATGGATAGGATTCGAACAACTGACCTGGTAGTTACTCGTGCATCAAGCTGAGCTAGCGCCCTGATGGCTAACAACAATACAATTGCCAAGAATATAACTAAGGATTTGGGATTTTCATCCCAAGCCTTGGACCACCAAGACAACCACCTTGTGGTTAAGATGGTTGAATGTTAATATAAGGCTTTTCTTGGAATATTATTGTGGAGATCGGAGAGTATATATATATATATATATATATATATATATATATATATATATCAATGTTACTTTGTCGAAATGTGGTACCTAAATGATGTTGCATCACTATAATCCATTCATTTAAAGTGGAAAGGAAGCTAGCTTGTTGCGGCTTTTCTTGTTCTTTTCTCTGATTGCACATCTGGGCTTATTATTCTTCAGGCCCATTAATTTGTATAACCTAGCCACTTAGCCAGTAACTACCTTGTATTTAAGTGGGCCAATCTATTACATCATATGGGCCTTTTTTGGGTCAATGACAACTTTCTGTTGAAGGCCTTCGGATTTTGGAATGAGTTGCGATATTTACACCCCCGAAAAACTATATATACACCCCTTTTGTATGAACACTCCATTAATTATTTTTAAAATGCTTATATTTTGTAAACACACCCCATACTTTACCAAATATATCGTTTCTTTAGATTTTGAAAAAAAAAATTACAAGTAAATAAATTATAAATAATTAAAAGGAAAGAAAATAAAAAAAATTGGGAGGATTCACACCCAGATTTGGGAGGAGATGTGCAGTGGCCTTCTTTTCATTTGAAGGAAGAAGCTACTCCATCCTTGTCAATCTAGGATGGAGAAGGGCACAGGTAGCAAGCTCCTTCATCCTTTCAGGCAAAAGGCTACAACCTTCTTCCAACTTTTCGATCTACATTTTTGTTTTTCTTTAATAATTTTATTTTATTCCTTTTAACTTTAGTTTTAGTTGGTAAAATATTTGTTAAAAAAAAAAGAATAAATAAAATATATCCTTTACTTAAAATATTAATAATTTAGTTTAAGGGTAATATTGGGATTTTGAAATTTTATAAATTTGGGATATACATACAGTTTTAGAGGAGTGCAAATATCGTCACTCTTTTTTAATATAAATTGAAGAATTTGGTATACAAGAAACCTTGCTGTTGAAAGGTGTTGCAGTTTTGGTGAATTGGGTTGGGCTTATGGAGGGAACTGTGATTAATCATAAACTCATGATAATGTTTGGTATCATGAGAAGAAACAAATAAAATTAACAAAGTAACAAACTTACAAATACCTAAAGTGTCGGTTTTTCTTTGGGCATATAACTGTGAGTATACTTCTAGTAAAAAGTGATGAGGTGGATAAGTGTGCTATAAGTATGTTCACAGTTATATACCTACCAAAGAAAAACTTTATAAGGTGTCACTTAATGTATGGGCAACCATGCAAATTCCTAATGTTTAGAATGCACGTATATATAGAGTCTCTCATGTGTTCGATTAGATACATGCATATATCGGAAATAAAATTAAAATTAAAATTCACTCAGTTAGATCAAAAATTTATTAAAAGTGATACAATCAATTGCTATAAACAATATCCGATATATGTTGAGATCTAATAATTCTATGAAGTCTTTTCATATTTTACGATTTTACCGAAGTGAGAATTGAATATTTGTCATGAACATGAGACTATTGTATAATTAACTTTATAATATATTAATCTATCTAACAATTACCACGTGCGGGATTCCTCATATTTTTTCCGTACCATAATCTGACTTCGTAACGTTACAGACGGAGTTGAATGACTTACGAAAAAAACGTGTGGAATATCACAATGGATCAGGCCTCATGGTTATAAAAAAAAAAGTAGTTGACAGAGATGGTGGCCCAATCTCGTTACTCAGTCTCCCTCATTTCTTCTTCTTTTCATCGTCTCTCTCCCTCCCTATCGAGGGTTTCCCTTTTTTTATTTTCTTTATTTTCTTTTTTTTTTTCTTTTTTTTTTCCTTCTTTATTTTTGGTTTGATTATTTCAAAAATTTAATTTTGTTCATCATCATCATCATCATCTCCATATCCCCTGAAATCTTAAAAAATATATATAAATGATGCAGCAGAGACTAAAGCAGCAACAGGCGATGATGCAGCAGCAGTCTATGTACCAATACCACCCTGGTCTCTTAGCTCCTCCTCAGGTTCTCTCTTTTCCGTCACTTGTTTTCTCTTTTAGATTTGGGGTTTTTGACTTTGTCGATGCTCTTGTTTAATTTAATTTTTTTTTATTTTTTTTTTGTAAGAGTTTATATGTATCAGAAGAAATTGTTTTATTTCGTGGGTTCTTTTGCTTATATTCTTATTTATATTTTAGGTAAATGTTGTGAATAGGCTTGTTTAAGAGACTGGCAGCTCTCAAAATAGAATAAATTTTCTGGATATATATATTTTTAGCTGAAGCAAATGGGAAATCATATCTTGTTTAATAGTTATATGATTTTGCATTTTTTTTGCTTGTTTTCAGAGTGAGAAATGTCTTGCTTTTTGTTCTTGATTAATCATTAGGGTGGTTCTATTTCTCATTCACTTTGGTGATTATGTGGGGGTTTTTTTTTGAAACTCAAAAACTACTAATATCTGGCTCTTATAGTATATGTCAAGGGATTTTAGCTGTACAATGGTTAACTTTGTATGCTTGTTTGTGTGTAGAGCAAATTATAAGAATGTGCTAATATTGTGGTATTGTCATTCAAAAAGGATTCTCTTTTTATGTGCTATCTCCTTGCCTTTATGGTTCCACATGAACATTAAAATAGGGATTGGAGGGCTGGTAAAGAAAATATTTTAACACCTGAATTTGAAAATGATGCATTAGGTGATATTATTCAGGCTTGTCTTGTGCTTCTAGGTTTTTATTTTTATTTTTTTTTACAAGCTTAGGTGCTCCTTGAGCCTAATTTCTTGTACTTTTCTATTTGTTACTGGAAATGTTCGTGAGGAGTGTGAGTTTTGAAACTTCAGGGATTTTTGCTCTTTTATTCTATGCTTCTTGGTTTTCACATTTTTTTATTTTATTTTAAATTTTGCAGATAGAACCTATCTTGAGTGGGAATCTGCCTCCTGGGTTCGATACTAGTACATGCCGCAGTGTGTGAGTTTTGCATGAACATTGTCTTTCTCTTTTTCTTAGTTTTATTCAATGAATTTCATGTTTCTGTATATCTGATTTGCAAATTATGCTATAATCAATACTTGTCAATTTGAGTGAACTTTCAACTCTTTTGCCTACAGGACTTATTTTGTAGGTTACTTGTCATTATAAGTATATACTTTGTGCCAGTCTTACACACAAAAAATAATAGTAAAAAAAAAAAAAATTGCTGCTGTTTTAGTTATTCTACATTTCTACTTATGGTGTTACACTGTGGAACTTAATGGTGGGGGTCAGGGGGACATTGCCTCTCCTGGCCCTCAAAAACCTTATAAAATAATGTTTATAGTATTTATAAAAATGATGGAAATAATGTGCATGGCATGTTTTGGCTCCTACTAATTTCAGGTCTACAATCCAACTCTAAACTTATCATTTCGTCCCTGCTGTTAGCCTGTTACACGATGTGATAAATGCTTGCTTGATTTTCCTATGCTGGCATTATCCTTCTGTTTAGTTGTACTTTTATGTATACGTTAATTGATTAAAAAATTATTCTTTATTTGTGAGAAATGCAGGTATGTCGGAAACATTCACCCACAGGTTACAGATGCCCTACTTCAAGAGGTTTTCTCTAATACTGGTCCCATTGAAGGATGCAAACTCATTAAGAAAGATAAGGTATTCTTTCAGTGTAACAATTTTTGGAACTTTTTTTTGTTGGAAAGACTGCACTGTTTTTTGAGTGCTAAGATAAACTTGAGTAAGATGTTTCTTGTTTGGGCAATTTAACTTTACGATATGTTTCTCCACTTTTATCTCTTGCATTCCTCTTTTTCAAATTGAATTTTAGTTGCTTTCTGGGCTCCTTTGCTATTTGTTCATCTTGCTCTTGATCTGAAGACTGAAGGACCACAACTTTTTTTTTTCTTTGCAGTCATCATATGGTTTTGTGGACTATTTTGATCGCAGATCAGCTGCCCTCTCCATTTTGTCTCTCAACGGAAGGCATCTGTAAGAGAATATTCTGCAGAACTATGGTTGGGTACTTGAGTTTTTACTGTTTTATATCCTAATACAGCATTTTCTTTCTTTCTCCAAGGTTTGGGCAGGCTATTAAAGTCAATTGGGCATACGCCAGTGGTCAGAGAGAGGATACATCAGGTTTATACATGCATATTAAAACTAGGCCTAATTAATGGTCTTTTTGGCTTATTGTTTGCAAAAGCTTATGCTAATTTCTCTTTGTGATTCAGGTCATTACAATGTTTTTGTTGGTGATCTTAGTCCTGAAGTTACAGATGCTACTTTGTATGCATGCTTCTCTGTGTATCCTGCTTGCTCGTGAGTTTTGATATCCTGGTTCTTTTTTTTCTATGCAGCAGAATTTGTGTGTTAGATATTCAATGATTGATTTTAGAATGCTTGCTATTTTGTTGGAAGATTTATGTGGTCATATTCATTACAGGGATGCAAGGGTTATGTGGGACCAGAAGACTGGGCGTTCAAGGGGTTTTGGGTTTGTTTCTTTTCGGAATCAGCAGGTACTTAAAATGCTTAATTGAGATTTTTCTGGTTTGCCCTTTCCTTTCTTTTTTTTCTTAAAATTTATGCTGTTTGTGAATAATTGTTAATTTCCATTTATATTGGTCTGCCATGTGAACTGATGATAATCTTTTTCGCTGCAGGATGCCCAAACCGCAATAAATGACTTAAATGGTATGACAATTTTCAATATTTTGATACAGCTCTGTTTTTCGTTGGAATTTAGTTATTCTTTCTTAAAGTTCTTGTTCTTGCTACTTTATTATCAATTTATCATTCATTATTTATAAGCTCTGGTGTGAGAAATGGCATTAGAAAGTGGAAAATGTGAGTGACATGAGAAATTTGTAATGTTGATACTGTTCAAATTCATGAAAAAACTTGAATAAAACAAATCTTTGCTCAGGCACATTCAAAATGTTTCAAAATCATTTAGATATATTTTTCGTCCTTTTGGGTTATTATATGAGTGTGTTGGCAGGGGTAAAAGTGATGGTCTTGCTAAAAATATAATTTTTCAAAATTTTTGTATCATGCATGAGGTAATATTTTAACATTTGGATCCCCACCTTTTTTTTTTCTTTCTATTTTGATCATACTTTACCCATGGAACCCCTACTTCACCCCCCTCTCAAGATGTATATTGCTGCCATTATAGGACATTAGTTTTATTGGGCTCGTAGTATAGTTTAATATAGTTCAAAGTCATTCAACTTTGCCCCATTTTGATATTTCAGGAAAGTGGCTTGGTAGTAGGCAGATTCGGTGCAACTGGGCTACTAAAGGTGCTACTGGTAATGAGGACAAACAAATGTCAGATTCCAAAAGTGTGGTAGAGCTAACTAATGAAGCATCTGGTGAGCTTATTTCTGTGTTTTTGTAGTTAGAAGCATGTCAAATCTGAAAATCTATATGGAGAAATTGAAATCGGCTTCCATTTGCATCGCTTTTCTTTCCCCTTCCTCATTTTTCTTATTTTTAATTTTAATATATATATGTATATTAATTTAAGGGGTAGGGGAGGTAAGAAATTTCTAGATCATAATGTTAAATATAGATCGGCAGAATGGTGTAGCTCTTCTACACTATCCCACATTCCCACCTCTTTCTGGCAAACACATTTTGTTCCTAGACATTATTTGTTTTCTAAAGTCAAGATAATTTGGTTGTGACAAGCGGAGGATCTCAGGCTAAACTGGGCTGATGGTTGAACTTTATTTCTTGAATTACTTAATTTGGTACACAGTGTTTTCTAGCATGTTTATTTGTTTTCAATCATAGTAATTTGTATTTTGTAGTCTTGTATGGACTTTTGATATATTATCTTCAGTGATTTAGAATCATTGCTGTTTCTTTTAAATGATTTTATACAAATGCTTGATCTGTAATCTTTACTTTTGAAACCTTGTAATCGGGTCAGTCTTGGAGCTGATTATGGTTTCTGATGTGACGATGAATCTCTTGCTTGAATAAAGTGTGTTTTGTTTTTCATACATGGTTGCTTGCAATGTGATCTTTACCTGTTTTATTACCATGTTAGATATAACAAGTCTGTTTTTGTGTTTTCTTTTTCCCTCATTCAGACGATGGTCAAGAGAAGAGCAATGATGATGCTCCGGAGAACAATCCTCAGTACACCACTGTTTATGTTGGCAATCTTGCTCCAGAGGCAAGAATCTATGCTTTTAATTAACTAACTCGTGATCATTACTGTATCTGTTCCTTCCTCAATTTAATATTAGGTGTATACAATGCATCTCTCCTATTAACTTTTTAGAGCTTGGCGGTGGAGGGAACATTTTCTTAAGTTGGTTTCTATTTCAACCTTCCTGACCTGAAACTAGGACAAAAGTTTTTGACTGATGACTTGGCTTTGGGCTTAGAGATGAGGTCAAAGATACCTGAACCAATAGGTTATCAGATAAACTGTAACCACCACAATTCGAGTTATTTCTTGTGGTGGTTCATCCTTAGATAGTAAATTTAGCTGCAGTCTGTGTAGCACGACAATTCGATTTAGTGGCATAGTTTGTAACAGTAGCGTATTTACCACTCACATCAGATACTTCCATTTGGCCTGTTTAATTCTCACTTATTTTTTTCAATGAAAAAATGGACTGAAAACTTTTCATCCAATTGTTTTTAAATTTAACAAATTAATTGCAGGTTACCTCAGTTGATCTCCACCGGCTTTTTCATGCCCTTGGTACTGGAGCAATTGAAGATGTTAGGGTGCAACGGGATAAGGGTTTCGGGTTTGTGAGATACAGTACACATGCTGAAGCTGCTCTAGCTATACAGATAGGAAATGCTCGGATTCTCTCTGGCAAACCAATTAAGGTACTTTCTGGTTGATCAATTTTAATTCCGGATATAGAAGTTGTTGCTTGTTGAGCCTATGTTGATACTCCTGACCAATTACCATTAAATTTAACTCATAATTGGTTGAATGATATGATGTTACTGACTTACTGCTACATATGAATAATATCTATGCCCATCACAGCATGTTGACTTTGTTATCTTAAGAAAATGAAAAGATTTTCAGTGGATATATATAGCCGTGGCATAACCATAAATTTTAAAATGATTGCAGTGCTCTTGGGGAAGTAAACCTACTCCACCAGGAACGAGCTCTACTCCACTTCCCCCACCAGCTGTGGCACATATGCCAGGTTTTTCAGCCACTGACCTTGCTGCATATGAACGACAGATGGCATTGAGCAAAATGGCCCTAATGCATCCACAGGGTCAGCATGCACTTAAACAGGTAGGCATGGGAATGGGCGGTGCTGGAGCTAGTCAAGCCATCTATGACGGTGGGTACCAGAACATCGCGACATCCCAGCAGCTTATGTACTATCAGTAACAATGAGACTACTCGCCAATACAGTGGAAGGGAGTAATAAAGCTTAAGAGAAATGTAGAATGATGAATGTTTCTTTTCGATATTTATTTTTTCTTATCTATTGTAAGATTTGCTGTATGGATAGTGTTTGTGTGTATTTCATGTATTTTACGGATAGTGTTGGTCGGTGTGATTATTTCTTGTATTGTTCGGGCATGATCATACTGTGAACGGTTAAATGATAGTAGGTTTCGTTATTGAATGTCATCCCTCCAACCATAATATTTGCTCTGTCTGATGTTTACCTCTATGAGAATTACCAGCTCCTTTTTTTATGGTACATAATTGCTTTTTTGGTAAGTTCCCTTGGATTGCAAGTAAACTCATGAGTGGTCTATATTGTTTGGTACTCAATGAAGAATTTTTCAACAAAATTTTGAAACCAAAAGATGTTTTTGATGATTTTTTTTTTTTTTTATATAGCTAAACTCGAAATTAGAGATTGATTGTAAAAATAATAATAAATTCTTTAACAAGCAGTAGTTTAAAACAATGCTATGACTAATTCTAGAAAATGTTGGTCGAACCCATGGTTGGGTTAGCAGATAAAATTGATTAGTAGTAAACAATAATAATTATCATGATATTATAGGAGTATAAAGAGAAAATCTATCATCTTAATTTCCAATGGTCCATGTATATATATAAACCATATAATAAAACTTATTGGAATGGGTTGGGCTGTCTGTGTCTTGCTAGTGGGAGATATTGTTGACATTAGACTAGACAGATACATTAACTTCCATTTTTATCATTTCATTTTCATACATCTTTCAAGCTCCCATGGACCCACACGACCACACCCACCCAAGTAGTATCTATCTCCTTTAAGAAAATGGTTTCCAAGAGAACCAATAATGAACCCGTCACAATCAATGCAAACAAGTGAGAAACTGAGAAACAAAACAAACCATTTCATGTAATTCTTGTAAAATTTTTTCATTCTTCAGTAAATAACCTGGTTACAATTGCTTCCCAGTTCCCACCCAGAAACAATTTGTCGGCAATTGTACAAAATCTTGCTCAATCTTACCGATAGTACTTGACATATATATAATATGATCATATCAAACTTGAATCTTTCATCAAAGCATAATAATTAAGCTCTGGTGAAAGCAAGAACTCTTCTCCCTTTCGTTTTCTTTGTTTTTGATTAAAATTCTAAGCCAAAAAGCAATACAGCTCTCTCTCATATGTATATAATATTGCCTCGTATACATATACATATATAATATATGTTGGATATATTTAAGATGGTGTTGAGTAATTTATTGCTTCCAAAATGTTTTTTAATTTATTAGCGAGTCTAAATTGCAAGAATACCAGCTGAGAAGATTTGGTCTCTGGTATAAGGCGAGCTTGAAACGTCTGCAGATCTCGAAATGTCTGATCTACATTGCTCTTTCCTCTCATCCATCATTATCTGCCTTGATCGACACTCTGTGCTACAAAACGCTTTCTCTCCCCTGAAAAAAACAATCACCCGAATAATTAATCACCTGTGTCAAGTTAAAAAAGCAATCCAATTCAATGGAAAACAAGTTGATGAGTAATATAATTTACCTGTACATGTATATGTCTTTTCCGTGTAGTTTTTTACTACACAAGTGACATGAACTGAGAAAATCTGAAGTTGGGTATGCAGAAAAATCATCCACAAATGTTCTTGTTTTAGGCGATTTGTTGTTGTTGTTTTTGCTGTGAAAACCATTCTTTTTTGTGTTGGTTTGATCAACTCCATCGTAATAGACCTTGGTCGAGGTTTTATTAGGTCCGGCATGGCAAGTCACATAAGTGTAATCTTCCAAGCTCTCCATCTCCTCAAAATCTCCTCCTCTGATGCATCTCTCACAGTTTTTACCGGAACTAACCGGAATCGGACTCGACCGATTCACACTCGAACTACAAACAGAAAACTTTGTCAAATTTTCACAGCCACCACCGTGATCTAGTGCGGCGACAATACCCAACCCAACCCCACCAACATCGTAATGTTTTAGACTTCTGGGTGACTGAATCTTCAACTCAAATGGACTTCTTGGGCTCGACCCAACGTCCAAAAACCCGGCACGGTTGCCGGAAACCAATAAAGCCGATAACTTGCTGATCATTGGACGGGGTCTCTTGCCCAACATGACTCCTAATAAGATATTATATAAGATTATGAGGAGATTGTTCACTGATCAAAATTGAAAAATCAGAGTGGAAAGAGAATTGAGAAAGGGAGAAGATTATTTATATGTTGGTGGTGTTTGATATATATAGAGATTTAGCTCTTTAATTTATTTTATGGAGACGGAGTGGGTGGGGTTGGGTGGACTCAGCCAGCCCACTGGTTTTTTTTTATTTTTTATTTTTTGTTTGGAATTTTATGGAGATGATTGCTATAATAAGAACCAACGTATCATTCAATAATTATATTCTATTATTATTGTATTATTAAATTGGATTCTTATTTGATATTGTAATAGGTGGGTTGTGTAGTACATCGATTAATTATATTCTATTATTATTGCTATTTAAATGGATTTTTATTTGATATTGTAAATTTGTAATAGGTGAGTTGTAGTACATCGACTTTAATAGAGTGGTCGTACAATTTTCCTTCATTTTTGAGACACGGGTTCTACTCTTACACTTATTCGTTAAATTACAAAGCGTAAGGAAACTTATCTTCGACAGTGGGAATTGCATTATTATTATTATTATTCTATTTTTTTTGATTGGAAGTAACAACGAGTTACAACAACTGGATAACCTATCCAGACAGTTACTATAATTGGGACCATCGAGATTAGACATCGAGGCATAACCCAGACTACAGCTCCCACACTGGGGAGAGAACACCCAAACCCACAAACCCTCACAAGAGGGACTGAAACTAACCAAAAAACCTCACAAAGAAGACCGAAAATAAACTAAAAAACTAACAAAACCTCATAAAGAGGATTAGGAATTGTATTATTTTGCTTTTGTGGCGGTTGATTGTATTAAGACTCCTTTCCAATAGTGGAAGTTGTATTCTCAATTGTAGGTATTAGAGCATCTCCAATGTAAATATGTAATTTTAGGTTTCTAACTGGTGACACATTAGCATATCTATTGAATATGCATTCGCTTTGTCAAAAATATTTAAGAAATACACATTCTCATCTTTAATGCAATTATCTAAAATCAAATATGCATCCATTTTTGACCGATGGTCTTAAAACATTTATTTCACTCCTTCTCCTTTTTTATTTTAAATCAAATATGTATCCATTTTGACCAATCATTTATCTCATTCTCTCCCCTTTTTTTATTTTACAATTAAATGATATGTAATCTTATTGGTGAGAAAAAGTTAGAAATCCTAGTCGGTATTTTTTAAAGAGTTTCCAGAATTAAAAACTCAACTCTTTATTCTCGGACTTTTTTTTACCATATAACCTCCATATTAAAGTTAGATAATTACATTGGAGATGTTTTTTCTAACTTTTTATCTATCTATCATTTGTGGTACTCAAATTTCTCAAAATGCATATTTGCATTGAAGATGCTCTTACATTCCGAATCGATTTCCAATAGTGGGTATTATATTCCGAATCGTTTTGTTAAGTCCGGATAGATTACCGACCTGATCATTATCCTCTCATTGACTTGTTTTTCAATTACTTTCCATAATCCAATGACACCTAAACAAAATACAAAATATATAGTCAAGATTGGTTCATTTTTTTTTTTTTCTCTCATATAACTTGATATCAGAATTACGTTTGAATAATGCCAAGGAAAAACAAATACAAAGGAAATGACCCTAACTCAAAAAAAAAATAATAATAGAGGAGTTGATATTTTTCTAAAGTGTCGTTTTCTAATGATTGAGACTTATTGGTCTTGGGATTTGGCCTACCTATGGGCTATGGCCACTGCTGTTAAAAAATAAGATTCCATCACCATCACTGTTTTGGGGGTACGTGGCAAATATCTATTGCTAATTGCCTAATCAATTATTACTGAAACCACTCAGGTCTCAGCCGGAGAGCCCACTGGAAAAATAGTGGGGCCCATCTTTTTTGGCATTAGTTTGTGATGTGGTTTGCATTGGGCCCCCTGTTCCCTCTTCAAAACTCTATTTTGTGATATTACATTTTTGGAAATTTTGTAACTCGCCCACAGTTTCATCTTTTTATCTTTTTGGTTTCTTTTGTTTCTAATTTTCATCCCCACTTTTATGTATTCTCTTTTGTGTACTTCTGTGTATATCGATATTAGCAAAAGTTGATTAATGATGTCTTTTAAGTATCTATAAATTTTTTAACATAATATGTTAAACTATGTTTAAAAGTAACATAAAATTAAATAATTTGATATAATATGTAATTAAACTATATTTCTAAAAAGTTAAAAGTTTTTTAATAAAAAAAAAAAATTAAGTTCTAAAAATGATAATTTTTCTCTAGTAGACACACGGTATAGATATATTTATAGTATATTAGTACTAATATATATCATCACATTTTTATCATGTATGTTATTATGATTAAAGTTATATTATTTACATAATATATAAAAGTGTAGTAATATATATTAGTATATTATAAAAAAAAATATATATTTATTGTATACATGTGAGAGAAAAATTGTTAAAAAGATCAATCGATTTCATTTTATTTTCTTAGAAAAAAACAAATGATGGGTTGTTTGAGGTCCTAGACTACTAGTATATAGAGTATAGACCAAAGAAATTTAAAGGAGTTACAATTTTCAAAATTCTACATCTTGTTTTTCTTTCCTTTTTCTTTTGCTTTTCTAAGGAAATGCTTTTTTATTTTATTTTTTATGATGATGAGATGGGACCTTTTTGAAAAAAAGAAAAAGAAAAGCTGAAAATCAGTGATTGAGTTAAATAGTGAAGGGCATAACAGTAATATAAAAAGTTATAAATAACGGGACGGAGACGTCCACTGAATAATGATGGTGACGTGATGGGAACCACCTGAAAAGGACCTTTTAAAACGGGCTACCGGGAGGTCAGGTAACAAATCTACCAAAAGCAAAACCCTTCACTTCACACGTGTGGTTTGGTTACGTGTGAAGCTATTGTTGATTCATGACACGTGAACTGCTAGTCTTCTACTAAACTTTTGGCTGAGTCGACTCAGTGACATGGACAGGTGAGTCATTTAGTGCCCTAGTGCCTAGGTTTTCAAGATGTTGATGATGATAGACTTTTACTAAACAAATAAATTAACAATTTTTTTTTATGAATTTGGATCTTCTGCTGAACTGATTTTTGTCTTGTCCTATATAGATTTGTTGACATGTGTAATCAATGGCTGTCATTTATTTATTTTATTTATTTCATTTTCATTATTTTTAAATACAAAATCTTATTCTCAAGTGTTTTAGATCAGGAAAAATATCAGCATAGCAAAGGATCCTGATATTTTTTTATACGTGTCATGACGTTGACGCACCCCTTCAATGTATTTATATTTTATTTTATTTTATTTTATTTTATTTATTTACCGAAAACGAAATAGCTTTTGTCTTTTAAGAGGTTTGATTTTGTCAAATTGACAATCATATTTACCCACCATAAATAAATAATAATTACAATTGTAAAAAAGTTTCCGTCTGAATTTGTCTATTACTATTAAATAATAATTACAATGTGTTAAATTTTGAGAATAATCAATAATGTTAATGAGCACTTTGTAAGTGGTAATGGAGGATCAACAAGAAGGGAATCAAATTGATTTCATATAATCTTTTTAGAATTTTTTTGGCATCCCCCAAAAAGACTCTTTTAAATTTTGATACGGAAAATCAGATCTTTTACACAACAACAAATAATTTCAGCACTGAATAATGAATATTGAATATTTCACTTTCTAGAGAAATAAATATCTGTAATAGAGATTGGGTCAATATTATGGGTCTCTGGGCTTCAATTAACATAACATTAAACCAGTTTTAGGCCCAACTTTTTCCAATTTGTATCTATCCAACAATATGGATTTTATTTGGCCCAAATAAATTTTCCGTTAATTATATATTTTATTAAATAAAAACAGATAGATCAAATGAGGAAGAAGTTGAAATCATAATAATAAGTCAAATCAACCACCACAAACCTCATATTTTACATGAAATATATCATTACATGCTTTGATTATTTATTTTCTTTCTCATGAGCAGTCTTTATAAAAGGCCGATAGGTTTTTTCCATTTTAATTATATAAAATAATGAAATGTTTGACATTTTGATCTATATATATATATAAACATTTATATAATAATTTGAGATATTGGAGATGAATTAAAAGACAAGAAGTAGGTGTTGGATGATGTTGAAAAAGCTGTAGATCGATAATATTCAACCTCGAGAATTATCGCTTAATTTCGTGGGGTTTAGTAAAAGTACGTCCAAACCCAAATTCGATCCATTTTCATCCCTAATAGCTGATGTAACATGTTTGTATTGAATTTTTTTTTAAATTAATTAATGTTTGGTATTAATTATTAAATGGAGTTTTTGTCAAATAAATATTCATATAAGTGAGGATTTAATATATAATCAAATTGAATCATAACGTTTTCAAAGTTGGTTAAAACTTTAAATACTTTAAGATTTTCCAATAACACTATTATCTTGAAAAGATTGAATTTTGGATAACAAAAATATGAAATTAGAATTATAATAAATATAAACTTATGGATAATTGTATTATTATTCAAATATGATATTTTTAATAAATAAATATAATTTTTTGGATAAATGAATTCTGATTCAAATATGACTGTTTCCATATTAAATGTATCTACAAAATCTAATCTTGAAAATATTGAATTTTGGATAACAAAAATATGAAATTAGAATTATAATAAATATAAACTTCTGGATAATTGTATTCTGATTCAAATATAATATTTTTAATAAATATAATTTTTTGGATAAATGAATTCTGATTCAAATATGACTGTTTTCCATATTAAATGTATCTGCAAAATCTTATCTTTCAACTAATCTTATTTATCTTAATGTATATCTTCCACACTAATACACTATAAATAACTCGCTCAATCAACAAGTTTTATGAACACACACAACTATGAAGACCACCAAATTTATTCTATACGCTCTCTCTTTGTGTTTTCTCTTCCAAGCATTGACTGCTTGTGAAGTTTCTCGTGATGACAGAGCCATCACCATTGACGGCAAGCGTCGTGTTTTGCTTTCTGGCGCCATCCATTACCCTAGAAGCACCCCAGATGTAACGTTTTGTTTTGTTTTGTTTTGTTTCGTTTTGATTTGATTAATGTAATTTAGATTATAATTGATTAATGTTAATTTTTTTTTATTGATAGATGTGGCCAGACCTTTTGAGGAAATCAAAGGAAGGTGGCTTGAATACAATTGAGACTTACGTTTTCTGGAATGCACATGAACCGTCACGTCGTCAATATGACTTTAACGGCAATCTCGATCTCGTGAGGTTTATCAAAAGCATTAAAGACGAGGGATTGTATGCCGTTCTTCGTATCGGACCATATGTTTGTGCTGAATGGAACTATGGGTAATTTTTTTTTTTTTTTAAGTACTACACGTAAATTTTGATACCCATCTTAATCTAATCTTTTTTCCAATATTTGATTAGAGGATTTCCTGTATGGTTGCACAACATGCCCGGTGTCGAGTTTCGGACGGCCAACTCTGTGTTTATGGTACACCAAAACACATTTTGATTTCTCTGATTGATCCTAGTCATATACTTGATTGATTTTGTGACATATAATTTGTATTACCAGAATGAGATGCAAAATTTCACAACATTGATAGTGGATATGATGAGGAAGGAGAAACTGTTTGCATCACAAGGAGGACCTATAATTCTAGCACAGATAGAGAATGAATATGGAAACGTGATGTCTAAATATGGAGATGCTGGAAAAGCTTATGTGGATTGGTGTGCAAACTTGGCCGATTCTTATCAAATTGGAATTCCATGGCTCATGTGCCAGCAGAGTGATGCTCCGCCGCCAATGGTATTACAATTTTTATTTATATCTAACATTTTTGTTTTCATTTTTAACACGTTTGTGTTCTTTGATTTTTATTTATTTATTTATTTATTTATTTATGATTATTGTCAGATTAATACATGCAATGGTTGGTATTGTGATAATTTTACACCTACAAATCCCAACACTCCTAAAATGTGGACTGAAAATTGGACCGGCTGGTGAGTTTTTCTTTTTATTTTATTTTTTCAATTTTTTAAATGGGTAATTGAGACAGATTTATGTCTAATATGAGTGTGTTTTTAATTAATTGAAGGTTTAAGAGCTGGGGAGGTGCAATTCCACACAGGACAGCTGAAGATGTTGCTTTTGCTGTTGCAAGATTTTTCCAGACTGGAGGAACATTCCAAAATTATTACATGGTTCGTACATGTTATCTAATTATTGATAGATCGAATTAACTATAACTAAATTAATCTTAAATAAAAATCTGTTTACTGATTGAAACTTTGGTTTTGTATGATTTCCAGTATCATGGTGGTACTAATTTCGGAAGAACATCTGGTGGTCCATATCTCACCACTTCCTACGACTATGATGCACCCCTTGATGAATATGGTAAATTTAATAAATCCTTTTCACTTCTTTTTTATTTATAAACTTTCAATATTAAATTAAATTATTTAACAATTTGTTTTTAATATATAAACAGGAAATCTGAATCAACCAAAGTGGGGACATTTGAAGGAACTCCATAAAGTCTTGATCAAGATGGAGAAGACTCTCACCCATGGCAACATCTCCAACGTCGACTTTGGAAACTCTGTCACTGTAAGATATAAATCACCAGAAAGTTTTCTGTTTTGTTTTTGAGTTGTTGAATTTTGTTTTAATGATGTTTATGTGAATTAGGCCACCATATATGCAACTGAGGAAGGTTCAGGCTGCTTTTTTGGTAATGCAAACACAACAACAGATGCTACAATCACTTTCCAAGGAAGTGAATATGTTGTTCCTGCATGGTCTGTTTCTATTCTTCTTGATTGCAAAAACGAAGAATACAACACTGCCAAGGTCAATGCTCAAACTTCATTGATGGTCAAAAAATCCAACGAAGCTGAGGAAGAACCAGCTTCTCTCAAATGGGTTTGGAGGCCTGAGATCATCGATGGCCCTATTCTTGAAGGAAAAGGAAAATTCGCCGCTAGTAAATTGATTGACCAAAAACAAATCAATGATGAAAGTGACTATCTTTGGTACATGACAAGGTAATTATCAATAATTCTTCACTTGAATCACCTTTTTTTTTTTTTTTTTCCGTTACCATCCATGTGTATGGTTTTATTGATTGTTGTTTTACATTGTGGACAGCGTGAACCTGAACGATGATGATCCAATCTGGAGTGATAACATGACATTGTGTGTTAATGGAAGTGGTCATGTTCTTCACGCGTATGTCAATGGAGAATATCTTGATTCAGAATGGGCCACTTATGGCATTTTCAACTACAAGTTTGAGAAACAAGTGAAGTTGAAACCAGGACCAAACCAGATAGCTCTGCTTAGTACAACAGTTGGTCTACAAAATTACGGTCCAATGTTCGACCTGGTCCAATCTGGAATTCCAGGACCAGTTGAAATTGTCGGAAGAAAAGGAGACGAGAGAGTAATTAAAGATTTGTCAGCTCACAAATGGTCCTACAAAGTCGGTTTGCGTGGCTTGGATGACAAGCTTTCCAATTCAGATTCTGATAACCTGACCAATTGGTTATCAGAAGAGCTCCCAAGTAACAGGAGGATGACATGGTACAAGACAACATTCAAAGCTCCACTTGGGAGTGACTCTGTTGTGTTGGATTTGCTTGGCATGGGAAAAGGTTTCGCTTGGGTCAATGGTCACAACATTGGTCGATACTGGCCAAGCTACATGGCTCAGGAAGATGGCTGCATCACCGAAACTTGCGATTACCGCGGCTCGTATGACAACAACAAGTGCCTCACCGGTTGTGGTGAGCCTTCTCAGAGATACTATCACGTCCCTCGTTCATTCATGGATAAAGACGTCAACACACTGGTTTTGCTTGAAGAATTCAGTGGCAATCCGTCACGGGTGAGTTTCAAGACTGTCGCTGTGGGAACTGCTTGTGGACATACCTATGAGAAGAAGACATTGGAACTTTCATGTCAAGGAAAGCCAATTGCCGGTGTTTTATTTGCTAGCTTTGGTGATCCACAAGGCTCTTGTGGGTCTTTCACTAAAGGTACCTGTGATGCTGAAGAGGATGTCTTGCCTATAATTCAGAAGGTAAAATCTGTCTTGGATTTTATTTAAATTCCATTGATTTTTTTTTTCTTAGTTTTCTATATAATGTTAAAAAAAAATTAAAAAAATCGTTTATATGTATTTGAACAGGAATGTGTTGGCAAGGATTCGTGTTTGGTTGAAGTTACCCAAGAGAAGCTTGGAAAAACGACTTGTGGAAATATTATCAAGAGGCTTGCCGTGGAGGCTGTTTGCTAGGGAATAGACTGTTAAGATTCTTAGGATTTTTTTTTTTCCTTTTCTTTTCTTATTTTCTTTTTTTTCTTTTCTTAATTTTGATTTAGAGTCCCTTAAGTTCAGGGAGCTTTCAGTTTGCTTTGTAAATTTTTTAATTTTTAAATAAAGTAAAAGTTCTTTTAATATATCTTCTCCGGCAGTTTGCATTTCCAAGAACTTAACCAACTAACAAAAAACCGTTTATTATTTTCAAAGTTTCTGACCATAGTTGTTTATTTAATCAAATGACAGTTTTGCTCCGGATTGAAACGGTTGTTAAAAATATATTTTTAGTGAATTTCGTACCGATTGAAGTGAAGTTTGGTTTTGGATATAATAAATGACCGAGAAAATAAAGGAAAAATATAATATTAGAATTTGAATAAATATAAATTACAAAGTGGGCAGAAAATTAAAGTGTTTGTTGGAAAACGTTTGAAAAAAAGAAGATTCGAAGACAACTGAGTCCTGCTTTGTGTTCTTTTTTGTCTTTGTTGGATGCACTTAGAAGAGTGGAGAGACTCTGTGCATGGTTGGTTTGGAGAGATACAAACTGTTGTTTTTGGTTTTTATCCGGAGTTTAATAAAGTTTTTTTCTTTTTTCTTTTTATATATATATTTATTGGATAATTGTATTCTGATTCAAATATTTATTGGAAAATTGTAAGCTGATTCAAATATGTTGAATTGGGATTGAAATCTTTCATATTAAATATAGGGTGATTGTGGTAGCCAAAAAAAGGTCACTGGCCCAGCCCAACAAAGTGTAAATCTATTTTCATAAATAGGTCTCATTTGAGCCCATTGTATTGGGTCGACCCAAGCCCATTGTGTTGGGTCGACCCAACACAGATGCCAGCAAAAATTACCGTTAGAAGACTTATTCAAAAGCTTTAGTTACAAAAGCTAGTAACCGCCCATTCAAAGAGCAAATATCTCCAAGAATCACGCCCACTATCAAAGACTAATAGTGGGCGTTGGAGATAAAGCATCCAGTATAAATAAGAGGGTCTTTTCACTAAAGAGCTCTCTGAATTCTCTCTCAACCAAAGCTCATAAAAGGCGTATTGAAACTCTGCCTCCAAAAGGATATTCCGGTCACCAGAAATCAACATCGCTCAGCCCAAGCGCACATAAGGCTATAATATCCAGCCACCACCATCCTGTTATTTCCTACTTTATATTTCTATTTTAAGTTCTTTTGCAGGTACATCGAAGTTCGTTCGAACGACCATTTACATACAATAGTCACAGTCGACGTCGACGTCGACCATACAAATTCCAACCTAGTTGCTTTGAGCCTAATACAACCCGACCCATTTGACGTACCAAATCAAACGACCACCTACAGTTTGGCACCCACCGTGGGGCCCATTGCAACTACCTTCAAATTCAGTCAATCTATTCCAACTACAACTCAACATGACTGGAAGCGGATCAGTTCCCACCGTCGAAGAGCAAATTGCTGCATTGACCGCTCAAATGACCGCAAGCGTCGAGAGGATGCAGGCGCTCGAAGCAGAAAATGCAGCAATCCGAGCGACAAATGGAGAGTTGAGAGCGTTGGTCGATGGAGTAGCGCCTGACTCAGCAACATCGGAGCACCCAACATCGGCACCAAACGGAGAACCATTTGTCGATCGACATGCTCCAAGAGCACCAGGCAACCCCGTCGGACCCGAGATAAATCCGATCGACCATCAGAATCGACCAACACTTCAGATCGCAAGGGTTGATATCGACCTTAACGATATGCCTGCCCGAAACGATGTGATGAACGAACAAGATCCAGTAATGGACCAACAGCCGGACAATGTCAACAAAATGACCATGTCACTCCAGTTGACACCTGGATTGGTAAAACCCGGGCCTGGTATACATTTAAATAATAACTTGGAATTTTCTTGTAGGTTTACAGAAATGGAAGCTCTCATCCAACGAATTCCAGGAGTCCTAGCTCCGATAAAGAAGAGCACTGCTAACAGCTTCCCCGACTCGCCATTTGTCGACGCAATTGCTCTCACTGAGATGCCTAGGAAGTTCAGCTTCCCAAACATGAAGCAGTATGAGGGAACAACAGATCCAGACGACCACATTGTACAGTACAAGCAGAGGATGTTTACTGCTGCAATCCCACGCGACCTGAGAGAGGCGTGCATGTGCAAAGCTTTCGGATCTAGCCTAAGTGGTCCCGTTTTACAATGGTATACAAATTTGCCTAATAACTCAATTGATTCTTTTGCGCAGTTGACGGACACTTTCGTGGAGCAATTCGCAAGCAGTCGCAAGCTAGAGAAGCAGTCGGACGACCTCTATACAATAATTCAACGACCAGGCAAAAACTTGAGGGCTTATGTTGGACGCTTCAACCGAGAGAAAGTGCAAATCCCGCATTGCAATCAGGCGACTGCCATTTACGCTTTCAGGAAAGGCCTCAGGTTTGACTTTGATTTTTACAAAGAGCTCACAAAGTATCCATGCAGGACCATGGAAGATGTACTAGCCAAGGCATGGGCACAAATCAAGTGGGAAGATGATGAAGCAAACTACATCGGCAAAACTAACAATGCGTACTACGGGAATCGACGTAACGATCGAGTAGAGAGAAGGTCTAACGACCAGAGATCACAACCTTACCCTAAAAACAATTGAAGGAACCCCCAATCTCGACACGAGGGCTCAAGTGACAAACATTCTGTCGATTGTAGTAATGCGAGGTCTAGTCGACCACAAGTACAAGCACCAAAATATAACCTCAGCATCGAACCTGTCGACCTTGTAGCAGTAATGAAGGAAATGGGCAAAACGGTTAAATGGCCACGAAAGATGAATGCACTACCGGAACACAGAGACCAAAAACTTCGATGCGAATTCCATGGAGATCACAGCCATTGCACAGAGGATTGTATCGCCCTAAAATTTGAAGTCGCTGAACTTCTAAAGCGAGGACACCTTCGAGAATTCCTAACGGATAAGGGAAAGCAGACTTACGCGAGACACGACGACCAAAGACAATCCGATATCGTTGACAGTCCTCCGGAGCCACCCAAACAAGATAGAGTGATCAACTACATCGTAGGTGGATCCAAAGTCAGCGACGTGAGTTATTCCGCAGCCAAGAGACATACGCGACAAGTGTCGAACACGAAAATTCAACCACAGAGGGAACATCCATCAAAAGTCGACGAAACTGTCATCTTCAAGACGACAGACAAATCAGATTTGTTTTCTCCTCACCATGATGCTTTAGTTATATCTTTACATATCGCTAATTGTTTAACTAAACGTATCTTAATCGATAATGGTAGTTCTTGCAATATTTTATTTAACACTGCTCTGAGAGAAATGCATGTCGACGAGTCGAAGCTTAGTCGTCGAACGACTATGTTAACCGGGTTCAGTGGAGAGCAAAAAAGCACATTATGCGAGATTGTGCTACCGGTCTACGCTGAAAGGGTCAACTTGTACATCAATTTCCTTATGCTCGACTGCCAATCTCTTTACAACGCCATACTAGGCAGACCGTGGATACACGAGCTAAAAGCGATACCGTCGACTTATCATCAGATGATCAAATTCCTACCAAGTGGGGGGTGAAAGAGATCAAAGAGGAACAACGAGCAGCCAGAGAATGTTACCAGAATGCCATGAAAAAGAAGAAACAAGATTTATAGCAATTACAGGAAACCAAGGTCGAGTCGACTCAAAACAAGCCACAAATGGAGGAACTCGACGAGGTGTCGATCAATCCAAATCACCCCAATAATAAAGTCTACATCGGGCCCAGGTTACCGGACGACATCCGAGAGCAGTTGATCACATTTCTCAAGGAACATCGCAGCAGTTTCGCTTGGTCACACGAAGACATGGTCGGCATCGACCCTGAAGTAATAGTATACCAATTGCAGGTCGACCCAGATCATCAACCAGTAAAACAAAAACGAAGAAAGTTCGCTCCAGAAAGGAACAAGGTGATCAACGATGAAATCCAAAAACTGATCGACATCGGATCGGTATGAAAAGTAAAATACCCCGACTGGCTAGCAAACGTCGTAGTAGTCAAAAAGAAAAATGGGAAGTGAAGAGTCTGCATCGACTTCACAGACCTCAACAAAGCCTGCCCCAAAGACTCTTTCCCACTACCTCACATCGACATGTTAGTCGACGCGACTGCGGGACACGACTTACTAAGCTTCATGGACGCATACTCCGGCTACAACCAGATACCGATGACCAGGAGAAAACAGCATTCGTCACAGAGCGAGGTACATTTTGCTATAAGGTAATGCCTTTTGGTTTAAAAAATGCAGGTGCAACCTACCAAAGGCTGGTCAACAAAATGTTCGCAAAGATGCTTGGATCGACAATGGAAGTCTACATCGATGATATGCTAGTCAAATCCTTAGTCGCACAACAACACATCGACCATCTGAGACAGTCGTTCGACGTTCTCGACGAATATGGTATGAAACTAAACCACATTAAATGCTCTTTTGGTGTATCTTCAGGAAAGTTTCTGGGCTATCTGGTCACCCATAGGGGAGTCAAAGCAAATCCAAATCAAATACGGTTGATCGAAAATATCGAGTCACCTAGATGCATCAAAGATGTGTAGAAACTTACCGGTCGTGTAGCAGCACTAAACCGCTTCATCTCTAAGTCGTCTGAACGATGTCTACCATTTTTCAATACCCTCAGAAAAACAAGCCATTCGAATGGGACGACGACTGTGAGAGGGCGTTGCAGGACTTGAAGACATACTTGAAGTCGCCACCACTACTGTCGAAGCCAAAGGACAATGAAACACTGTTCGTATATCTAGCGGTATCTGACACTGCTGTAAGCGCAGTCCTCGTCAGAGAAGAAGAAAACAACCAACATCCAGTCTACTACTTAAGTAAAACCTTACTCGACGCAGAAACCAGGTATAGTCAACTGGAGAAACTTGCGCTAGCCCTTGTCGTCGCAGCACGTAAATTGAGGCCATACTTCCAATGTCATTCCATCAAGGTACTAACCACTTACCCTCTTAAAAACATTTTGCATAAACCAGAACTTTTAGGTCGATTGACGAAGTGGGCAGTAGAACTTAGCGAGTACGACATCAGTTTCCATCCACGATCGACGATGAAATCACAGGTACTAGCCAATTTTATTACGGACTTTACCCCTGGTGAAAGTGTGCAAGCCGAACAGGAACTGATAGCACTCACAGAAACACATACACCCGGAAAATGGATCTTGTCGGTCGACGAATCCAGTAACATCAAAAGGAGCGGGTTAGGGTTGGTACTTAAATCCCTACAGGGAGACATACTGGAGCATTCGATCCACTGTGGTTTTCGTGCGACAAACAACGAGGCTGAATACGAAGCCCTAATCGCCGGGCTCGACCTCGCAAAAAGCCTAGGTGTGAAAAGCATTAAAGTTCTAAGCGACTCCCAACTCGTCGTTCGACAGATGAATGACACATACGAGGCAAGGGATCAGAGAATGTCGGCCTACCTAGTCAAAGCCAAAGAGCTTCAATCGACCTTTGATGAATTTTCGATCGAACAAATACCCAAATCCAAAAATGTACGAGCATACGCATTAGTAAGCCTTGGGTCGACAACAACAAATGGTCCAAAGTTGATTCCTATAGTTCATCTTATGTCTCCATCAATTCAAGAAACAGAAATATTGGCACCCGTCGACGATGGAAGAAGCTGGATAGAACCAATCTTCAATTACCTCAAAGCTAACATTCTGCCGGACGACAGGACAGAAGCGAGGAGAATCAAGGCAAAAGCAGCTAAATTCTGCATCATATACGACAAACTCTACAAAAAGTCGTTCACCGGACCCTACTTGAGGTGCGTCACCAAGCGAGAGGCGTACGGCGTCCTAAAAAGTCTACACTATGAGGAATGCGGAAACCATTCTGGCGCCCGTAGTTTGTCAAATAGAGCCATCACAGCAGTATATTACTGGCCGACCATGCGGACTGACTCTCAAAATCAGGTCAAGTCGTGCGACAAATGCCAACGCTTCGCACTAGTTTCGCATCTCCCCCCAGGTATGTTAAATTCAATTTCGGCCCCTTGGCCCTTTATGAAATGGGGGATGGACATTGTAGGTAAGCTTCCGACTGCACCCGGTGGTGTCGTCTACATGTTGGTCCTGACAGACTACTTCACCAAATGGATTGAAATCGGAGCATATCAACAAATACGCGACATTGAGGTACGCAATTTTGTATGAAAAAATATTATATGCAGGTTTGGAGTACCTAGGGAAATAGTGACCGATAACGGGTCCCAATTTATTTCGTACGATTTTAAGAATTTCTGTGATAAATATGGGATCAAACTGAGTTTCTCGACTCCACGATATCCTCAAGCAAATGGACAAGTAGAGTCGACTAACAAAACCATTATCAATACATTGAACAAACGACTTGAAGCCGAAAAAAGCGAGTGGGTATAAAAACTTCCAGAAATCTTGTGGTCGTACAAAACTATCCCACGACGGTCGACAGGAGAAACTCCATTTTCACTCGTCTATGGCTCAGAAGCAGTCATCCCAATAGAGACCAGGTTGTCGACCGCCCGTAGCGAAAATTCGGATGAAGAACAAAACAACTTGGAGCTCAATTTCGAGCTTGACCACCTCGACGAACGATGAGATCGTGCTGCTCTAAGAATCTAGTCGTACCAGCAACAGGTCGCTCGACATTACAATAAAAAAGTAAGGGTCAGAGTCTTCAAACTCCACGATTGGGTACTGCGACGAGTCTTCCAAAACACAAGGGAAGAAGGCGCTGGAAAATTGGGACCGACGTGGGAAGGACCATATCAAATAATAGACGTCGTCGGACGAGGAGCTTACAAGCTTGGAGGACTCGATGGTCGAGAAATACACAACAATTGGAATGCTCTACATCTAAAACAGTACAATTTCTAAACTTAGTCTTAAAAATCTTTCATTATTTTATTTTCGTCGACACATTGTTACTAACATCGATCCCAAATGAGCAATGATGATAACCTAGTGCAACTAAGTGCAAAACTGAGCTCACAAAATTTATCATCTCACAAACGCTCTCGACTTCAACAAAAGTTTTTCTATTACAGATATATTTTCCGACAACCGCATGCCTATCAACATCGACATCCAACTCCTAATACCCTCCTTCGACAATCGCATATTATGAGTGGGGGAATAATACTGGGGGCAAGTGACAAGCGACAAATATAACGCATGTACGCGATTCAATGTAAAAAAGGTCTTGTCGACCAAAATATAACGCATGTACGCGATTCAATGTAAAAAAGGTCTTGTCAACCCAAATACAACGCATGTACGCGATTCAAGGTAAAAAAGGTCTTGTCGACCAAAATATAACGCATGTACGCGATTCAATGTAAAAAAGGTCTTGTCGACCAAAATACAACGCATGTACACGACTCAATGTAAAAAGGTCTTGTCAACCAAATACTACGCACGTACGTGATTTTCCATGTAAAAAAGGTCTTGTCGATCATTTCTCACTTGTACACGAAATTCTAATATTTTATCGACCCTTCGCGAAAAATTACAGCTGCTTACAATCAAAGTGATGTCTTAAATATAAGTCCATGACCTTCAATAAACGCGCATAAAGCGATTTTTCATACGACATTCGACATCGTTCGACTTACGAATGAGTGAGTTCATAGGGTTATTTCATTCAAAGTAAAACTTTTAACGTCGTTCGACCCACGAATGAGCATAAGTTTACAGGCTTATCTCGTTCAAACTATAAATTATCGTTGTGTAAACCCCATTATGAGATGGTCGTTTGTTTTCACAATACCAAAATAATATAACGAAGAGGAGGATAAACATCGATTCAAAATAGCAAAGAAAATAGTTATGAATAGGTCACTTCGACCAAATTATCCATAAGTACAAATTACAAAGTAAAATAAACTGGAAAAGTCGCTGTCAGTTCACTGGCGAATCGGCAACATCTTCTGGTGGATTTGCGGGATCTCTGGGTCGTTCGCCAAGGCTCTTATCGATATTCCCCTCGTTAGCTTCTTCAATGCCTGCGGCTTCTCCAGGAGACGACTCCTCAAGCTTACGCATCTCCTCATAAAGATCAACCTCCTCCTGCATCTCCGCACGATCCCATTTTAAATGGTCGCCCGACATATATTCCTTAAAAATCTCCGCCCTTGCCTTACACATGGCAATCGCAGCAATCGCCTCTAACTGGTCTCTCAGCTCTGCAATAAGGCAACCCTTCTCGACCACATTTGCTTTAGCCTTCGTCGACTCCGCCAGAAGACAATCACTCTCCGCCTCTTTGTCTTTCAAAGCCTGCTCAAGAGCAGTACATCTCTGCTCCACTTCTTTCAGAGAGGTGTTAAGTTTGGCCTTATCTGCCTTGAGAGTGTCGCCCGCCCTCCTGAGTGTCGTACATTTGTCGTTGACCAATTTGTATCTCTCATGAAGGTGCAAGTGCCCTTGCAAAGCCTGTAAGAGAAGATGAAACATGAAGATCAGAGAAACAATATCAATACCGTTGAGTTAGATTACAAATTTGAAATAAACCAACCCACCTGGAATATTGACAGCGTAGTCGTATTGAAAACCTCCTCCGTCTTCTGCTTCTTCAAATGTAGCTCATCAGCAGTGAGAAGAAATTCGTCCGACCATTCCAAGAAGCCGGCTGGGTCATTGAATGACGAAATTCCAGAAGCAAGAAGTTTCATCGACGAATCAGGTTTGAAAGCGCCCTCAGACTGCACCTTTGAACCTGATTCGATGCCCTTTCCCCGATCTTTGGTCGAATCTTTTCTTTACCTCTTCTGCGTCAATGGACGTTCAGGAGATGAGGCATAGACAGGTTCAGTGGTCGCAGCGATGCCTTCCGTGGTCTTGTCGACCTTAGGCTTCCCCTTGGCCGCCCGCTTCTTCACGAGCTCATCCCTATAACGCTTTATTGCACCAGCATGGTCCGGTAAATTTATCTTCGCGTTCGACATCGACGTAACTGCGAAACGACGCTCAACGTCAGAAACAGGTGGCAGAAAAAACCTATTAAAACCTAGAATTTCAAAACTCCTCCTAATCCAAACATATGACACGAAGTCTTTCACAGCCGGGTACAGCCTTCTTGTCCAATTCAAGGTCGACCACCGCCATAAACTGCTGGACCTAAGCTTACCATCCACCAGCAACGCTTTACAACTTCTCTCTGTAGTGGGAATGCTCAAAATCTGCTCAGTAAAAGCGGGTGCATTATCGTTAGTCACATCGTTATCCGCCGACTTGATGTCTACTCAACACATACCAAATAAGTTTCAAGTATAAAACATATCAGGATAATAAAGAGTCGGCCGACATTAACCTTTTCGATTCCATACTCAACGCAAGGTGTACTTGGACTCCCCCCAAGGGCCATCGACTGGGGGACCCTTGGCAAAAAAGAAAGTATCTTTCCAGTAATGGTCGTTCGTAGTAGTATCAATAATAAGCCTGTTCTTATTATCCCTAAGAGTCAGTATATAACGACCTTGGTCGCCTACGTGTTCTTTCAAATAGTAGTTGTGCAAAACGCACCCCAACCCGAACTCAAGTTTGTACCTCTCACGAAGGACTGTCAAACTCAACAATATTCTCCAACTGTTTGGCATCAACTGGCCAGGAGCGAGGTTGAAATATTTCAGCAGCCATCGTACTAAAACAGGAACTGGGAATCTGAAACCCAATCGCATAGTGTATTCATAGTAACATGTCCAACCAGGTATATCCCAATCCGCTCGCTCATGCCCTAATGGAGCACGTAGCTTGACTGACTTGGGGATACCATACACCGTCCGCAAAAACAGCAGGTTGTCCTACGAAATTAAACTTGCTGGACTAATCTCCAAAACACCCGTTGAATGACCGGATGTGGACGCTTCCGCAACATCCTTACTATCTGGGGGGGTCAACTAATCCAGCTATGGCCCGAACGCCACCACTCTCTAAAATTCCCCTTACATTTATATCAACTTGTTTCGACGGATCTTCAACTGAGACCCCTCGATCAACACTTGTGGCTCCACTGTCGACTTCCCTTTCGTCGACCTCCTTGTCACTAGGCGTCCAAGTAAACTCTGGTTCTGAATTATTTTTGTCGCTCAACATTGTATCTCTAAGAGCTGACATGCAAAAAATGCACAAGTCAGACTCACAGTGGAGGAGACAGTGTGGCTCACGGTGGAGGAGACAGTGTGGCTCACGGTGGTTCTGTTCGTAAGGAGGGAATTTCACGAGGTGATGTGCCCCTTTCTCCGGCTACCGGAGGTGAGTCATCTATGGCGGTTGGTGGATAGTTAGTGGGGCAGTTGGTTACTGAAACTGTGGGGCAGACGGTTACTGAAACTGGTGAGCAGTTGACAGAAATTGGTGGCTTGAAAAAAGGAAATAACGAAAATTGTGCAAATGTGGTATTGGGAAAAAAGGGCAAGTTGGTTCGTAAGAAACTGGAGAGTTTGTTTGTGGTTGATGGGTTGGGCCTGTTGAATAATGATACTGTGCCTGACACTCATACAACTTCTCAATGTTTGGACTCGGCTGATGTTGGTAATGGTCCAATTATTGGATTTGGTCCTTCTGTTAGTCATGGGCCTTTTTTGGTTCGTGATGTTAAATAGGTGGGTTGTGGGGCTTCAACTTCTGCTTTGGGCGCTAATTGCGATAATGGGTTAATGGAAATGGAATTGGTTTGGGCTCTACAGAACAGGCATTGCGTAGTAGTTGTGATCCAACTTTGTCAACTAATTCTGTGACTTAGCCTGTCAATTTGGATGGACCTAAGCAAGGAAAGTGGAAACGCCGGGCCCGGGCCGGTTCTTGTGTTGATTCTAATATGGGTGCAGATACTCTTTTGGGAAAACATCCTCTGGTTGGTGGCAGTATTTCTGCTGATAAAAAATTGAAGAGTGATGACGTTGGTGGTGTTCCCCATGGAAAGTCTGTTGTTTCTAATGTTATATCGGCAGGTCGGTCTCAACCGACCGGCCGGTCGCCATGAAAATATTCAGTTGGAACGCTCGTGGAATGGGTAGTACCCGGGCGTTCCAGATCCTTCTGAGCTTTAAAAAGGCTCATAACCCAGATTTAATTTTTCTTATGGAAACTAAGACAGATAATGTGCTTATGGAGAGTATTCGAGTTCGTTTGGGCTTTGCTGGAAAGCTTGTTGTAAATAGTATTGGTAAGAAAGGTGGTTTATGTCTCTTATGGTCTGCATCTGTGGATGTTAATCTTCTCTCCTACTCCTTCTTTCATATAGACGTTTGTATTGTTTCTCACAATAATATTCAGTGGCGACTAACGGGGTTCTATGGCCACCCGGAATCAAACCAAAGGCATCATGCTTGGTCTCTTCTTCGAAGACTTCATGGTATGTCCACTCTCCCTTGGGCTTGTTTAGGTGATTTTAATGAGATATTAGAAGATGATGAAAAATTTGGTGGTGGTCAGCGGCAGAGGAGTTTAATTGAGAATTTCCGAACAGTTCTAGATGATTGTGGCCTCTAGGACATTGGATTTCTGGGACCCCCATTTACTTGGAGTAATAGAAGGGACGGTAGTGATTTGATCCAGGAGAGATTGGATCTGTGTGTGTGTGATTTTCAATGGAGGAATTTGTTTAGGGGTTCGGTGGTGAGGCATTTGGAGTTTTGGAAGTCAGATCATCGTCCCATTACTCTTGAGGTGAGTTTACTGAGTTGCAATTCTCAGGTCTCTTCTGGGTTTCGTTCTCGACGTTTTCACTTTGAAGAGTGTTGGGCAGGGGATGACGAATGTGCTGCTATCATTCGCAATTCGTGGGGTTGCCGAGCTGATTTGGTTGGTATGAGTGGGATTTTGTATGATATCAGGTGTTGCACAAACCGATTAGGTCGGTGGTATGGAAACAAGAAACGAAATTTGCTGGAAAAAATTCGTGTTAAGCAACATGAGTTGCAGGTGGAATCTGATTCTATTTCTCCAGGATCGTGAGCTCGCATTCGATGGGTAGAGAAGGAATTGGATAGCCTCTTGGGTGAAGAAGAGGTTTACTGGAAACAGAGATCACGTGAAAACTGGTTGAAATGTGGGGATAAAAATACAAGATACTTCCACTCGAGAGCCTCTGCAAATCGAACACGAAATGTTATCAGAGGTCTTTATGATGAACTAGGTGAATGGCACCATGATCAACAAGGAATTTGTCACGTTGTCACAACCTATTTTACTGATATTTTTCGGTCATCTAACCCTTCTCCTCATGCTCTGGACAGAGTTCTTCATTGTGTTCAGCCATGTCTGCCTGATAGAAAGAGGTTGCTTCTTGATGCTGATTTTACTCCGGAGGAAGTTCGAATAGCGGTGTTTGACATGTTCCCAATGAAGGCCCCTAGCCTTGATGGTTTACCTGCCTTGTTCTACCAAAGATATTGGCCGGTGGTAGGTGACCGAGTGACAAAGGCTTGTCTTGATGTCCTTAATGTTGGGCATAGTTTGGACGAAATTAATGGTACCCTCATCACTCTAATACCAAAGGTTAGACGGGGCTGATAAAATTTCTATCTTTCACCCTATTAGTCTTTGTAATGTAGTGTATAAAATTGTGGCTAAATCTATTGCAAATCGTCTTCGTTTGGTTATTGGTGATGTTATTTGGAGTCTCAGAGTGCTTTTATCCCTGGCCGGCTTATCTCGGATAATGCTATAGTTGGTTTTGAATGCATAAATGCTCTCCGTAGGAGGAAGAAGGGTCTTAAGGGGGCTATGGCTTTTAAACTTGATATGTCTAAGGCTTATGACCGTGTTGAGTGGTGTTTTTTATCTGGTATGATGTCTAGATTGGGTTTCTCGGAGTCTTGGGTCAGCCGTATTATGAGATGCATTACGTCTGTTTCTTATTCTTTCCTTATTAATGGTACTGTTTGTGGTTTTGTCAAACCGTCAAGAGGATTGCGGCAGGGAGACCCTCTTTCTCCTTACCTGTTCCTTATTTGTGCTGAAGGTTTTTCACACCTTCTTGTTTCAGCTAAGCAAGTTGGAGATATTGGTGGATTCTGTTGCAGTATGAGAGGCCCAAAAATATCTCATCTCTTTTTTGCAGATGATAGTATGTTGTTTACTCGAGCAAGTGATAAAGATTGCTTTTCTATTAGACGTATTCTTGATTGGTATTCGGGTGCTTCAGGACAATTGGTTAACTTCCAGAAGTCCGCTATGTGTGTTAGTAGTAAAGTATCTCGAAGGAGAGCTGAGGCTTTAAGTCGGATTCTTGGGGTGGAATTGGTTTCTTGTCATGAGCGTTATCTTGGTCTTCCGAGCTTTACGGGAAAGAACAAAAAGCAGCTTTTTGCTTGTATTCGTGATCGTGTTTGGAATCGGATCAAAGGGTGGCAAAGCAAACTGTTTTCGGCTGGTGGTAAAGAAGTGTTATTAAAGGCGGTTCTTCAGGCAATTCCTACATATTCTATATCCTTTTTTAGGTTGCCAAAAGGTTTGGTTGAGGATATACATCGCCTTTGTGCTAGATTTTGGTGGGGCTCAAATGAGGATAAAAAGAAGATTCATTGGTGTACGTGGCGGAAACTTTGTCGGTCTAAAAATGTGGGAGGATTAGGTTTTAGGGATCTTACTATTTTCAATCAGGCTCTTTTAGCCAAGCAATGTTGGCGCCTTGTTCATTCCCCGGATACTCTCGCGGTAAAAGTTCTGAAGCAATTGTATTTCCCTGACACTTCTTTTATGCAGGCCACCTGCTCTAATTCTAGTTCCTTTCTTTGGAGGAGCTTCATTTGGGGAAAAGAGTTGCTGGAAGCTGGCTCCCGTTGGCGTATTGGTGATGGTGTAGGTGTTTCTATTTATGTTGACCGGTGGCTTCCCAAACCTGTTACTTTCAAAGTTCAATCCCCTCATGTGTTAGGTGTCTCGGCTAAGGTTAGTGCCCTTAAATTCCCTGATGGTAGCTGGAATGAGTGCCTTATCAGAGAGTCTTTTTGGCTTGAAGAGGCTGAGTTGATTCTTAGCCTCCCTTGCTCAAGTACGTCTATTCCAGATTCCTTGCTTTGGCATCCTGATAAATTTGGCTCATTTTCAGTTCATAGTGGTTACCATTTTGGGTATGCTTTATTGTCTGCTCCTAGTGGTTCTGGCCTTAGTTTGGATGAATCATGGTGGAAATACTTATAGCGTATTAAGGTGTCAGCTAAGATTAAATTATTGATTTGGAGGGCTTGTAAGAATTGGGTTCCATCTTATGGGAATTTGGCCAAACGAGGGATAATGGTGGAATTTTTGTGTCCAATCTGTAGAAGACAGCCTGAATCCTCGTTGCATAGCCTTTGGGGCTGCCCAAATCTGAAGCACATTAGAGCTTCCTGTACTTTTACGAAGGATCTTCCTGTTGCTGATGGACTGGAATTTATTGATTTTATGATTGCTTGCAGACAGCTTCTTGTGCAGGATGATTTTGAGTTGTTTTGTGTGATTTTGTGGCGTATCTGGTTTCGTCGGAATGGCCTTATTCATGGTTCAACTTCATTCCCTGACTCTGATATTGTTTCTTGGTCAATGGCTTTTCTTAAGGATTTTAAGGATGCTTTTTTTATCTAAGGAGACTGTTGGTGTTTCGGTTCGTCGACCAGTGTTGGGTGCTGATGCTGCTTGGCTTCCTCCAGATGTTGGATGTTATAAATTGAATGTTGATGCTGCAGTCGATGCTAGCACTGGAAGGGTTGGTGTTGGTTTGGTGCTACTTGACTATGCTGGTAATGTCTTGGCTTCAAGTGTGCAACCGATTCAGTCTCCTTTCTCTGCTCTTGTTGCTGAAGCCTTCGCAATTCTTAGGGGACTGCATTTTGCTTTTGATACAGGATTATTTCCGTGTACCTTAGAGTCTGATGCTAAAGTGGTTGTTGATCTTGTAAATTCTAGGAGTGTTCCTTGTGGCGAGGTTGGTTTGATTATCGGTGATATATGTAACTTTATTGTTACTCACCCGGGTTGTAAGTTTGTGTTTGTTCCCAGGAAAGCCAATATGGTGGCTCATAGTCTTGCTAGGCTTAGCTTGTCTTATGGGTCTGATCTGTTCCTCATGGAGGAGGTTCCATATTGTGTACTCCCTGTTGTAATGGGCGATTGCCCAGGTTAATTGTTAATGAATTTGTTAATGAATTTTCCAGTTTCAAAAAAAAAAAAAAAAAAAAAAAAGTCTATTTCTTCACCAACTTTTCATTTTCATACACAACAATACAACATACATGTTTATTTTTTTCTTGTACATATATGATATATCTAGGAGGACCCCGATATCCCTCCCACGTGACATTATTTTATTGATAGACAATACGTTATACATGCATGCATGGTTTGTCTAAAACCAAAAGCACCCTTACAATTTCCTCATCTTAATTACCTGGACTTTCTTAAAATCACTTTTAACCATCAATAAGACACTACAAATCAATCAAGATTCAAGGCATAATATATTAATATGTATACATATTCTCTAATTACTTTTACTTTTGTTTGTTAATTTGTTTGTTTTAGACTTTTAGTCCAAATGATAATTAGACTTTCGCCTAATTACATATACAGTATTAATGTACCTGCTTTGCTTAACTTAATTAAGCCAAATGTTTTGACCCACATATATATATATCTCCTAATTATATTACTTTTATTTTGACCTATTTCATTCCAAGAATAGCATCCAATGTGTTGCACGAGTACTTGAGATGACAAATTTAAGCATGATTTTTCTTGTACAAATTTCGTAATATTTATTTCTGTTCCATTTTTAGCAATAAACATGATATACGTGGACCTATATATCACCTATATATTATAAAGACAAAACATTACAGAGGTAGAGAGTAATTAATTAATATTAATTGTAGCCTTGTAGGGTTGATATTACAATTCCTTAACATGATCATCAAACGTTAATTAAACTTGCATAATTTGGTATCAGATTTATTAAAATTAGACAATAAGTCAAAAAGAATATTAAATTAAAGAATTCAGCTCTTCTTATAGAAGCTTGTACGATCTATAATAAATGATATCATAATGTGTTTACTTCTTTTATTCACTATAACAGGAGTTTCACTTCACATTCATCAAATTGACAAAGCTTGGAAGGCCATGACAAATTATTTAATAGAAAAATTATAGTTTTTTTTTTTTTTTTTTTTTTGAAAGAATATCCAAACATGACTTCGCCACTAGCAGTCATGCATCACTGAATTAGTTGAAGATAAAAGTCACAAAGCGAAACAATATAATAACAAGGTGAAACGATTAATTAATAGAACAGTAGAAAATAATTAGTGTTTAGAGATGGATTTGATGTATATATATATATTAGCATCTAAAATTATAGTGTTAATATGAGGTTTTCCTTTTGCTTAATTGGTATAAATACAAAATTGTACTCTCCGTTCACTCAACTCAATTAAACTGACATTCCCTAAAAATCGTTGACCGTAAGTTGAAATAAAAACCACATTAATCTAGTGTTGCAAATTAATTAAAATAAAAATGATTTGAAATTTAAAAAATTGAATGCAAAAATCTGAACTGCATGGACGAAAGCTTGCTATAATTGACATTTCGAAATATGTTAGGGATTAAATTGATAATCTCCCTTAAATATATCTACAAAATCTTATCTTCCCAAGTAAATATAATTCCAACAACAATAAAGATACCGTATTATAGATAATCCCTTTTTTTGAGTTATCTGATTTATCTTAAACTATATCTTCCGCACTATAAATAACTCTCTCAATCAACAAGTTTTCTTCATTGCTCTAACTGGTTGAACACACACAACTATGAAGACCACCAGCAAATTTATTCTCTACGCTCTCTCTTTGTGCTTTCTCTTCCAAGCATTGACTGCTTGTGAAGTTTCTCGTGATGATAGAGCCATCACCATTGACGGCAAGCGTCGTGTTTTGCTCTCTGGCTCCATCCATTACCCTAGAAGCACCCCTGAAGTAACGTTTTGTTTTGTTACGTTTTGATTTGTTTAATGTAATTTATAGATTATAATTGATTAATGTTAATTTTTTTTTTATTGACAGATGTGGCCAGACCTTTTGAGGAAATCAAAGGAAGGTGGCTTGAATACAATTGAGACTTACGTTTTCTGGAATGCACATGAACCGTCACGTCGTCAATATGACTTTAACAGCAATCTTGATCTCGTGAGGTTTATCAAAAGCATTAAAGACGAGGGATTGTATGCCGTTCTTCGTATCGGACCATATGTTTGTGCTGAATGGAACTATGGGTAATTTTTTTAATTAATCTTTTAAGTACTACACGTAAATTTTAGTACCCATCTTAATCTAATATGTTTCCAATATTTGATTAGAGGATTTCCTGTATGGTTGCACAACATGCCCGGCGTCGAGTTTCGGACGGCCAACTCTGTGTTTATGGTACACCAAAACACCTTTTGATTTCTCTGATTGATCCTAGTCATATACTTGATTGATTTTGTGACATATTTTTATTTTTTAACCAGAATGAGATGCAAAATTTCACAACATTGATAGTGGATATGATGAGGAAGGAGAAACTGTTTGCATCACAAGGAGGACCTATAATTCTAGCACAGATAGAGAATGAATATGGAAACGTGATGTCTAAATATGGAGATGCTGGAAAAGCTTATGTGGATTGGTGTGCAAACTTGGCCGATTCTTATCAAATTGGAATTCCATGGCTCATGTGCCAGCAGAGTGATGCTCCGCCGCCAATGGTATTACAATTTTTATTTATATCTAACATTTTTGTTTTCATTTTTAACACGTTTGTGTTCTTTGATTTTTATTTATTTATTTATTTATTTATTTATGATTATTGTCAGATTAATACATGCAATGGTTGGTATTGTGATAATTTTACACCTACAAATCCCAACACTCCTAAAATGTGGACTGAAAATTGGACCGGCTGGTGAGTTTTTCTTTTTATTTTATTTTTTCAATTTTTTAAATGGGTAATTGAGACAGATTTATGTCTAATATGAGTGTGTTTTTAATTAATTGAAGGTTTAAGAGCTGGGGAGGTGCAATTCCACACAGGACAGCTGAAGATGTTGCTTTTGCTGTTGCAAGATTTTTCCAGACTGGAGGAACATTCCAAAATTATTACATGGTTCGTACATGTTATCTAATTATTGATAGATCGAATTAACTATAACTAAATTAATCTTAAATAAAAATCTGTTTACTGATTGAAACTTTGGTTTTGTATGATTTCCAGTATCATGGTGGTACTAATTTCGGAAGAACATCTGGTGGTCCATATCTCACCACTTCCTACGACTATGATGCACCCCTTGATGAATATGGTAAATTTAATAAATCCTTTTCACTTCTTTTTTTATTTATAAACTTTCAATATTAAATTAAATTATTTAACAATTTGTTTTTAATATATAAACAGGAAATCTGAATCAACCAAAGTGGGGACATTTGAAGGAACTCCATAAAGTCTTGATCAAGATGGAGAAGACTCTCACCCATGGCAACATCTCCAACGTCGACTTTGGAAACTCTGTCACTGTAAGATATAAATCACCAGAAAGTTTTCTGTTTTGTTTTTGAGTTGTTGAATTTTGTTTTAATGATGTTTATGTGAATTAGGCCACCATATATGCAACTGAGGAAGGTTCAGGCTGCTTTTTTGGTAATGCAAACACAACAACAGATGCTACAATCACTTTCCAAGGAAGTGAATATGTTGTACCTGCATGGTCTGTTTCTATTCTTCCTGATTGCAAAAACGAAGAGTACAACACTGCCAAGGTCAATGCTCAAACTTCATTGATGGTTAAGAAATCCAACGAAGCTGCTTCTCTCAAATGGGTTTGGAGGCCTGAGATCATCGATGGCTCTATTCTTGAAGGAAAAGGAAAATTCGCCGCTAGTAAATTGATTGACCAGAAACAAATCAATGATGAAAGTGACTATCTTTGGTACATGACAAGGTAATTATCAATAATTCTTCACATGAATCACTTTTTTTTTTTGTTTTTTTTTTTTGTTACCATCCATGTGTATGGTTTTATTGATTGTTGTTTTACATTGTGGACAGCGTGAATCTAAACGATGATGATCCAATCTGGAGTGATAACATGACATTGAGTGTTAATGGAAGTGGTCATGTTCTTCATGCGTATGTCAATGGAGAATATCTTGATTCAGAATGGGCCACTTATGGCATTTTCAATTACAAGTTTGAGAAACAAGTGAAGTTGAAACCAGGACCAAACCAGATAGCTCTACTCAGTGCAACAGTTGGTCTACAAAATTACGGTCCAATGTTCGACCTTGTACAATCTGGAATTCCAGGACCAGTTGAAATTGTCGGAAGAAAAGGAGGCGAGAGAGTAGTTAAAGATTTATCAACTCACAAATGGTCCTACAAAGTGGGTTTACGTGGCTTGGAAGACAAGCCTTCTAATTCTGATTCTGATAACCAGACCAATTGGTTGTCTGAAGGGCTCCCAAGTAACAGGAGGATGACATGGTACAAGACAACATTCAAAGCCTTACTTGGAACTGATACGGTCGTGTTGGATTTACTTGGCATGGGAAAAGGTTTCGCTTGGGTCAATGGTCACAACATTGGTCGATACTGGCCAAGCTACATGGCTCAGGAAGATGGCTGCATCACTGGAGCTTGCGATTATCGTGGTTCGTATGACAACAACAAGTGCCTTACTGGCTGTGGTGAGCCTTCTCAGAGATACTATCATGTTCCTCGTTCGGTCATGGATAAAGACGTCAACACTTTGGTTTTGTTGGAAGAATTCGGTGGAAACCCGTCGCATGTGAGTATTAAGACTGTTGCGGTGGGAACTGCTTGTGGAAATGCTTTTGAGAAGAAGACATTGGAACTTTCGTGTCAAGGAAAGCCAATTGCTGGCGTTTTGTTTGCTAGCTTTGGTGATCCACAAGGCTCTTGTGGATCTTTCACTAAAGGTACTTGTGATGCCAAAGAGGATGTCTTGCCAATTCTTCAAAAGGTAAAATCTGTCTTGTATCATTATTTTTTAAAATTAATTTCTTTGTTTTTCAATTTAATTGTGAAGAAATTATTAATTTGTTTTGTTTATTTATGTTTGAACAGAAATGTGTTGGCAAGGATTCATGTTCGATTGAAGTTACCGAAGAAAAGCTTGGAAAAACGACATGTGGAGATATTGTCAAGAGGCTTGCCGTGGAGGCAGTTTGCTAGGGGATGAACTTTTAGATTCTTAGGATATATATATATATATATATATTTTTGTTTCTCTCTTATTTTCTTAGGCTTAGCTCAGTTATAAATAATTTATGGACGTCTCTTTTTTTTTATTGATTTAATTAAACTCCCTTAAATTTAGGGATCTTTTAGTTTGCTTTGTAAAATTTATAATTAATGAATAAAGTAAAGGTTTTCCAATATTTCTATTCGATTTTCTTGTAGTTTCGAATTCAAATGAACTGGAGCAGTTAGAATTTCCAAATAGAACTAAAAAAAAGAACTGTTTATTTATTCAAGTAATTATAGTTTTGATCACGAGGACATAAATATTTGAAAAACCATAAACTTCATGAGAGCATCCAAATCTCTGGATTGAAAGGGTTGCTTTAGCGGTTCAACTTGAAGAATGAATATGAAAATATTATGGACAAGTATGGAGATGGATTGTGTAATATTAGTGTTTACTGGAAAATGACATCACACGCACACCACAACACATATTCGAAAGACAAAACGATTTGAAAGAGAATACATGTTTATGCAAGGAATATATATACAAAAATTCTATTATCAGTTCGAACTGATAAAAGTTATATCAGTTCCTTGTATGTGTGCCACTGGATTTAAATACTTTGACTTGGCTGTATGCACTTGTCAGTCAAAGTATTTAAATCCAGTGGCCCACATATAAGGAACTGATATAACTTTTATCAGTTCGAACTGATAATAGAAAGACTAATAAACAAAAATTCTATTATCAGTTCGAACTGATAAAAGTTATATCAGTTCCTTGTATGTGGGCCACTGGATTTAAATACTTTGACTGACAAGTGCATACAACCAAGTCAAAGTATTTAAATCCAGTGGCCCACATACAAGGAACTGATATAACTTTTGTCAGTTCGAACTGATAATAGAATTTCTGTATATAACTAGGTACAAAAATTTCCTCCTTTACAAACTTGACAAAATAAAGCGCACAAAACATAACAAGAACTACTTAAATCTATACCTCTTGTCAGTTTTTTTTCCTTTTTCTTTTCTTTGTCCAGACTTATTACATTTATTGATCGAATTAACTATAACTAAATTAATCTTAAATTGAAATCTGTTTGCTAATTGAAACTTTGATTTATATTATTTCCAGTATCATGGTGGGACTAATTTCAGAAGAACATCTGGTGGCCCATATCTCACCACTTCCTATATCTATGATGCACCCCTTGATGAATATGGTAAATTTAATAAATAATTATTTTCACTTTTTCATTAACTCTCAATATTATATCAAGTTATTTAACTATTTTTGACAATTTTTTAATAGGAAATCTGAATCAACCAAAGTGGGGACATTTGAAGCAACTCCATAAAGTCTTGATCAAGATGGAGAGGACTCTCACTCATGGCAACATCTCCAACGTCGACTTTGGAAACTCTGTCACTGTAAGATATAAATCACCAGAAAATTTTGTGTTTTGTTTTTGAGTTGTCGAATTTTGTTTTAATGATGTTTATGTGAATTAGGCCACCATATATGCAACTGAGGAAGGTTCAGGCTGCCTTTTTGGTAATGCAAACACGACAACAGATGCTACAAAAACTTTCCAAGGAAGTGAATATGTTGTTCCTGCATGGTCTATCGATCTCCATCCTTCCTAATTGCAAAAATGAAGAGTACAACACAGCCAAAGTCAACGCTCAAACTTCGTTGTTGGTCAAGAAATGCAACGAAGCTGAATAAGAACCAGCTTCTCTCAAATGGGTTTGGAGGCCTGAGATCATCAATATGAATTTTTATGCATAGCAAAGATAGATATTTTATTACCAAACACAACCAAATAAATAGAGAAGATTACAACGTTCGGCCACCACTCTCCCTAACAAATAACTACCACTCTCTCTAACAAATAGCAAATACTAGATAGGTGCAAGCTCCACTTAACAATCCTAAATGAATAGTGAACTAATTCAAAATGAAAACTAATTCAAACAAAAAATACTTAAATAAAAATAACAATTTTTTAAAACCGTATCAACTCCCCTCCCCTTTAAACAATCTTGTCCTCAAGGTTTTAATTTATTTGTCTAAAACAACTATGGTGGTAATGAAATTTTGGGACTTCTGCAAATAATTTTCATTTCTTCATTAGCATCATTGCCATTAAAGCAAGCTTGAATCATGAACAATTTTTTGCAACGATGTCCAGGACCAAAATGTTCATTACATTTGAAGCACATACCTTTTTTCCTTCTCTCGTCTATTTCCTCCATTGTCAATCTCTTGATTGGAATTGGTGCTGGATCATTTTGTGAATCAAAATTTGTGGACGAAACTTTTGATGGCCTATGAGCAAGATCTCGAGCTTCATATAACCTGGCTAACCTAATTGATGATGACATTGTGTTTGGCTTGTTTGCTCTAACATTAGTTTGAATGGATTCTCGAAGGCCACCTACGAAACAGTTGACTTATCTAACTTGTTCCATTGGTCATGTCTTAGCCAAAAGTTTCTTAAACTTTTATCGATAATCTTATACTGAACTTGTTTGTTGTAAACGAGTTAGTTCGGCAAAGAAATCCAAGTATTGACTTGGCCCATACCTTGAATTTAAACTACCTCTAAATTCTTCCCACGTTACGGTGCCCACTTCCTGTTGCAGCAATTGGTACCATACGTATGCATCGCCTTCCAAATGAAATGATGCAAGTGAAACTCTGTCAAGAACTGGGATTCCATGTAGCTGGAAAAATTGATCTGCCTTGAACAGCCAAATGGTTGGATCTCCCTTGCTGTCATAGCGAGGAAAATCAATCTTCACTATCTTTGGAACGTATGATCCTGAAAGTAAACTCTCAGGAGAATTAGGTCGAACAGCTAGTGTGCTATGGGATACTGTTGAGATTTCAACCCTACTTGGAGTTTGCAATCTAGTAAAAGAATTCCCAGTAGATTCGCTGGTCTAGATAGCAATTTTTTCCACCCAATCAGTAATTTTGGTTACTGCTTCAGACAATTTTTGTAAGATCTCCCCATGACTTGACATCTCTTCCATGGCCACCTCCAATTGTTCCAACCGGTGATCCATTCCCAAACTCTAATACCACTGTGGTACGGACGTGGTTGATGATGTGGCGTGATGCGGCGGATCAACTGGCATTAGATTATTTGGAGGGGTGGGATTTGAAACAAGCCAAGTAAGACCAAACCCGGGCGACGGATTCAGAATGACTTGAAATTTTGACAGCTGATGCGTTTCGGCGTTTCCGGAACTACTACGCAGCTTTGCTGCGTAAGCACGTCCTTTTTTAGGCGAATTCCGTCGTTTAGGCCTTGAATTAGGCGTTTTTGCTATTTTAGGAAAGTTTCGTTTTCGCTTTAATTTAAGTTTCCCAATTCCGAATCGACTTACGTCAATTCTGGAGTGTTTAGGATTCTCAGTAGAATTAGTTTTTGCTTTAATTTCGTTTTTGCCTTTTTTGGTAAATTTCCGTTTTAATTCGTTTTCTTGCTTTCCAAGGAATTCGATTAGGTTTAGGAGTTGTTTTGCTTTAAATAAAGATGTAGGCCGAATTGGCCAGACAGTTTTTGATTTATAAAATTTAGAGTTTTCTCTATTCATTCCAATTTCGGTATTCATCACGAATCAACGAATTGAAGCCTAACTTTCCGGTATTTGTGCGCAAATCAACGGAACTTTAGTAGGTTGTTTCTAATCGTGTTACGCAGGTTTTTCTCGACAGAGCTTCCGCTACATCAGTTACCTCTACCTATTCTGAATTAAGTAGAGAATCATACAATTTTCAGCCTATTTAAGGGAGCAGAAACCTCATGAATTCAATATGAATTTTTAGCAAAGATAGATATTTTATTTCCTAACACAACCAAATAAATAGAGAAGATTACAACATTCAACAACCACTCTCTGTAACAAATAGCAAAATACTAGACAGTGCAACAGCCACTTAACAATTCTAAATGAATGGCTGACTAATTCAAAATGAAAACTAAATCAAACAAAAAATACTTAAATAAAAATAACAATTTTTTTAAACCGTATCAAATTTTCAATTACAAGTTTTAGAAACAAGTGAAATTGAAACCAAGACCAAACCAAATAGCTCTGCTGAGTGCAACAGTTGGTCTACAAAATTATGGTTCCAATGTTCGACCTTATGCAATCCAGAATTCCAGGACTAGTTGAAATTGTCGGAGGAAAAGGAGACGAGAGAGTAGTTAAAGATTTATCCGCTCTCTTTTGGGTATCCTTCATACCTTAGTTCAAATTAATTATGGAATCTTGTGTTCTCTTATTCTCATGTTGTGGATTAATTGAAGTTTCAATATAGAATATTCCAGGTTTTGGACAATACTTTTTGAGATCATCAAGTCAAAAAACAAACTGTTTGAGTGTTTGATGCATTCCATAAAGTAAAGGATTTCAATTATGACACTAAAAGCTTGAGAGCTGGGAACTTGGTTGGCCATGTAATTGAAAATCATATATGCAAACTGCTAATGCAACTTTCGAGACAAGCTTAGGACTGCCCCTGCCGCATCATCAATTTAAGAGACCAGAAGCAAAATCATCTTCTGAAATCCCTATCTCATTTGTGCCTCCAATTTTACAACAACCTTTAAGAGTTGGTACAAGCACTTCAAAAAAAGGGCGAAAGAACAAGAATAAGGCTAACGAGAGGTTTCTAGTAGATGTTGAGTAAGTTTGTCCCATTTTCTTCTTCTTTTATTTATTTGTCTTGTTCTTTTTCTTCTTGTATGGTTTGTATTTTATTACTTGTGAAGATTAAGTACTTCTCTAGGCAGACTAAATTTGGTTGATTAGTTGTATATTGTGTTCATGCTGTGGTGGTACCATTCTTTCCATGCTTCTTTGCACACACACACCACTTTTGCTCCACCTTAGAAGATACACAAACCTCTAGTCCCCTCTTAACAAGTTAATATTGACACCAAATTATTGTTCTACTCAAGTCTTTTCCTATATTAACTACACGCCTACTGTGCTGTCTTGCATCTATTACCCATCGTATCAATGAAGCTTGTTTGTCTCCTTATCCAATTCCATTGTTTGTTTAACTATTTTATGATGGTACAAGGGTGCTTTTTTTAAGGCTGTTTCTGATTTTTGAGGTTCCAAATATTTTGTATATATGATTAAAAGCTGATTACTTAAGTTTATTGTGTTTCCCTCTCTTTCTCCCTCTCTCGCATTCGCACAGACACACATACAAACCAACAAACATGCTCACACAAGTGCACTTATGCAAATGTATATTGACTTCTTTGCTTGATTGTAGGTACAAATAACTTTCTGTAAAATTGGATGCTAATTTTTTTTCTTTCCCTTTTAAAAAGGTATTTGCATTGCTTAATTCAAGTTGGTGAAAATTTGTAAGTTAGCTATTGTTCCGCAGCCTTTGGATATCACACAAGCCCCACAGCCTTTCTCCTAAGCTCCGTAGCCCTTCTCCTAAGCTCCCAAGCTCCATAGCCCTTCACTTTCTGTAAGATTGGATGCTGATTTTTTGTTCCCTTTTCAAAAGGTATTTGCATTGCTTAATTCAAGTTAGTAAAAATTTACAAGTTGGCTATTATTCCGTGGCCTTTGACTATCACTCAAGCCCCGTAGCCCTTCTCTCAAGCCTCGCAACCATTCACTCAAGTCCTGCAGCATTTCTATCAAGCTCTATAGCCCTCTCTTAAGCTCCACAACCCTTCACTCAAGCCTCGCAGCCCTACTCTCAAGCTCTAAAGCCCTTCACTCAAGCCCCACAGCTTTTCTTTGAAGCCATGCAGTCTTTCTTTGAAGCCATGTAGTCATTCACTCAAGCCGCACAGCCGACTTAAGCTCTGCAGCCCTTCACTCAAGCCCCGCACCCTTTGCCCCACAACCTTTCTCTTGATAAGATCCCTACTAATCAGGCCTTTGCTCAAGAAAAGAATCCAGACAAAAATCATGGACAAAATCAAGAAGAGTCAAACCTTGCAAAATGCACAAATGTATCTCAGGAATTAAAGCTGTCAAGATTTTCCTAATAACTACTGCATGATTCTAGGAATGATTTCTTATCATTCAATTCTTTCTTATTTAACTTGTTACCGTTAGAATTATTATGTATAAAAGATGTTATAATCATATGCAGAATAATAACAATAGTTTTCAATTCGTTCTCTTATTTTAAAACTTCATTTTGGTATCAGAGCCTATTGCTCTAAAAAAAAAAAAAAATTTCTTCCTCTGAAAAACCCAAACTATCCATCCAATCTTTCCACCAGACCTCTAGCTTAATTTCCATCAAATTGTCTACCACAAATTTTCTCCTTTAGAAATCCCAAATACTTCCATTGATCTGTAGCCTAGGAATAGAACACCACATCAATGATCCTAAAAAACCAGTAGATAAAATCATTGATTCTGCTAGAAATAAAATAAAAAATCCAAAGCTTTGTGCATGGATCAACAATGATGGTCTTTTTATGCCCTGGCTTCTCGAAAACATGAAGGAAGAAGTTCTAAGCATGATTTTTGGTAGGGATACAGCCTACTCAATTTGGAAATCAATCCAATAGCAATTGTTGCCAAACACCGAAGAGAATGAAGCTTAATTGAAGAATGGCTTATATGCCTTATCCAAAGGGACACTCTCACTTGATGAATATATTCGAAAGTTCAAGGAGATTTGTGACAAACTTGCTACTATCGGAAAACCTCTCGGTGATGTTGACAAAATTTTCCAAATTTCACAAGGACTTAGAGACAAATACAAAGAGTTTCGGATCGCTGTTCTATCAAAACCACCATATCCATCATTTAATCAATTTATTATGTCTTTATAAAATTTTGAGCAGGTCTATCTTACAGAGGAAAGGCAACAACTCAATCATAATCAGGCATTCTTTAGACAAAGAGAAAGAGGATGAGGATGAGGAAAAGGTCATCGTGAATGAAAAGGCAACTTCAGAGGAAGAGGTCATAATTCCTTCACTCAAAATCGACCTCACAACAATAATCAACCTCCAAGTTTTCAACAGTAATCAAAGTCCAATAACAACAACTGGAAAGGGCAACCAAGCAAGCAAAATACAAATCAAGTAGCCTGCCAAATATGTGGACGTACTAATCATACTGCAGTTAAATGCTATTACAGGTATATCTATGACACAGAAGAAGAAAATGTCCAAGAAGCTTTTACAGCCATGAATATGAACAATGAAGATGATCCAAATTTTTATACCGACTCGGGTGCTACCGCCCACATGACAAATCAAAGAGGTAACCTAAACTCTTTAAAACCTTACTTTGGTAATAATTCTATTTTTGTTGGTAATGGACAAGTTTTACCTATTACACACAGAGGAAAAGCTATGCTCAATACCTCACATGGTAAGCTTTTATTGAATAATGTTTTAGTAGTACTAGAAATTAAGAAAAATCTGTTATCTGTAAGTAAACTTATTGATGACAATTTTTGCACTATTACTTTTAATTCTGATGAGTTTGTTATTAAGGATCACAAGAACCAAATCATGGCCAAAGGACATAGACAAGGAGGTTTGTATGCGCTTGAGGGAGGACAACTTAATGAAACTTTTGTTGCAGTCATATCCCCAGGAGTTTCTTCAGAGATATGGCATGCTCATTTAGGGCATCCCAATTTAAAATTTTTGCAAACTTTAGAGAATAAGAAAGTTATCAATGTTTCACATTGGCTGACCAAAAATATCATATGTAACAGTCGCCAACTTGGGAAACGTTGTAAAGTTTCCTTCAATAAATCAGAATTTGTTTCAAATTTTCCTTTGGAAAAAATTCATAGCGACTTATGAGGACCTGCCCCGATAGTTTCTTTTCAAAAATTCCAATATTATGTTATTTTCGTTGATGATTTTACTCGTTATACTTGGTTATATCCATTAAAAATAAATCTAATTTTTTCCAATGTTTTCTTAAATTTCAAGCTCTTGTTGAGAAATTTTTTGACAGGAAAATAAAAAAAATTCAATGCGATTGAGGTGGAGAATTCACTTCCAATCAATTCAAAAATCATTTGGCTCTCAATGGAATCACACATCAGATTTCTTGCCCACATACTCCTGAACAAAATGGACTTGCTGAACGCAAGCATCACCATATCGTCGAAACAGGGTTGACTTTGCTCTATCATGTAAATGTTCCTTTAAAATTCTAGGTCGATGCATTTTTAATGACAGTTTATCTAATTAATAGATTGCCTATCTTTTTCACCAGTAAAGAAACTCCTTCTTTCAAAAAATTTGGTAAGAATTCTGATTATTCTAGCTTACGTATTTTCGGCTCTCAATGCTTTCCTTATTTAAAAACTCTAGGAATGCATATGTTTTCTAAGAAAACAGTTCCATGAGTGTTCATTGAGTACAGTCCATTGCACAAAGGCTATAGATGCCTAGATAAAAATACACATCGCGTTTATATTTCTCGACATGTGGTTTTTAATGAGCATCATTTTCCTTATTTGTTGAAAGATAATTCTTTGCCTACATCCTCTCATAATTTAACTCTCACTACTTTTTCTAGTTTTGATGAATGGTTTTCAAGAAACTTACAAAATGATAAATCAAATGAAGATCCATCAGATCAGCCACCAAGTTCTAACTCCCCAATTTTAGATTACTCTCCTATTTTGCCACCAAATTTGAACCTTCCTTTGAATGAAGATTCATCACAAAATCAGGAACTTCCCACTTTACCACAAAATCAGGATCATATTCCTTCTAATTTTGAATTCGAGTTTAATAGTACTCCTCATTCCCCATTATCTCCTAATAACATGTTGCCTTCCACTTCCATATCTTCACCTTCTACTACTTCTCAGCACCAAACCACTACTACCCCATTACTGCCTCCACCATCTCCTCGACCAACTAGAGACAAACGTCCCCCTACTTACCTTAAAGACTATTTGTGCCCATCTATTGCTTCACATCCTGATACTGCTCTCATTGTTTCCTTTACTGAGCCAAAAACATTAAAAACAACTTTTAAATTTTCCAATTGGAAAGATGCCATGAACGAAGAGATTGATGCGCTCCAACGTAACAAGACTTGGTCTCTTTTTCCTCGTCCACCAAATGCCAACATTGTTGGTTCTAAATGGGTATATCGCACCAAGTACAAAGGGGTTGGTAACGTTGATAGGTTTAAAGCATGCTTAGTAGCCAAAGGCTACACACAAATTCCTAGCCTTGATTTCGACGAGACGTTTAGCTTTGTTGTTAAGGCCACAACCATCCGTGTCATACTTTCTCTTGCTGTTTATTTTAAGTGGCCTCTCAAGCAATTGGATGTGAAAAATTCATTCTTGCATGGTATTCTTAATGAGCGAGTTTACACGGAGCAACCATCCGGTTTTGTGCATCCCAAACTCTCCAATCATGTTTGCATAAATCACTTTATGGCCTTAAACAAGCACCTCGTGCTTGGTTTGCTAAATTATCTCATTGTCTTTTTTCTCTTGGTTTTAAATGCAGTAAAGCTGATCCCTCTCTATTTATTTACAATCATAACACTAACTTAATTCTTTTGCTTGTATATGTAGATGATGTAATTCTCACCAGAAATGTCGCTTCTCTCATTTCACAACTCATTTATCGTCTAAGCAAGGAGTTTGCACTCAAAGATTTAGGCCAACTCACTTACTTTTTGGGTCTTGAAGTTAAATACTTCTCAAGTGGTCTCACACTCTTTCAAACAAAATATGCTTATGACCTTCTCACCGAGGCAAAAATGCTTGAAGCCTCCAAAATAACCACGCCAATCGCCATCAAACCCAATCCTCTTCCTGACGACAATAAGCCAACAGATCCTACCACATATCGTCAATTATGTGGCTCTCTTCAGTATCTTACTTTCATAAGACCTGATTTCACACATGCTGTCAATCTAGTGTGTCAACATTTTCAAAATCCCACCATGAAGGACCTTCGTGCAGTCAAACGCATTTTGTGTTACATAAAAAGGGACCTTAACTAATGGAATTCGTTATTTATCTCAAAGTTCTCTCACACTTAATGTTTTTTGTGATGCAGATTGGGTCGGCTGTCCGATAACTAGGAGAAGCACAACAGGCTATTGCATTTTTCTCAGCTCAAATTGTGTGTCTTGGGCATCAAAAAAGCAACCTACAGTTTCACGATCCAGTGCTAAAGCTGAATATCGTGCTCTAGCAACCACCGCTGCAGACCTAACATGGCTCCAATATCATTTTCATGATCTTGGAATCACTCTTGAACGACGCCCTATTCTTCTTTGTGACAATAAGAGTGCAATTCACATGTCTCACAATCCCGTCTTCCATGCTCGCACAAAGCATATCGAAATTGATTATCATTTTATCCATGAAAAGGTTACTGCTGGAGCTATTCATCTTCGTTACTTGCCTACTACAAAGCAAATTGCTGATATTCTCACTAAGGCACTACCAAATGATTCATTTGAAACTTTCCGTTACAAGCTTGGCATTTGTTCACTCTCACTACCAACCTTGAAGGGGGGGTGATAAGATCCCTACTAATCAGGCCTTTGCTCAAGAAAAGAATCCAAGCAAAATTCATGGACAAAATCAAGAAGAGTCAAACCTTGCAAAATGCACAAATGTAACTCAAGAATTAAAGCTGGTAAGATTTTCCTAATAACTACTGCATGATTCTAGGAAGGATTTCTTATCATTCAATTCTTTCTTATTTAACTTGTTACTGTTAGAATTATTGTGTATAAAAGCTATTGTAATCATATGCAGAACAATAACAATAGTTTTCAATTCATTCTCTTATTTTAACACTTCATTTTCTCTGAAGCCTTGTAGTCATTCACTACTCAAGCTCCGCAGCCCCACAGCCCCACAGCCTTTCTCTCAAGCTCTGCAATGTTTCTCTCAAGCCTTTCGCTGCCCATCACTCAAGCCCCACTTATACATCTTATTCTGTGGAGTCCAATGAACAACACCACACAACCTTAGTTTTAATCTCAACCCTTTTTTTTTTATTAGAGTAATTTGAACTATATTATATTTATACAGAATTCACGGTGTTAAAAAATAAAAAATAAAAAATTAAAAAAATTAAAAAAAATTAATTCACATTTGTTCACATGGTACAAGACAATATTCAAAGCTCCACTTAGAACTGACTCGGTCGTGTTGGACTTGCTTGGCATGGGAAAAGGTTTCGCTTGGATCAATGGTCACAACATTGGTCGCTACTGGCCAAGATGGCAAGATACATGGCTCAGGAGTCAAGAAGATGTTTGCATCCCTGGAGCTTGTGATTATCATGGCACGTATGACAACAACAAGTGCCTTACTGGCTGTGGTGAGCCTTCTTAGAGAAACTATCATGTTCCTCATTCATTCAAGGATAAAGACGTCAACACTTTGGTTTTGTTGGAAGAATTCTGTGGAAACCCGTCGCATTTGAGTTTCAAGACTGTCGCTGTGGGAACTGCTTGTCGAAATGCTTATGAGAAGAAGACATTGGAACTTTTGTATCAATGAAAGCCAATTGCTGGTGTTTTGTTTGCTAGCTTTGGTGATCCACAAGGCTCTTGTGGATCTTTCACTGAAGGTACTTGTGATGTTGAACAAGATGTCTTGCCAATTCTTCAAAAGGTAAAATTTGTTTTGTATCATTATTTTTTTAATTAATTTCTTTGTTCTTCAGTTTAATTGTGAAGAAATTATTAATTTGTTTTATTTATTTATGTTTGAACAGAAATGTGTTGGTAAGGATTCATGTTCGATTGAAGTTAGTGAAGAAAAGCTTGGAAAAACGACCTGTGGAGATATTGTCAAGAGGCTTACCTTGGAGGCTGTTTGTTAGAGAATGGACTTTTAGATTCTTGGGATTTTTATTTTTTTTGTCGTTCTTTCTGATTTTCTTAGGCTCGGCTTAAGGGGGTGTATTGGATTGGGATTTTAATAGACAATTTTGGAGTGCAAGGATTTTATGGATTTGCAAAACTATTAGGATTATTAGGATTGTTAGGATTATACTTTTAGGATTATTATGATTATATGGACTAGATTTTTAGGATTCTGAAAGAGTTTTTGGACTTTATTTATAGACTATTATGATTATCTAGACTTTATTTCTTTAGAGTCCTTGGACTTTATTTATAGACTATTAGGATTATCTAGACTTTATTTCAAGATTTTTTGGACTTTTAAAAATATGGACTTTCAAGAGTCAATTGTACATAGTATTCAATTTTCTCCACATATTCCAGTGCGGGTTAAAAAATTAAATAGCACTATTTGAGACTCTTTTTTGGGAACAGGCACCAACTTACTAACTTAAGTTTAAAAGGCACCATTTATGGTGAACGGACAAAATTGCCCCCCACAGTAACCTTCTTCACCATAATATATTGATAGTTAAAAAGGCTCGAAAATGTTTAAAAATGTTCGAAAAAGGCTCGAAAAAGGCTAGAAAAAGGTTCGAAAAAAGTTCGGAAAAGGCTCGAAATGATTTCGTGCCTTTTTGAAATATTTTCGTGCCTTTTTACACTGTCATCGTGCCTTTTGAAGTTGTTATCGAGCCTTTTGGAAAAATTATCGAGCCTTTTAGAAAGGTTATCGAGCCTTTTGGAAAAGTTATCGAGCCTTTTAGAAAGGTTATCGAGCCTTTTTGGAAAAGTCTCGATAACTTTTCCAAAAGGCTCGATAACCTTTCTAAAAGGCTCGATAACTTTTCCAAAAGGCTCGATAACCTTTCTCATCGTGCCTTTTGAAGTTGTTATCGAGCCTTTTGAAAAAGTTATCGAGCCTTTTAGAAAGGTTATCGAGCCTTTTGGAAAAGTTATCGAGCCTTTTAGAAAGGTTATCGAGCCTTTTTGGAAATGTCTCGATAACTTTTCCAAAAGGCTCGATAACTTTTCCAAAAGGCTCGATAACCTTTCTAAAAGGCTCGATAACTTTTCCAAAAGGCTCGATAACTTTTCAAAAAGGCTCGATTAAAAAATTAAAAAATATTTCGAGCCTTTTTGAACAAAGTTTCCAGCCTTTTTGTACAGTATTCGTGCCTTTTTGTACATGAAAAGGCACGATTGGTGTATGAAAAGGCACGATTGTACAGTAATCGTGCATTTTCATTAAGTGTTCGAGCCTTTTCATACACTAATGAAAAGGCACGATTGGTGTATGAAAAGGCTCGAACACTTCATTTCGAGCCTTTTCAATGGAAGATTCAAAACCAAAAAAAATCGACCACCGCGAGCTCAACGGGGAGCTCGACCCCCGAATGCATTTGCGTAGAGCCACAAAACTAATTATCCATTGGAGGTCTGTTTTTAATCTCAGAAAACTTCAAAGTAAGAAAAGAATGTGTAAAGTAAGGGTATTTTTGTCCGTTCACCATAATAGGTGCCTTTTAAACTTAACTTATTAAAGCAGTGACATTGTCACCAAATCAGTTTAAAAAGGTGACATTTCTCACCAATTCCACATTCCAGTGCTCTATAATCTTGTTGAGGGTAGTCACTGAACAACAAAAATTGAATGAGAAATATAAGCTATGAAGAGAAGTAATAAAATTTTAAAATATCACCCACCAACACATAACCTTTGGCTGGTTCATATGGTGCAAAAAATGTCACCATATGAAATAAATATAATAACCAACAACCTATCCTCCACTACCTCACTAGAAATGACATGAAACAGGGAAAAAAAAATAGCTTGAACATTGAAGTATTTCCGTTTGGCTTTTTGGACTTCATTAATTCATATGTTATCAAACTCCAATATTCATTGCTCTTTAATCTTTTTTTTTTTTTCCTCTAATGGTGTGTACAATGTACGTCCCCATTGCAATTTCAAAACTCATTGGAACATATGTATATGATGCTCATGGTCTCATAATTCATGAAGTCTTCGTTTATGTTGTGACTATTGCAAAGCCTTGCTGCCTTGCATCAAACAAGGACTCTTTTTAAGAGTTGATGTGTGGTTACACTTATTGAGTTATTTTTTGTTTTCCTGTGATTAGCTTTCTCATATGCATGTTTAGACTTATTATTTTTAACAGTTTTCTATGGATGCATTCTTTTTTTTTCCTATTTTTCTATTTATTAGATAGGGAGTGATGAAGTTTATCTTTTTCCTGTCATTGATTTTATTACTTTTGTTTAAATATAGTATCTACTTGACTGCCAAATCGGCTTAGGGTATATGTGTCCCTTTTATGTTAATTGGCTCTGTGTTACTGTGTGTATATATAGTTTCATTTGGCATAGACAGACCTATTGACATCTTAAAATGTGAAAATTTGTTTATAAACCCTGCAGAATATTCAGCTTGTAAGAGGAACCTCTTCAAATATAAAATTATATGGTCAGAAACCCGCCGTTGGATATGATGAGTTTGATTCTGATCATGCAGAGGTTACATCCTCACAGGTTGGAGCCCAAAGATTGAATTCAACAGGTACTGTTGGTCGTGCATCTTTTGCTCATGGGGCTAATAAGCTGCATCCATCTTTAAGTTCCAGACTTGGAAGACCTTTGTCACCTTCTAGAATTGGATCTGATAGGATATTACCAGAAGTTGACGAATTTACAATTGGAAATTCTCTAGAGGAATCAACAGAGAAGACTATGCAGTCTTTTGCATGTTTAGCCGCCACATTTATTATATACCAAATTACCAATACACCCACCAAATATCTGAAATCAAATAAAAAGTCTGAAAAGTATTGAGGGAGATAGCAAGACAATTTTGGGTTCAAACTATTTATACCTATCACGAAAAAGTCTAGAAAATCCATTTTGTCATGAAATCTTAAAAATCTTGATCTCAATCCAATACCAGCAGACAATTTGCTGCCTCTTGAAAATCTAGATCCAATACCACAAGACAATATGAACTTTAAAAAAAAAATCTTAAAAGTCTAGATCCAATACCACAAGACAATATGGACTTTTTAAAAAAATCTTAAAAGTCTTGATCGAATACCACTAGACTTATCTAACTTGTTAAAAAGTCTCAATCCAGACTTTTACTTTCCCAAATTATCTAATAAAATCTTGAACCAATACACCCCCCTTAATTATAAATAATTTAGGCCGATTTTTTTTTTATTGATTTAAAATTCCTTAAATTTAGGGGTCTTTCAGTTTGCTTTGTAAAATTTATAATTAATAAATAGTTTGCCAATCATCTATTTAAATGTTTTCTCGAGTTGTAACATTTCCTAATAGAATTAAAAAAGAAAAAGAAAAAGAATTTAATAAAATGATAGTTTTGATCCTTATGACATAAATATTTGAAAAACCATAAACTTCATGAGAGCATCCAAATTTCTGGATTGAAAGGGTTAATTTATAAGTGAAGTTTGGTTTGGGAGTATATAATAGATGGAGAATGAACTTTGAAAATATTTAGTGTTCCATCAACCATGATGGATCATGTGCCAACAAAGTGACGCTCCAAGGTATTTCTTGCTGGGGCCTACTTGATTGCAAACTTGATGTCATTTGGTAGTAACTGTAACTGTGATCTATGTCCCCAAACAGATCATCAATACTTGCTATGTATTTCACTGTACACAACATGCTTTTCTTATTCATCACAAATCCCAATCCCAAAATCCGTGTTTACCACAACACATGTTCGTAAGACAAAATGATTTGAAAGAGAATACATGTTTATGAGTAAAAATTTCTGCAGAAAAACACAAATTTGATGCTATATATCTGTGAAGTTAAAGTTGAAATATAGTATATAAAACTAGGTACACAGATGTGAGAAAGCTTTACAAACTTGACAAAATCAACCACACAAAACATAACAAGAACTACTTAAATCTCTACCCCTAGTCAGTTTTTTTTTTTTTTTCCTTCTTTTCTTTGTCCTGAATTCCTCAAAAAGTCCACACACCAGATGACTGATAAAATGCCCCATCCACAAAAGACACTCTACTCACACCATCCACTTCACATTCACAAGCAGAGCTACTATAACCTGAACCCGAACCCGAACCCGACATCAACTCTTGAGATCTCGGCTCCTCCGACAACTCCGGCGCGACGGACGGACCCCTGCAAGCGTGAGTGAACGCAACCTCTCGAATCTGCGCCGGTGTCAGTTCACTACCCAGAGGAATATCCGGCGGATTTCCTGGGAAATTGAAGGTGGCAGAGGCGCCACGTAAGCAAAACACAGCGGCATCGTAGGCTCTGGCGGCTTCCTCCGCCGTTTTGTACGAACCCAACCATATCCTTCCTCTACTCTGCGGCTGCCGAACTTCCGCCACCCACTTCCCCCATTTTCTCATCCTCACACCCTTGTAACGTCCGCGACCGTTAACACCACCGTCGACTCCTCCACCACCACCGGGCCTCACCATTTCGATTTTCGAATGCAGAGCTAAACTTTGTTTTTGTCCAGGCTTAAATAATCGGCAAAAAGCAGAAGCGTGGAGCACGTGTGGTGCGTGGGTGAGTGCCACGGAGACTAAAAGGCGTCAGCGTAGTTTTGTTTGGATGGGTGTGGACTGTGGACCATCTGATGTCGACCTGGATCTTATCTGTGTTACACGTGGAGGTAGATAAGCGGGGAAATAGACACGTGGTGATGTTAATAGCTAAATTTAGTAAAATTACGGCGTGTACACACAAAGGGCGACTTGTTTCTAGAAGGTCAACAGTTGTTTTTTTACCTAATTGGGAGACTCAAAATGCTTAGAGCATAACATTCGAGAAAATTGTGATATGTCAACATTGTCAAGCCAATTGCTTCATATGTGGAATGTAACTAAACTTGATAGACATCCAAATAAACAAGTGGCATCCAATGCTTCACTTGTAACATATATGTTTTTAATGACGTGTCAATTTATTATTGGTCTCCTTAAATATATTTTAGAATTGTTGAATAAAATAAGGTAAAAGACAAGAGTGGTTGCTGACTGGGCCAACAAGACGGCCGTCCTACAGACCGTCTAAAATTAGAGAGTCATGTTGACAGTCTCTAAAAAAAAAATTCTCACCTCATCTTGAAGTTGTAATATAGATGTTACATTGGAGATGGATTTTTTAACAAAATGGATGTCCATCCTACGTGGCAACTAATTTTTTCACAACTCACATTGGAGATGCTCTTATCTCTTGTTTTCGTTTGAATCCCTGAATTTATCATATTCACAAGGGAGCTAGCTATGATTTTTTCCACCTCAAATTGAAGAATGGTGCAATGTGTCCCATATTCATTAGGCGTCAATGAACACAAGGAAAGATTTACAACTTCTTCACATGGCAACTATCGAATCGGTCATGTGTGATATGGAAGATCCAAAACAAAACGAACAACAATGATATAAAATTTCGTAGTCATTTACTTGGTACAAAATCTAATAAAGTATTACAATTCAATTTCAAATCATGAAAAAAAAAAAAAAAATTACAGAATCTACAAGTTTACAAATTTCACTTTTTACGAATTGAATTTGTAGATTGTAGTTGAATGGCCGTACAAAAAATAGTCCATCCAAATCCGGATTTGAATAATTTTCCGGATAAAATTAAATTGTTTGGACAAGTCCAGGAATCTAAAATTTTCCAGAAGTCCGACACGCTTAAACTACTCAGCTATATATCGTGTTTAGAAATTCCAAAGAAACGAATCTTGAACTAAAATTCCATCAAAATTCTCTTCTCCATAATCAACGGTTGGCAGTGGTGGGGCAAAAATATCATTGGACAGGTCATCAAACCCGGGAAATAACCCGTAATCCGACGCGAAATTACCCGAACCCATTGTCTTAAAAATATCCAAGAATGACCCGTCCGTAACCGCATCACTATCCAACTGTAGCGTCGTAACCTCCGATACCGACGGAGACGAATACTCAATCTGCGTTTCCGACACCGATTGCTCCGACTGAATCCTCGTAGGCTCTGAATTCGCGAATCTCGCCGCGACGGTTTGAATCTCCGACGAAGTAAGCGAGCGGCCGCCAGCAATCTCCGGCGGATTGTCGGGAAAATTGAACTTGGCGGATCGGCCACGTAAGCAGTAGAGTGCGGCGTCAAAAGCACGAGCGGCTTTCTCGGCGGAATCGTAGGATCCCAACCAGATTCGCTCACGGCTGTTTGGTAGTCTGATTTCGGATACCCACTTGCCCCACTTACGCTTTCGGACCCCCTTGAAACGAAAGTCGTTTCTCTCGGCGGGATTTTCTGTTGCGTGCTTCACCATTCTTCTTCTTCTCTGTTTTTTTTTTTCCCTAAAAAAAAATTCTTTTTTCTTTGTCGGATATTCCTTCTTCTTTTCTTTTTTGAATGACGATTGATTGAAATCGGATTGTGACTCAGTAGAATTGGAAAAGTTTTTTTTTTGTTTTTTTTTTTTTTTTTTGTGGGTGCTGGTTTGAGTTATGGATTTTGCGGCTGAGTGAGTATATATACGTGTGTGTGAGAGTGAAGTGAATAGGAAAGAGGAAAGAGGAGGGGTCTGACCGTAAGTCAACACACTGAGATGGCGCGTTGATTTGTAAGCCGCAAAGATGAAAGGAGTGGGCACGTGTTGTTGAGGAGAGCTTTGTTTATTTGTTTCTAGATTACGCGGGGGGAGGAGCTGTTGTTTTTTCAACCACGTTTGTCTTTTATTACTCGTGTCCCATTTTTAGAGAAATTAAATAATATATATATATATATATATTTTTTTTTTAATGCTATCAAACTTTTTCCATTTACCTTTCTCACTCATCACTTAACACGTATACACTCTTTTATTTAATAAAAAACTCACACTTTTTACTGTAAAGTTTGTTTATGTCTTCACCCTTTATTAATGAAAGGATAGAAATAGCCATCAAGGGTAAAAACGTAAACAAGTTTTACAGTAAAAGTGAGAGTTTTTTATTAAATGAAAAAGTGTATACGTATCAAGTAATGAGGGAGAAAGTCAAATGGGAAAGGTAGATAGCATTTTTCATATATATATACAGAAATTCTATTATCAGTTCGAACTGACAAAAGTTATATCAGTTCCTTAAATGTGGGCCACTGGATTTAAATACTTTGACTTGGCTGTATGCACTTGTCAGTCAAAGTATTTAAATCCAGTGGCCCACATATAAGGAACTGATATAACTTTTGTCAGTTCGAACCGATAATAGAAAGACTGTATATATTTATTTATTTATGATATTTGAACTTTGAAGTCATGTGACCTCTATCAGACACTGTCTCGATAATGGGGCCCAAGTCTGTCTTATTGGATTATTAAATTATTTTTTAAATATTCTTAACATTATTTTATTCTTTGATGTCAATATTTTTTATTTATTTAAATAAATTCATGCCCCCTCTATCCTACTAATACAAACACAAGTGTATATTTAATGATATAATTTTTTATATTTTTTGTGGGGGGTCAATATAGTACAATTATAAACATGGATCAGTCGACAGTTAAAAATTCAAATGAACTGGTTCGGGTGGTTCCACTTCCACATAGCCAGTTTGCCACATTTTTATCTTTAGACATCGGAATAAAATATTTTATTTCTAGATACTACTTTCCAGATTCATGTGTTTTTGCATTATTAAGGTTTTATATTATTGCCAATCTGAGCATAATCATTTATTTAAATAAAAATTTGTTATTATTAAGTTTTTAAAATTCCTTCCAAAAAAAAAATTAAGTTTTTAAATTATTGCCAATCTGAACATAATCATTTATTTAAATAAAAATCTGTATCGATTTTTATTTTTTTTTACTATATCTATCTATCCATCTATCTATATTATGTTTTTTTTTTTTCTTTTATTGAAACTTTTGTCATTTGTAGGATTCGTGCCGTTGATTTGGAAGTTATTTGCCTAAACCCCAATCTCGTACATCTACCAGCTGAATTACATCCTTTGAGGACAAAATATGTTCAATCATGTTGAATCAAGAATGGTTCAACAAATTAAAAAAAAGAAAAAAAAAAACAGTTCAACCGTTATTTTGTAAGACTTGTTTGTCACTTAATTCTTCTTTTATATGATATGAGTTTGAGTATCATTTTTCAGTTAAATGACAATGAATGGAGAAATCCTTTTCTTATAATAGGAATCGTATTTTGAAGCATGGGTATGAATTATATAATAGCATACTATATAGTAAATATTTTGAATTTGTTTATTTAGTAATATAGAAGATGATTGAGCACTGTGGATCACATAATATAATTGTCCTTTATAAAATAACACAAGTGGAGAAGAAAAGAGAATCGAGAATGGTCCAAGAATAGATTGTGATTTGTGATATTGAAAAAACTGGGTCGAAAATATATAAGTAGTGAAGCCTATCGGGGAGGTTATCAGAGTGTAATTTGAGACACAGAAGGTGTGGACATCAGCAATCAGCTCAGATGTGCCCGTTGTCAGCTACAAAAACGTCAGCAAGTAAAAAGGCAGGCAGTCAACACTCAAAATAACGCGTCAGCTTGAATTTCAATTTTCAAATGGATTCAAATCACTTTAAAAAAAAAAAAAAAAAAATTAATTTATTTAGATTAATTTTAATTTTTTAACAGGTGAACAAACTTACCATAAAATACAATGCCGTCGGTTTTGCATCTACGTCATGAATGAGCACTCCAAGAGTCAAAGTCTCCAATAAAGGTTGCTGACTTCATCTATATATTCAGTGCAATCACCAACTCTAATTTTGTTTTATGTCTTAAAAGTCTTTATCATACGGTAAGACTCTTCAACTATAGTCTTAAAAGGTTGACATAAGCAGTGACATTAGCATGATTGAAAGTTCCTTTCAACCTCGACCCAATATGAAATTCCTCAACCTCAAAGGGTTGGCCTAATGGTAAGGGCTAGGGCAAGCTAGTGATGTGTGTTAGTTGCACGGTCATATGTTTAATTTCCTCTATTGTTAAATTCTTAGGACTAGTCCCTAGGGCATTACCTCAACTAGTGGAAGGATGGACATGAAAATTAGATGTTTTCTAAATCATTGGTTCGAATCCTATCAAACAAAGAGGCGTTATGATTTACCTACTAGTATTCTTGTGGGGTCGGGGTGTGGCCCGAGGTTTCTTATCTATCATATTCCACAAATCCAACAAACAAGCCGCAACAATTCATGTCGTTGGAGAGGACATACGAATAGGATCCTCGATTTTTAAGATTTGTCAAACAATTTTTATTTTATTTTATTTACCATGTAATATTTGAGTAGAAAATTATAAATATCTAGTCTCTATTTATGCATCTTTTTTTTTTTTTTTTTTTTTATTGAGAAAACTAGCCACCCAGAGACAAACCCCTGGGCAGCCAGAGAACAAACCAACAAACACTAATCAGGCATATCCGCCTAGACACTAGAGGCAGCACAAAGAGGATAATCTTCCATCCAGAAAAAGTCATCGAAGTTCCTAAGCGCCTGCTTCGCAAGCACATGGAGGTTTCAAATTTTCAATATACAAATTTAGTTAGTATTGTTTAACCATTTCAATTTTTAGTCAAGTTTGTACCAAATTAAACATTAATAAGTCAACAACATACCTACACTTTCTTGTAATTTTCTAACACACTTTTATGAGGCAACGGTTGAAATTCAACTAAATTTCACATTTTATAAATGAAAAACAAGCCTAAACAATACCTTACGATGTAGTTTTGAAATTAGATTAGCCATAAATTTTCAAAATGTTTTCAAAATTGAAAGGAGTGGTTTTTATTAATCTAACCTAGAGGAATGCTAAATACACTCTCCTAACACACTCTCTTAATCCATTCTCTCTTCTTTTTTTGATACATGTCAATATTTTATTTTTTCACATGAAACTTAGCAATAATAAATGGTTTGTCTACTCATATTATTTACAACTCAAACAAACAATTCTCTTCCCAAATTATCTTTTTTCTTTTTACCAACTATAATTTATAATCTCTTTCATCTAATTAAAAAAATTATATTTTTGAATATAAATATTTATATATAATGATTTTTACAATCAATTTTTTCATATTAAATAAATGTTGAACGAAATAAATGGCAATATAATTTTTTTTTTATATACTAATTATGTTTTTTTTTTTTAAGGGGAATAAATGATGTCAAAGAAAGAAAAGAGCATGTATTGAGAGAGTGTATTTGGCCTTCCTCATCTAACCTAACTTATTTGATTTGGAAAAAAAATTTAAAGTAAAGTTTAATAAATTCTACATTTTTTTGATAATTATGATATTTTTACAAAAAAAACAAAGATTGGTCGGGGTGGGCTGCTCCAGACATAAATGCAACTTTGAAACAAGTATATACTTATTTATTTAGACTTTTCGTGTTCTTAAAATTGAATTAATAATAATAAATAAGTAAATAAACAAATTACCCATGTTATCTAATTAACTTAGAGAATGTTTATATATATATATGTGTGTGTGTTTTCCAAAGGCTTTTAGGCTGTGTTTGGTTCACTGGAATGGAAAGGAAAGGAATGGAAACCATTCCATTCCAAATGTTTGATTTACAAAAATTCAATGGAAAGGCCATTCCAATGGAATTGGGTTTCCACCAAAATGGTGGAATGGGCTTTCCATCCACAATCAAGTGGAAAGGCCATTCCATTCCTAACAACATTTACATTTCCAAAAATGACCCTCTGGAAAAAAATTCGAAACTTTGGAAAAAAATTGAAACTTTTGTTGAATCTTGATAGAGAGGAGAAAAAAAAAAAATTGTGAATCGGAATCTGGGACATGCTATCGAAGAAGGAGAAAAATCTCCTGTGAATTTTTTTTTTTTTTTTTAAACTTAACAATACTGAATTCAAAGAAGAACAAAACCTAGATCAATTTAAAGGAGGCCAACAGGTCTGGTTTGATGGAGGCGCAAGAAGGTCGGCGATGCACGGTGGTCGGGAAGAGGAGACGATGAGTAGCCGGTGAAGAAGAAGCGACGTGGGTCGCTGTTGAAGGAAAAACGATCGGGTCGGGTCGGGTCGAACAAGGCGACGCGGGTCGCTGAGCAGAAGAGGCGCGGGTCACTGATTCCTGATCGAGGAGGATGACCGGCAACGTTGTAGGGTAGGCGACCGTTGGAGAGTTGACGGCTGAAGAAGTCCCGATGATGAGGATCGCCGGAAAGAGCACAGGCAGCAGTCCTTTCCATTCCAACGATAATAGTCTGATAAGGAAAAAAAAGAGAACAAAATTTTTTTATTATTAATTAGATTAATTTTTATATATAATTATTATATATGCTTTCATATTTTAGTATTAGAGTAATTGGCACAAATCCCCCCCAGATTATACCAGCTTTTGCATGTTGCCCCCCTAAACTATTTTATTAGGCACTAAACCCCATGAACTATCGCTTATTGGCAATCCTTTGGGTTTCCCCCCCCCCCCCCCCCCGAGAGGGGGCATCTTTAGTCTTGTTCTGCCAATAAGCGATAGTTCAGGGGGTTTAGTGCCTAATAAAATAGTTTAGGAGGCAACATGCAAAAGCTGGTATAGTCTGGGGGGGATTCGTGCCAATTACTCATAGTATTATTATCCATAATATGTATTATAATTGTTATGTTATTATAATTGTTATGTAATTAGGGGCATGTTGGTCAAAATACAGTTAATTCTATTCCATTCAGTTGTTAACCAAACAAAATAATATTGATTCAGATGCTAATTCTAAAGTCTCAACCAAACAAAGAAATCAGCTTTACATCCCATTCCCATTCCCATTCCCATTCCCATTCCCATTCTCATTCCCATTCCGATTACCATTCTGCCATTTAACCAAACGTGACCTTAATTCTTTGATATTTAAATTTTTATATCCTTACAACCTTTTTAAAGGTTGGGGTCGAATGTTTATTCACTAGGTATGCTTGATTATTATTAAAGACGTGGTAAGGATTAAGAATTAAAAATAAAATAAAATAAAATTCAAGACATAAAAAATTGTACATCAATGTATTTTTATCATTAACGTGTGCTCTTTTATATATATATATAGTCTTTCTATTATCAGTTCCTTGCATGTGGGCCACTGGATTTAAATACTTTGACTGACAAGTGCATACAGCCAAGTCAAAGTATTTAAATTCAGTGGCTCACATGCAAGGAACTGATATAACTTTTGTTAGTTCGAACTGATAATAAAATTTCTGTATATATATATATGTGTGTAAAGTACAATTTTTTAATATTTCTTTGGCTCTTTTTATTTATGTTTATTATGCAATAAATTAGAAAATACATATTCAACATTAATTGGATTGACACATCCCCTTTTAACTTAAGTTATGTACACCTCTCTTTTCAGAGAAGAACTTGGGTGCATCCGATGCATCATGCATCTCCCACCCTGATGTTGCCACATATGCAACATCTAAATGGGGGATGCATGGTGCATCCTGCTGCACCCAAGATTTAGTCCTCTTTTCACGCTTACGGTGGAAGTTTTGAGTCTCATCATATGTATGAGTCGAGAGTTTTTTCACAGTACCCTTGACGGCTTGACTCATTCGATATCAGATTTATTATTATTATTATTATTATTATTATTATTTTGAAGCAACGTAGGATCAAAGTTGGGCCAAAAAAATACAAGTCGAGAAATGTTCGGGCTGGGTTTAAGCCACTATGATCCAACCTGAGTAGCTACCCAAATAAGACCGGCCAAGGCCCAAGAGTAAGAGCTCTAGTTTTGGTGTTGCTCCAGTCTCCAGAATACTCTATTCTATTCTTTGGCTAGTGTAAGTGTTGTCCCCGCACCTTGGTGGCGCGTCGGACCATCCCAATTTCTCCACATTAACAATTTTTTTAATCATTTTTTTTTTAAGCTAAGTGAAACTCATACGTTCAGATATAGAGGTAATTACCCTAGTGGCCATCAACTCTTGTCACCACTATCAAAATGACCATTAGATGGGGAAATGGATAGGAAATGACCATTTTTTATAAACATTGTTACACTAATAGTCATTCCATCCAATAAATGGCATTTTGGTAAATATAAGGATGACATTAATTTATTTTAGATGTTTTTTGGAAATCAATTTTTTCTTTTGTTTTTTGAAACAAATAATTATATTTAGTGTGTATATACGTATAGCATATCTCAAACATATATATATATATATATATATATATATATATATATATATATATATATATATATATATATTTATTTATTTATTTATTTTATGAGAAGATTAATGCTACAAAATCTAAAAATTCTAAAAAATATATTTGAGATAAGTTGAAAAGAAATATATATATATATATTGAGAAGATTAAGGCTATAAAATCAAAAAATTCTAAAAAACATATTTGAGATAAGTTGAAAAGATATATATATATATTCTTTTTTGAAAATATTAAGGTTACAAAATCTAAAAATTCTAAAAAATATATTTAGATAAATTGAAAAGAAATATATATATGTTTGAGATATGCTATATGTATATGTACACACTAAATATAATTATTTGTTTCAAAAAACAAAAGAAAAAATTGATTTCCAAAAAATATCTAAAATAAATTAATGTCATCCTTATATTTACCAAAATGCCATTTATTGGATGGAATTTGATGAAATGGCCATTAGTGTAACAATGTTTACCAAAAATGGTCATTTTCCATCAATTTCCCCATCTAATGATCATTTTGATAGTGATGACAAGAGTTGATGGCCATTAGGGTAATTACCCCTTAGATATACCGTAGTAAATGCCAAATGAGTGGGCCAATGGCGTTAGGTTAGAGAATACTGAATGGAGAGTGAGAAGCGCGTGAGCAGCAATCGCAGCACCTGGTGGTTGATACAGGCCAAAAAAATTCTAGAATCATCTGATAAAAAACCCTATACTTCCTACTTAAAAAGGATTCTAGGGTTTTATTATCTTCTCGACTCTTCCTCCATTTTCAACAAAAACCTTATCGTTTAACTAACTCACTCACTCACTCTCCTCGTCATCTCCAATCTAATCTCTCTCTCGAAGGTATATTCAATCTTAGTCGTTGTCCTAGTTCGAATTTCTATTGATAAGAAGTTGAATCTGAAATTACGTGTTTTTTTTTTTTATCTTAAATGAACAGGAATGGCGACATCACAGCTAACAGCATCGTCAGTTAGTGTTCCAGCAAGGGGCTTTTCATCGTTTGAAGGTCTAAGAACTTCAAATGTCAAGTTCGCTTCCGTCGGAGGCGGTTTTAGTCAGAGGTCCTTTCGCGGTTTGGTCGTTAAAGCTGCTACTGCGGTAGCTCCCAAGGTAACATTTTTTTATTTTTTTTTTTAATTTTGGATGCTAGAATTAGTGCTTGATAAATTTTACATTTTGAAATCCAAAACCTTTTGTTTGTTTATAGACTATATTTGTGAAATTGTGGGAGTTAGGCTTTGTTATGTTCAAGTATTGAAGCTTGAGGATGCCATATGATTTGTGTCTCAAATTGAATTTCATTTTCATTATGTAAGATATTGTATGTTTATTATTCTAATTGTTTTTACTTCATTTTGTGATTTTGGCATGTTTTAGTTATTGATTCCATGAGAATTTTAATCTACATGGGGCGAGTGTCGATTCGTTGAGAAGTCTGTTTTAGCTCGATCGGCTCTTTATTCAATTCTTATTCGTTCTGTGCTCTGCAGTACACTACTCTCAAACCATTGGGCGATAGAGTACTGGTGAAAATCAAAACTGTAGAAGAGAAAACCGAAGGTGGCATTTTGCTACCAACAACAGCTCAAACAAAGCCTCAAGCAGGTGAGGTGGTAGCTGTTGGTGAGGGGAAGTCGGTCGGGAAAACCAAATTGGACATTTCTGTTCCGGTACTTATGAATCACATGCCACTTTTAGTGCTTGTATAAATCTACATGCCGTTAACTTTTTCGCTCACTTAATAATGCTTTGTTTGTGTAGACCGGGACTCAGGTTGTCTATTCTAAGTATGCCGGAACTGAGGTGGAGTTCAATGGTACAAATCATCTCATTCTGAAAGAGGACGATATAGTTGGTATTCTTGAGACAGATGATATCAAGGATCTCAAGCCCTTGAACGACAGAGTTTTCATTAAGGTATGCATTCTTTTGAAATCTGTTATGTTAATGCATAGTTCAATGATCTGATTCTTGTGTAATAATTACTCTGTTCCATTATTGAAACTCTGTTGTAGGTTGCTGAGGCTGAGGAGAAAACTGCTGGAGGTTTGTTGCTGACGGAGGCAAGCAAGGAGAAGCCTTCAATTGGCACTGTAAGAGTTGTCATTTTTACTTATTTTAGTTAGAGCCATAATTATGTGATGGTAATTCCCCGTTTTACTTGATTTCTATATGAGGTTAATATAATTGTCTTTCTTTTGGCGGAACAGGTGGTAGCTGTCGGACCTGGTCCTGTGGATGAGGAAGGCAAAAGGAAACCACTATCCGTTGCACCAGGGAACACAGTGATGTACTCTAAGTATGCAGGGAACGATTTCAAGGGCACCGATGGTTCCAACTACATTGCTCTTAGAGCAACAGATGTAATGGCTGTGCTCTCATAGTTGTATGTTTTTTTAGGTGTCCTTGATATGATGTATCACTGAATTTTCTGATTGAGTTGCTTCTAAGGCATATGGATTTTGAATGAAATCGTAGTTTGAATACAATGCAGTGCGGCTTTGTCTGCTTGCTCTTTGCTTGAATTTTTGTTGCAATTTAGAAATTTTCAATGTAAAATTCTGGAACTCAAATATATGAAATTGCATCTGCAAATGAATCAGACATTTTGATTGCATCTCAACATAAGAGAGGCGAGTATATTTAGTATTGCTTCTCATTAATTCTCTTACTGCAAATGTAATTGTAATTACATGTAACATCTCATAACAGGTGTGCAGATTGAGATTCTCGTTTTAACAAAGTGTAGGCTAGTAAACCAAACCAAATATAGGAACATCGATGGCACTAAAAAATGATAATGCTAACTCTACCGCTGATGCTGAGCAAATACAAGCTTTTAAGTCCGTAGATATTCCTGTGCATTGTTGCTCTACATCATAGCATTTACAATAACGAAGAAAGTAAATATTAGATCAGCTTCCTGTTATGTAAAAAATTAATTATACACCAATCTTCTGCCTCTGCGTTCCCCCAAAGTACTGCGTGGCATCCATGGTTACTGAAACCATGCACGGCGAATGCCAGTTATAAGGGAGTTAGATAATCTTTCTGCCAGCAGCACTGCCCTAAGCTATCGTCACTTATAGCAAATGTTTTGAAAGGATAGCAAATGTTTTGAAAGGAGAGCCGGGTGCCAACTTGAATCATGAAGAGTGGATTTCTTCTTCATCTAAATGAGGTAGCTGAGTTATCATCATACTGTCCTCTCCATGCATTACCGCTGTCAGTCCCACTACAGGCTTGATTTGGAATCGGCACATTACCACCAAGATCTCCATCTAAGCTCATCTGCTGTACTTCAGCTGATGAAAGTATTTTTATGCTCTGCACGCAGGTTACGAACTCTCTACAAGCAATTACAAAATGCATGGTTGAGAATCCAAAAAATGAGAGAAGGTTACTAAAAGATAACAACCGAGTATTGGGGTTTGTGACTTACTCCCAAGGATCATCACCGACGAGTAATATGTCATTTTCATGGTCCACGTAAACCAGCTTCCAGTCGGAACTTTGTGGATCTTCCAGCTGCCCTTCAATTCCAAACATGCGAGCCAGATCATGCCTTAGCTCATCATAATCTTTGTAACGGGTAACATCAATTGATCTTCCTACAGATCCGCGCTTTTGAACCTTCATGAATTAAAACCGAAGTTTAGACATGTAAGATATTGCAAAAGCAACAAGAATAAAACCCCCAGTATTAACAGCCTAATTGTTGAAATTTAGTTCACAGATATATATATATATATAGTGTGACCAAAGAAGTTTGGCAAACGTTAAACATATTGAAATTTGTCCTAAAATTTAACGTGGAGCTGAAAGAACTCAAAAGAACTATTCAGTTGAAAATTAGAAGTTCAAATCCCAGGATCGCGAGCATAAAGTTTTTGTACTTTCTCCCTTTACATTCAGCAAGGCCAGAAAAACAAATAAAATTTGAGCATTAGGAGTTTATGTTGAAGTAATTGTATAGTAGCGAGAATAAATTGGATTAACTAACCTTGGTATATGTTCGCATACGTTGAGTCTGGTTTGCCCACATTCCACTGCTCAAAACCCCAGCTTCATTAATGGCAACATCATTTGAACAACTGGGTTTGAAAGACATGTTTGGCACACCAAATGATTGAGAACTTATCCCAGCAGTGGACAACTCTGTCTCAATATCTCTAGGAGGGCCACCATAGTTAGCGAGCAAGTTTTGGAGATCCTTTTGAGAATCATATCCCCTTGACAATAATGTATCAGGTGCCATCCCATCCATATTTGCTGCAAAAGGAAGGTTGTTTCGAGGATGTGATTGGACATCGCCATCCAAACAGTAGGTGGGGAGCGAGAAATTCTGCTGGATGTTGCCAGGATCAAGGCAATATGATGTTCCAGAAGAGGAAACTTCCAATTGATCAGTCATGCCACCTTTGTACTTCAGATGATCCGGTCCTTTCGAGCTAAGCAACTCATGTTTTATCCTGATATCAGACTGGTTGTGAAGCTCATGGACCAAATTATTAGCAGGCTCTACCACTGAATCCGGAAGAATGGCTGGCCCTTGCTGGTTTCTGTTTAGAAAGTTTGTTGGCGAAACTTGACAATTGTTAGTAGAAGGGGAGGTTGAACATGATGGAGCATCTCCATCTGTAAGACTAGAAGGTGCTCTGATTCCTGTAAGTGGCTTGTGCTGGTTCTGAGGCTGGTTCAAAGGTAACTGTTGAGGCTGCATAGGTACTGATGCTGGGAGGCTGTTGCTGTTGCTGTTGAGCTGCTGCTGCTGATTCTGAGATGGAGGCCGCTGTGATAATTGCTGGTTTTGTTGATGGGCTAGCTGTTGCTGTAGCACCTGAGGCTGCAAAAGTGAGCCTGTTGGAGATGGTAATTGCTGCTGTTGCTGCTGTTGCTGTTGCTGTTGCTGTTGTTGTTGTTGCTGCTGCTGATATTTTTGTAGCAACTGGAATTGCAGCTGTTGCTCTGACATGCCATGCTGTGACAATTGTTGAAATTGTGGCTGCTGCTGTGCCCTCTGTGCTAGGCTTTGTTGAAAGAACTGAAGGGGAGACTGTTGCAATTGTGTCTGTTGCTGTTGCCTCTGCAAGAGGCTAGGTGGTTGTTCCATTTGTTGCTGAAACTGTGATTCTTGCGGTAAGGATGTCGACTGGTATGAGTTCTTATTTGTGGAGAGGATACTTTGGGAGGACTGGGAACTAGGGGTCAGTAATTGTTGCTGCTGAAGCTGAGAGTAAACAGCTGTTTGCTGCACATTTTGATTCAAGTTAGATGCAACTACACCGTTATTTACAGGAGCTGGAAGGAATGCTTGTGCATGTTGCTGCTGTTGTTGCTGTTGCTGCTGTCGTTGTGATAATGGTGATTGAGATTGTGACTGTGACTGTGGCGGAGGTGGTGATGTTTGTGTTTGTTGTTGTTGGATTTGTTGTTGTTGCTGCTGTTGTGGCTGCTGTGAATGAAGAAGCTGCTGATGTGGCTGTTGCTGTTGATGCGGCTGCTGCTGCTGCTGCCGCTGCTGTTGCAGTTGAGAGTGTTGCTGCTGCTGTTGGCTTAAAGGAGTCTGCATTAACTGCTGAAGCTGCTGTTGTTGGGGCCATGACATAGGTGGCTGTGGCAACTGGTTGGCTTGGTTTTGTGGATTTGCTTTGTTAAACTGGAAATTTGGTGCAGATAGTGCAGAAGCTTGAAAATTCAACAACTTAGACGGATCATCAGCGCTAAGGTTATTATGCAGGGGAGTGGAAGAAACCATGGAAGGGAAGAGACCTGATTGAGCAGCTGGAAACTGATTATTCTGTTGCATGCTCATCCACTGAACTAAACTCAAACCAGGGAAGATCGAGCTTGGTGCATCCTTCATTCCAAATTCTTCTCCAAGCCAGGGCATTGCTCGCTTGAAAGCATTCTCTATGTCAGACTCATCATCTGCAGACGCAAGCTTAGAGATCACTAATAAGGAAATATATGACAGTGAATATTTTTTACTCATGATACTTGAATCAACAATTTCAATACAAGAGAAGGTATGGAGTTCTATCTATTTCATGTTCATCGATTAAATATCCTTTATTCACGTTCATTGATTAAATATCCTATAGTGTGACAAATTTTCTTATAGGAAACAAAAGGATTTTATTAACGAGAGGAATTAGAACACAAGTGAACAAGAAGTCCACAAGGCAAAGTAGAAAGACTATACAAGAACTAACCAAACCAGCTATCTTAAGCTGAAACAAAAACTCCAACCGCCAAAATGTACAAAATAGTTATCTCACAACTCCTTCCCAACAACGATAATGAAGAACGAAGATGTATTCTTAAGTGTGACGATATCAGACAATAAATACCTTGCTCACTATAAATTTTGAATGAAAAGTGTGTGCATTGAAGTGATACTTATAGCAATCATTTACGTAATATACACTAATGTTCTGAGAAGGATATAACATCACTGTCTTCACTTACAACTCCAACAGTAAATTTCTGCCTATAATTGGTATAAAACCCAGAATATAATACTTTTTTTTTTATTGCAATAGACAAAAGGGACCACAGGCAAACCATAAGAGTACGTGAGTTGAAGTGGTGAATTAAGAATTAAACTCCAAGAAACTTAAAGAAAAATGACCTTGGATAGGACACAGCACATGAGAAGGGAATATAGCCAAATCCAACTAGTTTGAAGTTGAGGCTTAGTTGAATATTAGACTCAAAGAAAAAGAAAAAAAAAAAAAAAAAAGGACAGTTGCTCATGTTTGACTCACAATTCACTTAGTTTTGCTAAAACCCAAATGGGGTATCTATCACAGTCATCTACAAAACTCGTTTTTGCAGAATGTAGTTATATATCTGATGATCACAATATGATTTACCTGGCATCCCTGGTTGTTTGGGAAACTTGGGTCTGAAAAAAGGGGGAGGGCATATGTAGAAAGGAGTTACAACAGGCTCAACTTCCCAGATAGAAACTCGACTTGGCCGTTCACCAGCTGTTGATTCGTCCCAACCAACCTATTGAAAAGATAAACATTAGCAAGTTAAGCTAATATATAAGGTAAATGATTTATGTAGAGAACATAGTTTGACTTGAGAACATCAAGAAAATTCTACAGCAACACCCAAAGTAGGATCATATAGATGGTTCCATAAAGGATGCATCATGGATAAAAATAATTAGGAACATATATCAATTTGAGTTATGAAAGTCATAAGGTATATTTGAAGGAAAAATGTTACAATACCAGACAAAGAATTATATCACCTAAAGTGAGGGTAAGTTAGTGCAATTTTCCCAAATACACAACACTTAAATTAACAATAATGCTACACGACCCAAAAAAAAAAAAAAAAAAAAAAAAAGAGCCTAAAAATAACCAAATAATGCGGCAAGTGATTTGTCTTTAACATAAAATTCATGGGAGGAGGATATAGTGAATGACATGGCAAGGATAAATCACTTGCTACATCATTTTGGATGGATTTTTGGGCTATTTTTTTTGGTTGAATAGTATTACTCTTAAATTAAATCTAGACAATCAAAAATATTCACAAATGTTTTGTAATTTGCTAAACTATACCTGAAGATTACGCCACTGTGAATTTTTCCATCTCAAGGTATCTAAATCATTGATGCCAGTGATTGTACCCATGTATCTACGCACTCCTGACTCCTCAGTCTCGAACATCATTCTAAATCGCATGCCAAGTGAAACTTGTGTATACAGTGCTTTATTGTACTTGGCCAAGGGAATCACAAACTCCGAAGGGCTTGCCCTGTGAAAAGGATTAAATCTTTTTCATACTGCTATTAAAATTACTGCTTGGTATTGCAGCTAAAAATTCCTTAGCAGTACCTTGGATTATAAAATATAGTAAATGGGCTGTTATTTGCAGCAGCATGAGCTGCAGCGGCAAGAATCCCGATATGCATGCTATCACTAGATATGACTGATGAAGAGAGAGCTGGCTGCTGTCTATTAGCACGTCTTATTCCCAAAAGAAGCTGTGACTTCTCATCCCTAAAAATAACCAAACAATTTCAGCTCAGCGGCAGGAAGAACAGTGATCTAGCTGAAATACTTTTTCCACATAGTATCCAACTAATACCTTATAAAAAGAACTGAATCACCCGCAAATAGTCTTTTAGTGCTAACAAAGACACTCCATCCAGTAGTCAGCAGGTGCCTTTTTGGTTGGCCTGCAAAAAAGGCACAGTGTAGCTTTAATATACTGTTCAAATCATTTCCAACCTGTATATAAATGTAACATGTAATGTTCCTAGATAAAAGCCACATGAAGCCTCCATGATACTCTGAGTATCTCCATAAAGCTTCAATTGTAGTGAAGAATATAAGCATAATGTCATTCAATTAATGTTGACATATACAGACAGACTTATCTATCACATTTAGGATAAAGAAATTTTGCAATCACAAACTTATAAATAGGAACCAAAAGAGAAACTTTTATGCATCTGTGGCAGAAAAAGAAAATGTCAATGCTTCAACTTATAATGAGCCAAAAAAGGAATGACGGTTCATATTTGACTTGTCAGAGCATTATAAAGATGGTCACTAAGTTCCCTACGTCTGATAAGAATGTATGCATGGAAACAAGCAAGCACTCAACCATATATTAGTTTATGTCTATATCCAAGAAATTCTAGGAGCACACAGATGTCTTAAACATAGAAGGAAAATGTAAGACCAAAATCGGCTTTTAACACATTTAATGCAAAATTCTGGTTCAAAAACAGTTGAGCTCAGCAAAGCAACAACGGGGACAATACCTCGATAAATATGTCTGAATGTCCATGCAGTGTCATGTAAGTCCCTAGCTACTAGTTCTTGAGCAGGTGGTTGCATCGAAAAATCCTGCCAAGTACCTTCATAGTGAGAATCAGAAAGGCAGATGCAAAACCACATATAAAGCTCAATTTAACTTTAAAATAATTATAATTTTTGGAAATATTCTACAGACCAGAGGAGGGAAGATCTTCTCTGCTGCTCGACGAGGTACAGAAAATCCACCATGTGTGCTTGTGTCACTTGCTGTAAGAGTTTTGCAGAAAAACTCAGTTGGTTGCCTGTTTTGCTTAAGGCCCATATCAGATGCCAGTATTGCTTCCTTTTCATACTGTAGAAAGACATCTCAAACAATTATTTAAGTAAATACACAGATTTGAACATGTGACGATAATCAAACACAAAAAAGAAAAGAAAACGAAATGCACAGTTATTTATAATCAAATTGAATGGCTGACCTACTTTGTTTACGGGTTGAAGCGTCATCTGTGCATAGACCTCATCAGTTTCTGGATCAGCCTGATTTAAAAGATGAATAATTGAATAAACATACAGCTTAAAGTAAATCACATAAAGGTTTTCTTATTTTTCTATTTCACTCCCCAACCACTAAAAGTTATGTTCTTGCAAAAATACGGTCCAGGACCTACCAGATTGCTTTACATACACACACACACACACACACAAACGCACGCGTGCACACACAGATATAGAGGTGCACATGTACACGAGTAGTCAAGCACACACAAAACGTTCAAACTAACATGACTCGGTACTGATCTAAAGATCGTCCAGTCATATGATAAGGACACAGGCAACCCAAGAGGTGGACCGTGAACAAAAAGATGCTGAGATAGATTAAAAAAAAAAAAAAAAAAAAAACGGAAAACAAAAGAAAAAAGAAGGCAAAATGATAGATTGATAGTGTGGGACATTAGAAGCACTCATACATGCAACGTGACATTATGAAGCATGCAAATCAACTTGGAAGGAAGGTTGGGGTAGCTGGGTATGAAGTCGTTCTCCTTTTGCATTGATGCTGCAACCTGAGATTGTAATAGTCAACAGAAATTTCTATCAAAAAACAGAATCCAAATTGAATTTGTCTTCTAGAGCTAATGAGAAAGTGACATACTTGCTCACTATGGCCTTGAGGGAAGTAAACCACCAGACTTCCAACCGGAGGCAAAGAAACTAATGGCCCGGCACAAGCATGCCATAACTCCGAATTAATGCACTTCCTTTCTCCTGTTGTCAATCAAACAATATGGCATGAGTCATTAACATAATAAAACATTTTAAGTAACCAAAATATAATACTTATTTTAGCTATATAATTATGGAAGGATATAGACTCAATAGGAGAAATATCTATGCACAAATCTAGAGATAAGTATGTATATTTGTGTATTAACAAATGTAACCACAATTTTCAAGCCAAACTTGGAAAAACTGAATCAAACTCAAAGGGGCTAATACTAAGGTCTGAAAATAGAGCTAACATGATATTTACCCAGAACCGGAACTGTATTCGTAGTTATCAACTAAATATATGATACTTGATTTTCATTTTCTAGGCAATTATAAGTGATACCAATCCCCAGTCCAGTTGATTTACCTTCCCTTTGATTTGAAGAAAGCTACCATTATAGAGTTAACAAGAAAAGAAATTGTTTGTAAGATGTCATTTCAATTAGCAATAATCAACAAACAAAACCAGCACTCAAAATGAAGCAATATTTTTTCAAGTTTACAGTTTGGGTTACCAAGACATCATGCACATAAATCCCAAATCTTATGGGAGTTATTATGATCAAGTTGTCCGCACTTAACGTTTGGACATCTGCTTCACATTGAAGCTTACTTTGAGGAACAATTTCGTGACAAGGAAAACAAATCATACAGATAAAGAATTAATTTGAAGCATCAAACACTACATCAAGGAATCCAGTTGAAAAATATTAAAATTTAGATAGAATTTGGAGCTATATGATTAAGACAAGTTGGCTGCTAAAATCATCAACAAGAGAAATCTCTGAATTTAGTTTTCTTCTTTTGACAGGAACAGAGATCAACCCATATATAAACTTTCTCTACCCAAGTTTATACATCTTAAATTAACTTCATACTTAAATATTCTTGTAAAGCATGGATGCTATATGTTTCAATCTGGTAGAAAACCCACTTTCACAGCAAAGCTAGAAGAAATTTATTAACTCAGAACCAAAATGGAAATATAAATTAAAGTGAACAGTAAACAAAAACAGGAGAAGAGAGAAGCAGAGCTAAATCCTGATAAGAACAAAGACAATCAAACAAAAAAACTAATATGCATGACAACACAAATTCAAAAATTGAACTGAAACAAAAACACTTCACGCACCTTCTGCAGAATTTGCCAAAAATCCATTTGCTGGAGCCTTCATGCTTGCAAATAAATTGGAAGATATTGAAGGAAAAAAAAAAAAAAAAAAGCCTCTCTAAATCCCAAAAAAAACCACCTGCTTTATTCCAGCAAAGCTGATAACTTTTTCATCATCAAAATAAAGTCAAGCTCTACCTCTAAATAAACTATGTCTCAACTCTCAGCATTTGCAAAATTGCAAGCACCCTCTCCTCTTAAAACTCGCATTCAATTTAAGAAAAAACTTTCTTTCTTAGCTGCTGTTTCTCTTCTTTGACAAATCTTATCAGAACACAGAAGTAACATGTCTTCAACAAGAAACATCTCCATTAAATTCAAAACCCCCCACCCCAAACAAAAATAAAATCACAAAAAGTGTAGTACTCCTTGTAGAGAGCCAAAATAGATAGAAGTCACAAGTGGGTAAGGATAAATGAGTGCCAAAAATAGCAAATCATGAAATGGGTATTCCTGGTTTTCAATTTTTGTTTTGTTTTTTTTCTTTTCTTTTCTGTTGAGTATATGATATGTATATGTGTGTGTTCTGTTTGACACTGGGATCAAGGTGGAGAGGAAGAAAGAAACTGACTTGTCGCCGGGAAATCAGAGGAACAAAAGCAAAAGCAAAAAGACAGCTTTTTATGTGAAGCAGCCGACATATAATAGACTATGGAGTCTGGACAATCAGGTCCTCTGTTAAAAAAAATATATTTTTTTTTTCAAGAAAAAAAAAAAGTTACTAGTCCTTTGTAGAAATTAAAAATGATAAACAAAGACAGTAATAATAATAAGTTAGTTGATTGTGTTTATGTTGTGGTATGCTTTAAGCGGACAACATTATTCCTTGTTATTAAATTCGTCCCAAATTCACTTCACATTCTTACCAAATTCACATTTTGGTTTGCTGCTCCGTCTTCTCTCTCCAGACAATGACCGTTGGATGCAGAAAATTCCTCATCCTAATTTTTACTTTTTATGGAAATTCTTAGTTGAGTTTGAGCTTGTGTTCTGTCTCTGTGATCTCAATAAGGAAACACTGTTCGTGGACTCATGTTTCATGCCACCATGTCCATATAATAATATTTTAATGTTTTTATCCTGATTTGTTGTATATTCTGCAATCTAGATAAATGGTAATTTCGTTATTTAAATGAATTTTGATATTCTGACAACTTAATTACGAGTTTACCAGTACTTACGCTAAAATGATTTTAGTTTGATGATCTAGGTTATTGGTATAGATCCATAGTATCATCCAAATGCAACCTGAACTAAAACTCGATTTAATGAATTTCTCTTTTCTTTTTTTTTAACAATATCTATTAATATGAGATCATATATATATATTTTTTAAAGCTTTTGCCATTGATGGATTCGAGCCGTTGACCTGTGAATCATTTGCCCAAACCCAAGCTCGTCCATCTACCAGTTGAGCTACAACTTTATTAGCATTTAATGAATTTCTCTTGACTAAACTTTTGTTATTATTTGTATGAAATATTAGATCAACGCCAATCATTTTACCTTCTCTTTTTTTTTTGAATTTACAACAATTGTCGGGACCCTTCGAGAATTGAACTCTACTAGCACAGCCCGGACAACTGCTCCCACAAGGGGAGAGGGCACCCACACATGAAGTGGGACAAAGAATGAAATTGTATATATATACACATGTCGGGCATTGAACCGTGGTGGTGGAGTCTCTCATTGGAGAGTCACACCACATTAGCAAGAGGCCATTGGCGCAATCATTTTACTTAATCTTTGAAGAAAATGATGCTAAGACGAATATATATATATATATATATATATATATATATAGTCTTTCTATTATCGGTTCAAACTGACAAAAGATATATCAGTTCCTTGCATGTAGGCCATTGGATTTAAAAGATGCTTTGACAAGTGCATGCAGCCAAGTCAAAGTATTTAAATTCAATGGCCCACATGCAATGAACTGATATATCTTTTGTCAGTTCGAACTGATAATAGAAAATTTGTATATATATATATAAATTAAAATGGGTATACAATAAATATATATCCATCAAGATTTTGTTGCTTTGTAAAGTACAAATCTTATAATATGGAAACCAGTAGCGTAGGGTAAAAACTCAAATATCAGTCAATTTTACAAGGAAGGGAAAGAAATATTTTTAATATTCCAAAACTAACCCCATTTGTTTCCTTTCCTTTACTTTCTATTCATAACAATCCAAACAACCTTCACTAAAAACACTATATTTTCCTCTCATTTCCTTTCCCCTCTAACTTATTGTTTACTTTCCTTTCTTTTCCATCAATCCAAATATAGTGTTAAAGAAAAAGCTCTTATTGAGATTTTCCAAATTGACAAAAAAAAAAAAATTTGCTAGTAAAAAAAAGTCGTACCAAACACAGTCAAAGTCTTGTAACATTGAATTCCATGGAATTTTTTCAAAAAATATACATATTACAATAATTCGGGAATTGGAGGAGAGAAACAAACTCGAACCGAGAACCTCATGGTGTAGGTGTGAGAGTAAACCACAAGTGATGGGCCTACCTCATCTTGTCAACACGTGTTTAATACCTTAATTTTTTGCTTTAAAAAAAAATGTTTTGATTCAGATTTTTTGTTTTTAATGAAAGTAATTCAAATTAAATGAAATGTAAAAAAAAATAAAATAAAATAAAATAAATAAATAAAAAACTTATCTGAAAATATTAGAAGTAATTTTTTTTTTTTTTTTTTGGAGGAAATAAAGGGTTACAAACGAACGCGGCACTCAGCCGAAACAAAGGAACCAACACAGGAAGGGAAATCCTCCAACCAAAATAGATCCTCCACACATGAGAGGCCGTTTTTAGCTAAGACATGGGCTACCTGATTAGCCGTTATGGGAATGAAAATAACAGACTTACAATGAGCCAGCACCAGCAGATTTTAAATATCAGACACAACAATGAGAGGTTCAAGACTTAGAACTCATTAACTATAATAATAAGGACTAATTGCACAAACGTCCCCTAAGTTTAGGTATAATTGCATACATATGGAACGTTTACCCATAATTGAACAAACATCCCCTGCCGTTAGTTGACTTCCGTTAACTCTAACCGTTTACACAATTTTAACCCACAATGACTAAAGTGCCCCTATTTACCTATTTTATTATTTAAATTAATAATTAAAATAAAAAATAAAAAAAAGACAAAGAAAAAAAATCAATCATTTTTTTTCTCATTCATTTTCTCAACCCCCAAACACATTCTAAAAATAAACTTAACAAACAAAAATCAAAACTCAATCCCACAGATCAAAACCAAAACTCAAATCCTCAAACAACAACAAAAAATAAAACCCACAAATAAAAACCTAAATCCATCAATTCCACAACCAGTTAACCACATCCATTTTTTAAAATAAAATAACAAAAAGGGAGAACTTTAAAACTTGCCAAAAAAATAGTGGGTTTATTGTTTCTGTACAAGATTATCATTTGTATTATTTTTGTCAAAATATCCACTTTTTGGACAAGATTGTCCTTCTTTATAATTTTCTTTTTCTTTTTCTTCTTCTTCTTCTTCCCGAAAAATTTTTATCTATTTTTTTTTTCTTTTCTGTTTCTTCTTCTTCTTCTTCCCAAACCTCCATCTTCTTCTTCTTCTTCTTCCCGGATATGTTTAATTGTATTTCTTGGTGTGTTTAATTGATTTTCCATGGTGTGTTTAATTGAGTTGCCCTGGTGTGTTTAATTGGTCTGCACTTGTGTGTTTAATTGGGTTGTCGTGATATGTTTAATTGGGTTAACCTGATGTGTTTAATTGATTTTTCATGGTGTGTTTAATTGATTTACACCTGGTGTGTTTAATTGGATTGCCCCGGTGTGTTTAATTGATTTACACCCGGTGTGTTTAATTGGGTTGCCATGGTGTGTTTAAACAAAATGAAATCTGGAAATTTTGTTTGAAGAAAATCAAATCTAAAAATTTTTGTTTAAAAAAAAATCTAAATTTTTTTTTAATAAAACCCAAACCCAAACACAACTCCCACCATTCATAAAAACAACCACAACTTGGAAACAAACGAGATCTGAAATTTTTTTTTTTTAAATCTGAAAATTAAACACAACCACAATTTTATTTTATTTTCAAAAACCACAACCTAAACTTAAAAATCTGGAAAATCAAACAACAAAAATCTAGAAAATCAAATCTGATTTTTTTTTTAACAAAACCCAAACCCAAACACAACTCCCACCATTCATAAACACAACAGCCACTCTCAAATCTGGAAATTTTCTTTGAAAAAAAAATGAAATTTGAAATTTTTTGTTTAAAAAAAAATCTGAATTTTTTTAAAAACCTGGAAAAAAACAAGAAAGATAAAGAGAAGAGAGGAGAGAAAGAGAAGAAGAAGAAGATGAGAAGGCGTGAGAGAGAAGAGGATAAGAGAGGAAGGTGTGAGAGAGAAAGAGAAGAGAGGAGAGAAAGAAGAAGAAGAAGAACGCGAGAAAGAGAAAAGGAGAGAGAAGAGGTAAAGAAAAAAAAAATAGGGGCAATTATGTCTCCACAACCATTTTGATGACAAAAACAATAAAAATGATAATGTTAGACAAAAACAATAATGCCTCTTAATTTTTGACTTAAAAGACCTATTTCCTCAAAAAAAAAAAAAAAAAATTATAACTTCAACCTAAAAAGTTAAAAATCTTCTCAAAACAAAACACTCCATGGAAAAGCAAATCCGCTCCAATAGAGGCATGGAGTGTCGTTCCATCTTCAATGATGGATTTTTTGTGGGATTGAGTTTTGGTTTTTGTTTGTTAAATTATTTTTTGGATAGTGTTTGGGGTTGAGAAAATGAAAGAGAAAAAAAAATGATTGATTTTGTATTTTTGTTTTCTTTGTCTTTTATGTTTTGTTTTTTTAATTATTAATTTAAATAATAAAATAGGTAACTATGGGTACTCTAGTCATTGTGGGTTAAAATTGTGGTCAACAGTTAAAGTTAACAGAAGTCAACTAACAGTAGGGGACGTTTATATAATTATGGGTAAAAGTTCCATATGCATGTAATTATGCCTAAACTTAGAGGCATTTGTGCAATTAGTCCTAATAATAAACAAATAAATAAATAGGAACACAGGCTATTGTCACTTATGATTATTGTAGTTGTTGTCAAACTTACTAAATTTTGGACTTGTGTTCATCTTTACGATATTATAATAATTAATTTTAAAATTACCATAATTTAATTAATAGATTACGAATTTTATAACGAAATTGTAAATTAACAAAATTAATCGTTATAAACACTATCTAGATAATTCTCACGAGGGTCTCTTTACATTTATCAATATTATACAATAAATACGGCCCCTCCCATAGTCCCATATATCCAAATTAAAATTTATAACAATTTACAAAATATTATAATACAATTAGAGTTTAAAAATATAAGTTTTTGGAATACGATTACATGAATAAATATGTTGTGAATTACTATTTTGCATCTTTTACTTTATAAAAAATAAAATAAAAAATAAAAAAATTGAATACGAAGCAAATTCTAAGAAAAAGAGAATATGAAAAAAGAATAATAAAAGCAAAAGAAAAGATGACCGACTTTTAAAATAATAAATATTTTATTTTATTGTTGAGTCTTGAGTTGAAAAAGGAGAGAGAAATTGTTAAAATAAAAAACGTAGCGTGTCCACTAGCCGCAAAAGGAGGAGATCTTCACATGTCACACACAACACACAAGCTTGAGAGTTCCGACTTAGAACATCATTATATTGCAATTAAAGTTAAGTACCCCATAATTAATTAATTTCGTTACAAATTATAATAATTATAATAAATTAACAAAACTTACTCTAGGTTTCTCAATGCAGTAGTTGAGGTGCTTTACAATTAATCAGGACAATTACAGATCCTGATTTTGAGCATCGCATCATGCTGCGGGACCTCACTACTTTTATTTATTTATTTATTTATTTTAATTATTCCTTCACAATTGTTAATGTTTAACATACAAAATACAAAATTTTCTTAAAATTGAACAAAAATTATTTTAAATACCTCTTTAATCATTTGAAAAATAAATAAATAAATAAAAAGTATCAATTAATAGCTACATGAAAAATGGCTTTTACCAATCATGTGTTGGTGTAAGTGGTTCGGTGCTTTCATCCCTTAAGCAAGGTCGTGGGTTCAACTCCCCTTGTGAACGGAGCTACACATATTGGGAGCACTTTACCCCTTAGTGGGCCGACCCGGTGCGAGTCCGGATTAGTCGGGGTGTGGTCTGGGCTGATTGTACCGTATGGTGGATCCGCCCCATCCGGAAACCGGATGGTGTAAACCAAAAAAAAAAAAATGGCTTTTAAAATAATAATAAAGATATAAAGAGGAAAAAACAGGATTAGAAATAAAGTGATACAGAATTCAAGAATGATCCGCAATGACTAAATATGAAATGGACCCATTAGTACAACTCAGGAAGCACTCAAATTGTAAAGCAGGTGATTTAATTAGAGGCCATGGAATAATTAGATATCTTTAATCTTTATGAATGTGAATATTGGATCTAACCACCTCGCATCATTGTATGTGTTGCATGCGGCGACCCCAATTAAGGAGTTAAGGACTGCTCACATTTTTTAAATTAGGGCAAATTATACTTACTCTGAAATTAGGTGAAATGACAACTAACATTTAACTTTATTATAATTACATAAATTTATGTTGAGGACCGTTGATCGACCGTTAACCACAATTGGTATATTAACGGTAGAGAGACATCAAACATGCGTTTTTTATTTTGATTTTGAGTTTTTTTTTTTTTTTTTTTTTGGTATGTTTGATTGTAAAAATCAATGTTCTTAGTAATCGGTTTAGATGGCCGTCTAGGCCTTAGACAGACCTAGCTGCCGCAACGGCTTTCCTAAACGGTTGGGCGCCTAGACAAGTTAGGTGGAGTCAAAACCGTTGATTCCGTTTGGCAATATATTTTTTTAAATTTTGTTTTTCAAAACGGCATTGTTTTTGGCTATTTGGCTTCATCTCCTAAGTACCGATCTGCCATACAATTGGTGTCTAACGCCTACTAAAACACCGGTTAAAATAGATAACAGAAAAAAATAGTTTAATAAACTATAATTTCCCACGCTGACATTTTTGATTATATAAAATTCTATTCTAAAAAAAAAAAAAAAAAAAAAACCCTCCATCAACGGTAGAGGATCTTCTCCATCATGGAAGAGCGATATTGAGTGATTTGCTTGTACGTTCACGAGTGGAGAATCTTCTTCATTGTCGAGGAGAGATCTAAAGTGCTTGTCCATGAACGGAGGAGTACTCCTCCACTAGTAGAAGAGCATCTCCTCCGTTGACAGGGGCGATCCGACCCCCATTAGATGTGACCATCAACTTTATTTCTATTTCTATTATTTTATTGTTATGAATAAATTAATTGAAAATTTGTAATTAATAAAGGGCATAATGGACATTTCACTTTTCTCATTAAATTTAGGGTAAATTGCACAAACTACTATATTTTGGCAATAAGGCAAAATATGCTATGAAGGCCCTTAATTACAGACAAACCCCTTCCTTTAATGGTCAAAAGTTAGACTTAACCGTTTACTTTGAAAATCAAGGTGAAATGGTCATTTTACCTAACAAATAAAATAAGTATTCTAAACTAATCTCAAAACTCTTAATAAATACAAATCTAACTAAAGAAAAATTATAAAAGGAACCCATAAATATGTAATTATAAAACAACCCTAACTACAAAAAAAAGGAAGAAAAAAAATGAGACTCTACCGGTTGGCATCACCAGTGGAGGGGATCTCCTCCTATCGTAGAGGAGATTGACTTCTCTAGAGGAGATCATTCGATCTCTTGCAGAGGGGATCGAACGATCTCTATGATCTCCCTTGGAGGAGATCGAACGATCTTTCACATATGAGATCGACGGTCTCTTTTGTAAGAGATCGTGGATCTCCTTCATGGTGGAGATCAACGATCTCCTTTGTAGAGGTCATTCGATCTCCACGAAGGAGATCCAATCTTCATCGACGGTGGAGTTTTCTTTTTCTTTTTTAATTTTTTAATTTTATTTTTAATTTGTCCGAACAATGATATTTTAGTCTTTTCATGGTCAACAGTTAAATCTTACGGTTGACCGTTAACTGCAAGGGATATGATTGTAATTAAAGGCATTCCTAGGATATTTCACCTTATTGCCAAAACACATGGTATGTTTATGCAATTTACCCTTAAATTTATCCATGATCAAGTGCAAAATGGTGGGTTGTGTAATTAAGGCAAAGCAAAATGTTGTACAATTCACCGAAACTTCTATCCACATTATTTAGCATCATCTTTGTATTTAGAGCAAACCCTATTATCTAACCTTTATGTTTTCTTGCTAATTAATAAGCTCAATAATGGTTTGTTTTTTTTTTTTGTTTTTTGTTTTGTTTTCTATTGATATAAAGCTCAACAATGTTGACCCCTTACGTATCGAATTTCAAATATAAATGCAACTTACAATCTTCCATGTGATGGGTTTTATTGTTTTTAGAACCGACTGGCATATATTTTACTCACCTTTTATTTTCTTAAAAAATGAACATATCTAAATTATATATATATAGTCTTTATATTGTTAGTTCGTCCTGATAATAAATATATCAGGACGAAGAATGTAAACCACATATTATGGAAAAGTTTTGACAAGTGCATACACTTTAAGTCAAAGTATGTAAATCTAGTGATCTACATTCTTCATCCTGATATATTTATTATCAGAACGAACTGATAATAGAAAATCTATATATATCAGTCTTTCTATTGTCAGTTCGAATTGATATAAAATATATCAGTTCCTTATATGTGGGCCATTGGATTTAAAACATCTCATAAATCCAATGGTCCACATGTAAGGAACTGATATATTTTATATCAATTCGAACTGACAATAGAAAAACTATATATATATATATATATATAAGGACCTCTCTCGTAATAAATTATTTATTTTAACATAAAGTAAAGATCTTGATGAAATTCATCGATTTTAATGAATTTTGATTTGGATCCTTTTTTGTGTGTGGATGATAAGTTCAATAAAATTTATTCGTAAATAAAATTTAAAAAAATTTCAAGTACTACAAATCTATAATTATTATTTTTTTTCATTTTTTTTATTTGCCTCGTTTTCTAATGCTTCGTATTCAATAAAATCAAGAACAAATAGTTGTAGCGTTTGAAAATTTTGATCTCTTATAAAATAACCTATATTTACATAAAATGTGATCCCAAAAAGGTGAGAGAGACAATACAATACCTGGATTTAAACCTTACCGATAGAACTCTGATTCTTTGAACACTTCGATCAGGAAGACAATATATACATAATAGTATAATACAAATTCTTTGAACCCGTACTCTAACCACGAGACAAAGGAAGTTGGCAAGCAATATAATAGTTTTGTTAATAATAATAAGAACAAGGGAGGTAGAGGTAAATGAAGGCAGCGAAGCAGAGGGTGTCCGGAAGGAAAGCAGATGTGCATGTGAGGAGGTGCAGCTTTTGTCGGGGCAACAACCTCCAACTCCGACCACTTTGTGGGGTTTCTGTTCTCGTTTCGGTGCCTGTGGATTATGGATTCTACCTCTCTCATTTCACACACCACTACCACAAACTTGTACGGGTTCTCGTCCATTTTGTATCTTAATTTCTATTTGCTCTCTCAACTTTAATCTATTACACCTCACATGCATGTCCCTGCACTGCCATTGTCAATTCTATGAGGATCAATGATCACATATTCTCATTCATGATTCATCAGTCTCTCTACACATTTCCAGAAATAACATTTACTATGTTCCATGCACCAAGGAGGAGACCTACTAGAACAACCCTGCTTAATTGCTCGATCAGTAATCATGTCGCTTAGTAATAACATAGAGTCGATCCATGTAAAAGCCTGTAACTATACACGAGTGAATCCAGAACCATTGAATTGAAATCCATTAATGGTTTAAAGTATACTAGTTAAATCCATATATCGTGTTAGTGCACAAAATCTATAACCATTTATTCTAACCATCGAATTAAAATCTAACGAATCTAAATTACTGATACATAATTACATATCCTGGATATATAATAGGATGATCCATATATATCAGACATCTCTATCAGTTTTAGACGTTTATTTCAATGATTTTTCAATCAAATTAACATGCTTTGATTCATTGATTTTAGGGAACCAATTCATCTAAATGACGTCATGACGTTACAGTATTTTGGCATATACCTGATCAACTCGAAATGTATTAGTAACTTCAAAAAAAAAAAAAAAATTTAAATTTTAAATTTATTAATTGAAAGATCAGGTCTTTGTCATCAAATTACTTTTTTTTTTTTTTGTTTACACCATCCGGTTTCTGGTTGGGGTGGATCCACCATACGGTGCAATCAGCCCAGACCACACCCAGACTAATCCGGACTCGCACCAGGTCGGCCCACTAAGGGGTAAAGTGCTCCCAATATGTGTAGCTCCGTTCACAAGGGGAGTTGAACCCACGACCTTGCTTAAGGGATGAGAGCGCCGAACCACTCACACCAACACATGATTGGTATCATCAAATTACTTTAATTTGTATGACAAGTAACTATAATTCAAACCCGATTAAAAACTAATTGAAAAATATTTTTCTGTTTCTTTATATATCCACATTAGTTTAATTTATTTTCATTTTGAAAAGACACATTAATTAGTTTGATTTGGTTTCTGCTTATGCATAATTATATATAAAGTTAGGATTTAACAAAAAATAGGATTTGTAATAGTTACAATAGCTCTAGAAACCCCCACTATTTCTTTTTCTTTTTCTTAAATTTCCGTTTATAATTTTTTTTATCCTATTTAAATCTTTAAATTGACATCGAATATATAATACTATCCAATAATTCTATTTGACTTTTATAGCAGTAACATGATCCATGAGTTTTTTTTTTGGGCATATCCGGCGGTTTTAGATCAAGTGGTATGCATCTCTTATTTTAAGTTAATACGTGGTAAGGGTTTGAATCCTTGTAACCATACTCAAGGGTGGAGTTAGGATTTTGGTTTTGGGGGGCCAAAACAAACTAATATTAAAGGTCACGCAAGAAAAATATATTAATATACCAAAAATATAATGCCGTTTAGTCTTTAATAATGATACAAAATAATAATAATAATAATATTGACATTAACTTTGAGAATCAAAATGGAATTTGACTCCATTTTGTATCTCAAAAGTCATCTATAATCAAATTTATTTAAAATTTTTTACGATTTCCATTTCAATATATATAATCAAAGAAATTGTAAAAAAAATGATCTTTCATCTTGTTACACGTAGAGATGAAATATCTCTTTCAATAGTTCCTAATTAATAATTATATAATTCATATAAAATATTTAAATAATATCATCGTACCATTAATATATTTAATTGTTATAGTGAGTACCTAATAAAAAAAATACATATATAGACGGAATTAGCTATATTATATAGTTCATGTATAGTTACGGCCTTGTGGGGGTAATTACGAAAAGAAGTTATTTTTTTTTTTAGTTTTAATTTCTTATAAAATTTTAAATCTTTGATTTTTGTAGACATTTAGATTAAAATCCAATGATTGAAAATTAACCATGTTACAGTAACTGTGTAGTAGTTGAATCCATATATAGACGAGATTAGGAAATAATGTATGAAATCATAATAAATTAAAATGCTAAAAGGGATTGATTTTGTCTTGGCAAAAAAAATAAAATAATAATAATAATACAAGAAATTTATATATATTATCTATAAAAGGAGGGGCCAGGTTACGATTATCATATTCATACAACATTATCATAATATGCTGCAATGTAAATTTGGTTGATTTTTCATTGCTGGGGGGCCATGGCCCCTATCGGCCCCTTTTTGCCTTCGACCATACTCATTCTAGAAGCATGTGTGAGTAGTAAATTTTATTTTATTTTATAATTTAACATGAATATTATTATGCATGGCTTGAAGGTGGCAATAAATATCTTAACTTTATATCGGTTACCTTTGAATCTTTTGTGTTGGTATTATTACATATAAAATTTCACTCTTCTAATGTGACACGGCACTCCTAGAAGGCGACAAATCGATACAATATAATTACACATCACAGTTTAGTCCATCGATCGTAATGCTCCACACACACACTACATTTTCAAGAGCTGACTAGAGTAGATCCAGTCCATCTTTCACCATAGAAGAAGACTTGCATATATAGTACATAATTAATTTATTATTATCTAGCGATCGATGCAAATTAGACAAGAGTATATATATACGTATATAAAGGTTGACAAGACAGTGAGACACAATTGACGTTCAAAGATATACATGATTTGTACGTATCACATATATATTGTATACGCAATTTGTCACCCTCAGACAAATAACTTTTGCTTCTTTGGCACTAAAAATGTTAAAAGTAGACGCATACAAAATGAGATGACCTATGTCTGCCATTATTACAATGATCAATGATCACCTCATGCATCCATGCATATAGAACCACTCGCCATCATCAATTACAAACACAATATCTTTCACGATATTCATGTATATATATGCCATGCATCTTGCATGATGATGATGTAATATATATATATATGTATAGAGAGAGAGAGAGAGAGAGAAGCAAAGAGAATGATTCCGTTTGTATAAATATAAATATTCCGTTGCCTGTGGCACTCGACAAGCCCGAATAGAATCATCCATCATAGCTAGCGCCGCACATGCCTTCGACCAAAAGTGTTTGCATATACAAGAAAAGAAAACAGAGAGTGACAGTGGGGAAGAATATTTTCTTAATTAATCTCACTGCTACTTAATTATATATTTAAGCTATAATTAATCATGGGATTATTCCCCACTAAGCAACAACAACATCAAGTGCTAATTAATTAGCTTCTTAATTACTTTTTATTCACGAGTTGTTAGTATATCTAAAGACAATGACATGACAAATCTCTTTCATAGATCCACCCGGCCACACCGTTAAACACGAGTCATGGTCCCAACACTAAATTTATCATCTCTATCTATTGAGTAGAAAAGTAAAAAAATAAAAAAAATAAAAAATAAAAACTGTGGGGGATACACATTGTCATTGACATGTTCTTTTTGCGTTTTGTTTTTTGGTCACGTACTCTTGCTTATAAATTAATATGATCAGTAGTACTTACATACAGTAATGCAGCTAATTAATGTTTTTGCTGGTTGTTGATGAAAGTACTCCAGAATCCAACCTGGATACTGTGTGATAGTTTACGCAAACTATAACATTTACGGCGTCATAATTGGTAATTTTAAAAAAAAAAGATACATAATTTTGATTAGACGAGTGTGCGGATGGCGTGATATTTATATATGTTCATACCGTTGAAGCATTATTTATCGTGAGAAGCTGAGAGGGTGATAGTGAGCTGATTTGATATTGATAATGGAGGCACTAAGGTCTACATCCAGGTGATTCAAATATATCTCTTGTAAAATTAAGGGATAGTTGCGAAAGTTGTTTGTATTGTACTATTATCCACTTAGAAATCAACAACCACAACATTTTTTTTTCATTTGTGGACCCCTTAATTTATAGCAAAGGCATAATTTTAATGCACTATGTAAAAGGTGGGGTTTAATCAATCAACTTCAATTCCATCCCCTTCTCATCCAACTTGGAGAGATAACGATTGGATTCCACATATATACCATCAAATATTGTTACACTTAGACCTAGTTACACCCAATATTTGTGTGTCAAAACTCAATTGGGCAGGATAATTAAGTTCGAAACGATAAATCGAATTTTCCCTAGAACCCTAATCGAAAAATCGGGTGGAGGTATTTGCGTTCAAGACTACATCTTACTCTATATTATATGTTTGCGCATAGCCAAAATAGATATGAATTTGGAAGTGAAGTCAATATCATGAGAAGATATGTGCAATCTTTTTGGTATCCCAATATTATTGCTCAATAATAGTACTTGTATATCAAACACCACATAAAAATGGGAGATCGAAGCAAAATATATAATAAATACTTATATGTAGTACACACACATGTAGCTTGCAATAAATTAATTAACAGCTGAATCCAACCAAGCAATGGAGCCGCAGCCACATTTAAGGATAATAATAATATTTGCGAGTGCAGGATTCCCTACAACAACAACAGCGAGACAGAGAGGTTGAGTGTATACAAAATTCATTCATTAGACCCTGAAGAGCAAGCAAGAAACCGAGATTCACGCAACATATAATTGACTGTGTTTGCATGTACACAGAAACCAGTCAACTAACCTAGCTTTTCCTCTTCAATGGATTACAAATTATATATATAAAAAAAAATAGGCCGTAAATATGCATGATTGCTCTTGTCTCCTCTCTAGTCTCTCTCTCTCTAGCTCTACATAAATGTAATGTCACCACCCCCACGCCCTCCTCAATCCTCTCCACATAATTCATGCAAAAATATATCCAGGATCGGGTCCATATATTTATTGGTGACACTGACAAACCGCAAACCCTTTGTAGAATTATTTTTTTGCTTTTTATTAATTTTCATCGACTGGCTAAGTGGCTAGCTTAATTTATTTCCAGTACTCTGCAGAGAGCCAGAGATCTATATATATATTTACAGGTCTTTACATGTGTAATAGTTTTGCATGTGTGTATTCTAGCTATTATTGCCCTTCACATGGGCTGGTGATTATTATTATTATTAATTGTTTTGGTTTTTAATATCCATATATATATATATATATATGAAGAATAATATGATCCATATAAACTTGAATTGTTTCCAGGGGTGGAGGTACATGCAATATAGCCTGCGCTTCAGCCCAGGCTAGTTTTTTCAAAAAAAAAATTTTTAATGATTTTGGTATTTTTTATTTTTATTTTTTTAATAGTAGGTATAATATAAATGAAAGACAATTACAATATTAACATTGCTTAATAATTCATAAAAAATAGTCTACTTTGTAATTTAATTTAATTAAGATAATCTCATTAGATTCATTAGAGTGATATATTTAATATTTTATTAAGACCCAAACATATTAAAGTTTCATTTTCCTCTCCATTCTCTGATCTTCCATAGATAAATGAAACATATTTTGAATTCCTTACTTCGTATGCTTGTCCAAACAATTATTTAAGTTTATTTTGTTTGCTTTTTTTTTTTCCTTTAGGTTTGCTTTAAAAAAACTTTGTACTACCGTCATGTGTGGCTTGGGTAGAAAATTACAATAATTTAGCATGATATATTTTTTTTTTGAACCACCATTATCATGATAATTTAGCATGATAATGTCTCAGGTTTGAGTTGTTGCACCGCAAGTTGTGTACAAAAAAAAAAATTATTAATTAATTTAGCCCACCCAGACGATAAGTCCTGACTTCGCCGCTGATTGTTTCTCTACTTTGTATCTGATTCATCAAGTAAATAAAAATCTCATTATTATCCTTTAAGATGCATGCAACAATTAAACTGTGTAATTATATTTTAAATAGAAAGTTGGTGGTATAGGAAAAACTAAAAAGTGAAAAATTGTAGAGTTTGCTTGTGTTTTCGAGTCAATAATAATGATTTTCTGAATCTTTGATTTAAGAAGTTGGTGATTAATTTAATACATTTTTAATTAATGATGACAGCATAATTTCATCTTATCCGAAACCGATGGAAGAAGCAGCAGCCTAATTTTCTGGTCTAAGTAACAAGTCGGCAAACATCAATTACACAATAATAATTGATCAGCCGCTACATTACATGATTAATTTACATTATCATCCAGCTCTATCCTACCTACCTATTGATTTATTATCGTATTCTGTCTTTAAAACTTAAAAGTCAACCCTGCTAGTTAACTGTTGATATATAGTAAATCATCAAATCTATCTCTCTAAATAATCTTAACATCTACTTTTCAGTAAAGTGTTTGTACACTTCCCTAGTTCCGTTTCTTATATGTGACATGCGGGTGCGGATAGATATCCCTACCCCGTTATGACTTATGAGAGATATGTTTCGATCATACTAGCTTATAACGGTTAATTTTGTCAAGTCCGGTGAACCCCTAACCTAATTGCTAACAATCTCATTAAAGTTTTATCTGCCCAAATCCTGCTTGTTTAATATTTGAACTCATAATTTTTCTAATAATTACTAGAAATGACATAGGGTCTGCTAGTTCATAATTAGTTTCACAAAACAACGTTGTCACACATTTCAAAACGGTTTCAATAAAGTTTTTTTTTTAAAGAAATAATTATAAATGGTTTCAATAAAGTTAATTACCAACTATCATTATTTTAGTAATTATAATATGAATTTAATTGCTAAGCTGATTATTAAAAGCTTACTATGGACGCAAAATATATTAATTAAGCATGCCTAATCTCCCACTCCTAATAATGTCACACCAATTCTTGTATATATAAATTGATAACATTTTAAATCATTACTAATTATGATTCGAGGTTGCATTAATTTTATTTTATTTTCCCTTTAGAAGGTGCGTTAAAATTTTTGGAAGCACCAAAAAGTTTGGAAAATAACTCATGATATGATCCTTAAACAAATTATCATTCCCCATAATAATTGTTACTGTTTTGTGAACCAATTAAAACGATTTGATTTAGACCACCACCTAATGTGACTTGAAGGTAAATAAAGCTCATTCAATATGATAATATCTCAATTTCAAGACGTCGGCAAGTGCTATATAAAAAAAATAACTTCGATAATAAAAACTGTGTTGTTTTTCTTCGGTTTACTTCTTTATCCATTTTATTCTTCGGCAAGTGCGAGATTTTGAATGTTTTTTCGTATGAGATTTGATTATGTAAAATGACAGAGTGAACTCTATGATGTACAAAATCAAGCCTTGAATGTATAGAAATGATCATGTTCGACTCTATAACATTTGATTAACGTTACAGAGTGCTTTGTATAGAGTTGAATCCCAATCCCGATAGAGAGGGAGGGATGTGACAGAGACATAGAGGACGCGAAGTGGGCCAAATCACGGGCTGATGGGCCTCGAATGAAATTAAACGTCGGTCTACATTGGCATTGAATTCGGTAGAAGAGTGGGCCTAAACGAAAACGGAAAACCCAACCAAAGGATGGTGGTAATTCACCATTTCACCTGACGTGGGGGCATCAAAACCTCATCATCATTATTCATGTTTATGGTCCTCCATCTTTCGACGCGTATGATTCTCATGCTACTGGGTCCCATCCATGTGCTTTTGACATTGACCTTACAGTTCCCAAATAACCTTTGATTACACATGACCTACATGAGGTATACATGTTAACCAGTAAAAATAACTTTTCACAAACGGAAGTTGACAGAGGTATATATGTTAACCGGTAAAAATAACTTTTCACATTTATCATATAGGTTATGTGTAATTATCTCATTCCCAAATAACCTTTGACTGTCGTCTCTTACCTTTCTAGTCTTCTTAACCATACAAATTACTTACTAGTGGAATTGGTGAGAAATGTCACATTTTTAAACTGATTTGGTGACAATGTCACTGCTTTAATAAGTTAAGTTTAAAAGGCACCTATTATGGTGAACAGACAAAAATACCCTTACTTTACACATTCTTTTCTTACTTTGAAGTTTTCTGAGATTTAAAACAGACCTCCAATGGATAATTAGTTTTGTGGCTCTACACAAACGCATTCGGGGGTCGAGCTGCCCGGTCAGCTCGTGGGGGTGTGGGGGCGAGATTTTTTTTGGTTTTGAATCTTCCATTGAAAAGGCTCGAAATGAAGTGTTCGAGCCTTTTCATACACCAATCGTGCCTTTTCATTAGTGTATGAAAATGCTCGAACACTTAATGAAAAGGCACGATTACTGTACCATCGTGCCTTTTCATACACCAATCGTGCCTTTTCATGTATAAAAAGGCACGATTACTGTACAAAAAGGCTGGAAACTTTGTTCAAAAAGGCTCGAAATATTTTTTAATTTTTTAATCGAGCCTTTTGGAAAAGTTATCGAGCCTTTTGGAAAAGTTATCGAGCCTTTTAGAAAGGTTATCGAGCCTTTTGGAAAGGTTATCGAGCCTTTTGGAAAGGTTATCGAGCCTTTTAGAAAGGTTATCGAGCCTTTTGGAAAAGTTATCGAGCCTTTTAGAAAGGTTATCGAGCCTTTTTGATTTCGTGCCTTTTTGAAATATTTTCGTGCCTTTTTACACTGTCATCGTGCCTTTTGAAGTTGTTATCGAGCCTTTTGGAAAAGTTATCGAGCCTTTTAGAAAGGTTATCGAGCCTTTTGGAAAAGTTATCGAGACTTTTCCAAAAAGGCTCGATAACCTTTCTAAAAGGCTCGATAACTTTTCCAAAAGGCTCGATAACAACTTCAAAAGGCACGATGACAGTGTAAAAAGGCACGAAAATATTTCAAAAAGGCACGAAATCATTTCGAGCCTTTTCCGAACTTTTTTCGAACCTTTTTCGAGCCTTTTGGTGAAGAAGGTTACTGTGGGGGGCAATTTTGTCCGTTCACCATAAATGGTGCCTTTTAAACTTAAGTTAGTAAGTTGGTGCCTGTTCCCAAAAAAGAGCCTCAAATAGTGCTATTTAATTTTTTAACCCTTACTTACTAACCCTCCATTATTATTATAATTACTTTTTTATTAGAAAATAATTCTGTGAATATAATAGAGGTTTCTGAATTCTGGTAAATTCCAAAAGACCGATCGAGAAATATGTTTCTGACGAGCTTCAAACGCTGATGTTATATTTGGAAAGACGAAAACCTGACTTTTGAGGAGAGGAAGAGGTTACCCAAGTAAGATGGGACATGGATTTTTTAATGAAATTTGTCCTAGACAAGAAAACCAAATCTTTAATTACCAACCAAACCTTAAGGTGATACCATGTGACATGAGGGAGTGTCAATGACTCAATGGACTTGGTCTACCCCAAAACTATATAATAATAGTATTTCTAAAATTTGTTTGATTCAGTCATGTTGTAATCACTAGTCGTGTTTTGCTATCAAATGAATGGTTGATTGCTCTTGCACATGGCTTGTTTAGATTCTGATTAATTGCTTATTTTATACTAGTTTTACCAAGTTATTTCTGAATTTTTTTTTTTTAAAAAGACATTTTTTATTCTCACATTTTTTTTTTTATTGTTTTTAATTGAAAAAAAATAAATTTGTTTTTAAAACCAGTAACAGTGGCCCAGTCCATGTTAATGAATTTCAATTGAAATAATTGTAGTTTGGGTATGATATCTAGTTTTGGGTTTACTATAGTCAAAGTGAATAGCAGGCTTTGCATGCAAAGGCCCAAATACAATACCTCTATCTAGTGGATCCAAATACCAAATTTTAGAGCACACTAAAAATGAGTTGACACTTCAATACTCCTAATTATTATCTCAATATTGCTATCTCGATTGATGTGGAGTAAAGTTAGCATTACCGGTCTTACCATGTGACTATGTGAGCAACATAACTTCAATCATAAAATACACATAGCAAAAATATGGTGATGTATATTAGTATGTTCAAAGTCAATGCTCATGAGAGAAAAAATAACCGGTCTGCCACATTACTTGTCACGTTATTCTGAGTTTTTCTCTAGTGAGCATATAACTGTGAGTATACTTATAACACACTTATAAACATCATCACTTTTTGTCATGTAAGCATTATTTGATCCAATTGCATTGATTTTTCTTGCAAAAAGTGATGAGCTGGATAAGTGTGCTATAAATATACTCACAATTATATGCCTACCAGAGAAAAACTCCGTTATTCTAACTTAACTATCATTCCAATTTTAGGAGACAATCTTCATCGCATCAGCTGCATTGAGTGGTCACGTGTGATTCTTTTACCTTATGTCTTATCTGTAGTAGTCGGGTGTATCATCCAACAGATATACTTAGTGCTTTGAAGATTTTCTCCAAATATTAGTACATTACGAGTAAATTCATATAATGGATCACTTGAAATGATCCTTAACTATTCGAGTCATGCTTTAATATTAAATCATTTTTAATTTTTAAGATTTTTATTTTTATTTTTATTTTTATTTTTAACTTGTGACTATATGAGATTCGAGGAACTTACCCTAGTCCCTTGAGAATCAGAAGAAGTGCACCGATTTTTTTTTCAAACTGATTTTTTTTATTATAGTTGTTATTGGATCGTTACACCGTGTTTGAATGATTTTTTTATTTTTTTCTCTCTGAAATTGATTTTTGAAAGAAAAAATATGGCTCGATTGGAGTGTGTTTCCATATTGAAGGAGGATGACAATGAGGGAGAAGATGATGATAATTTTTTTAAATATTAAAAATACTAATTTGAAACTAGAGGTATTTCAGTTAATTTACACTAAATGAGTGGTCAACCACAGTGGATAGGAGTGAACTAACAGTAAAGGATGTGAGTGTAATTATGAGCACAAGTTGTGCACGCATGGAATTAAATTAAATATCAGTGCCGATTGTGCAATCTACCCATTAAAAAATAATAAAAATCCAACACCTACTGGTCTTTTACACTTTTTCATCCAACAAAAATTGAAAATTCCCTTATCAAAGTGCTTCTATTTCCCAATCATCATCCGACGGTCATCGATCACAATCTCACGCTTCTAGAATTAACACCAACGGTCTAGATTTAAGAGAACAGAACATATTCATTCTCCCCCCTCTCCACTCGATCACTCACTCAATCGTCCGTTCAACTTTTGGAAAATTTGAGCACAACAACAGCAACTGGTGCTGAAAAAAAAAAAGGTTAAAAATCTCCTTTTCTTCAATCGATCAATCTGGTAAGCTCCCGCTACTGATAACTTGTTATGTGTTAGCTTTTAACTAGTGTATCCATTTGTGCTAGCTTTTAGGGATTTTGAATTTTGAGTCTTATCACAGCAAATTACGAGAAATTTCAATTAGCTATAATCGGCAGTGGTTTGCAATTATTTTGATTGTTTATGTTGCGCAACAGCACTTTTAACTTTGACTAAACAAAGATAATTAGAGTAATTGAATTGAATTGAATTTTGAATGTGATTGTGAATTCTGTGATTGTGTTTAATGCACAGATGGGATCCGGAGATGAGGTTGTGGAGGTTGATAGCTTGGAGAGGGGTCTATTGTCCGATGACGACGACCTAAAAGCTGATGATGAGACGATTTTGTATACGGCTTCTTTTCAAGAGAAGGAAGACAATTTTGTCAAGTATCAGACGTCTCAATGGGTGCTGTATTCGTTGTTTTTGATTTTGGCTTTTGGGATTGGTTTCTTCATGCTTTTGTATTTGCCTGTACGGAGATACATTTTGCGCAAAGATATTCGGTCAAGAAAGCTCTATCTCACTCCAAATGCCATTGTATATAAAGTAATTAAACAATCCCTAACGAAATTTTTTATCACCGTTTTGTTGTTTATTCGGGTTTTATGTGTTGTTTCTACTGATAAGCTGCATTTTATGTTTGTAACTGAAAGCTGGTTAGCTTATTATGAGAGTTCAAAATCTAATTTCAGGTTCCTTTGCAAATTCATTGTATTAAGGCCAATACCGTGTTAGTTGTAATGTAACTATTTGGATGAGAATCTGTTAAATTGCTTGGATCTGCCAACATAGTGGTAGCTTCAGCCTGCTTGTTTAATCATCTAACTATACTGATTTAGATGCTATGTCATGCTATGTGTGTTAGAAACTTAGAATACATTGGTGAATACTTTGTTCCAGGTTACGAGGCCAGTGCCTTTTCCATATTTCGGTGTGTTGAAGAAAGAGAAGCATGTTCTGTTACCTTTGGTCAGGGATATTGTGATCGAACAAGGTAAATGTTTTGCTTCATTCTTTTGCTTGATAATATTTTTGAAGTTGTTTTTCTTTGTTTTTCTATTTTACTTGGTATAGAAAATGGTTCTTCAGAATGTCTAGATAAGGTTTATTTTTACAGTTTTAATAAGGAGATAAAAAAGATTGGGTACAAGCAAATCTCAGTGATGCTGCTCTGCAGTTTGAATCCCTAGAGCAAACAAAATTTGTTGCTCGACCGACTTTGAGTTTGGCCAAACTTGGCTAGTCAGTGAATGAGTATTCTAGTAACAATCTTGCATAATTATGTAGTGTTTTAAGTTAAATTGTCCAAAACACCATATTGCCATGAACATCCCCATGTAACTTTTAGTAAATGGATGTCATATTCCATCAAAGCTGAGAAAAACAAATATTTGAAAGATTTGACCGTTTATAGTTGCTGTATGCCTGTATCCTTCCTCTCCTGCTCTTCATTTATTTTTATTTTTTAAATGGAATAAGATACTATTTTCCCATGTAGTGGTGTTAATATATTTTTCTGCTAAAATTGAGTTATCATGTCTTTTTGTTATTACCTCAGTCCAGTAAATGATAAAAATATGTTTCTTGCTGTCAGGGTATTTGCAGTCCCTTTTTGGTGTATACTCTCTTAGAATAGAGAATGTCGGGGTTAGAAGGCCACCGAGTGATGATGTTAAAATCCAAGGCATAGCAAATCCAAGTGCTTTTAGGAAGGTACGCTGTTGTCAAATCAGACTTAACATTTACGATCTCACAAAAAATCAGTATATTTATCCTTCTGTGCCCATTTTAGGCTGTCCTGATACGGCTTTCTAATATGAGGAGTGAAGCATTTTCTAGACAAGCTTCTGCAATTGAAGACATTCCAACTTTAAAGTTGGGTCATCCATCAGTATCTTGGGTATGTCAGTATTAAGTATTAACTCATCACTACACCTCCACCCGGTCTCTATTTCTTTCATTCATTTATTCTGTCCATCTAGGTGCCTGATTTTGCTGGGATTAAGCAATGATGGAACTAAGTTGAGTTTATATGTTGTAATTTAGCTTCATTTTACAATTTTCTTCACAAGTAGGATTACATCATTTTAGTTACATTATTTTAGTAGGCAGCAATTATGGCATTATCTACTAGTCAGCCCCTTCGTATGTTATGCAACAAGAAATTCTCTTTGTTGAAGTTATGTTTTTCTCTGCTTGCTTGTTAGCTTTATAATTATTTTTCTTTCTTTTGCTATTGCAGATGTCCCCATCAAGATCTCTAAGGCATGATATAAGTCCTTATTCAGGAGATTTAGCACTACTACAAAAAATTGAGGAGGTTGGAAGTTCTGTGAAGGTAAATCCAGGATAAAGGTTTTATATTACTTCAACATTTTGGCTACATGTCATCTTTCTTATCATAGACATATCTCTGGTTTTTATTACAGAGAGTTCAAACTTTAATTGAGGAACAACAGTGCCAAACATCGGAGCACGATGATTGAGGTGAGTCTCTAATGTGTTTGTTATACAGCATTTTCAATGGGACAGGATGAAAAAAATCCCAATCCCTCATTTGGCGTGTGCAGTTGGGATGAGGATCCCAACTGCACACGCCAAAATGCGTAGTAACATACTGATTGTCCTGGATTGTTTTGTCTGGTTCATTGTCCATTCATTTGCTGCCAAGTAGTAATTCCCTTGGACATGTTAGCACTGACTTTTACTAGTTTTTTCCAGCATAATGTCAAACTTGTTCTTTCTGTGCAAAATCATAGGTTCTTTTTTTTTTTCTGCTTTTCTTTATCTTCATTACTTATATTGTTGATTTGTGCATGTCCTGTCATTGTTGTAATGATGATGGCGATTCCTGATAAGTTACATCTAAGTTTCAATTTAATTAATATACTGATGAAGGGGAAAAAGTAGGAGAAGCTTTTTTCAGGAAAATATATAAGCTCGAGCTAGTTCGTGAATCCGTTCAAGAAAGAATAACAAGCTAGTGGTTTTTTTTATATTTTAAATATATAAGCTCAAGCTTGGTTACTCGTGTACATAAAAGAATCAGGTTTTTTCTTGATTATTTAAGTGAAATGAGCCTGAACTACCCCATAGTCTTGTATGTTTTGTCACCACCCTTGGGCAGGAGATTTGTCTACCACGATACCACCATCTCGTTACTTTTATCATAATTGCTCTGCACATTTTATTAACCAGTTAAACAAAAATTAGAGTTGGTTTTGATCTGAAGCTCAAAATGCAGGGTGAAAGGTGAGGCAAAGTATCATTCAACATTGTTGAAATCCTCCATACAGGTAATAGTATACACCTCTACAAACATTACTGGATTGAATTTGTGAGAAATCTGTTGCCATCCTTTTGTTTCAAGACTATAAATTTGTCACACCCACTGCTACAGGATTGTTGGTCAAATTCTTTGTATTTTCTCATTCACAAATAGAGATGAACAAAATGAAGATGCTGCAGCTTTGCGTACAATAGCCCTCTTGTGGTATATTTAGTTGTTACCATTAAAATCATTGGAAATAGTTAGTGTCTTGTTGCCATCTTTTCTGGATGATTTAATAGCTTTTTTATCGAATACCGAACAAACAAACGTTATTACACGCTACTAGTCATTCATTTCGTGGTATCGGTATTCGACATTAGAGAGGTATGAAATGTTTGTAAATATTTGCCATCTTAAAGTTCGGAGATGGTTGGAGGAATGCTTGGAATAAAATTGTGTCAAAGTGCAGTTGCATGTCGTTCTCTATAATCTTAACAGATGAAAGTGTTGTTCGTGTGTGGAGGAGAATCTGGAATATGGTTGAGATGTGTGCTGGTTTGGTTTACCGGTCTTGACTTCCTATACTGTGCAAGTTATTTTTTTACTATTAAAACCAACCTAATAAATGTGACACATGATTTAGAGAAAGAGAGGACTTAAATTCATTTTTATAATTTCTATAATTATAGATGATTGTGGACAAGCAAGTTTGAATGTGATGGGCCATGAAATGTTAATTGTATTTGTAACAAATGATCGTCCTTTATCATTTTTGTTTGTGATACATAGAAGTTTCGAGCCTTACATTTATTTGTTGAATCGCGCAATATAGTGAAAGTTATAGTCTGAACTGTATTTGTTATAGTTGATATCGTCAGGAGAGATCAGATCTTTACAAACCTCTGACTCGATCGGTGTCAAATTTCTATAAATAAATAAATTAGATGATGATTTTCGTTATTGTTTTATTCATGCGTGAAACAATACTAGGTTCACCATGATTTTATGAAATTCCTTTTTTTTATTATTATTTTTGTACAAGTTTATAATAAAACAAGTTATTATACTTTGTTTAAATGTTGAATTCCTGCGTTCCTGGCAATTCTAAGTCGTTAACGAATATCCAAAAGTTTATGCTCATTGTAAATCTTGAAAATGTCATGTTCAACCCAAAAATGGCTACGGAGATCTCCACTAATTTTGTATTTGTGCAATGTGCCATGACCTCTATTTTAGAAATGTGATTAATCATGTGGTAAATCTTCTACATCCACGTCTAAGATTGTTGGTTCGTTCGAGTAATGTCCCGAAATTACAATACTAAAAAAACGATAAAAGTGACTCTGATGAGAGAGACTATATTAACATTAAACATAATTAGAACAAAGAGTTTAAAATTCCTCCTTCACTTTACACGCAACACACTCGTCGTCTTACTCGTCGTCCGGTTGTGAAAACAACACTCACAGGTCACAACACGGCCAAGTAAGTTTTACTCCACGTACGAATATGAATATATATATATATATATAATTAATGTTACTTTCAAAAAAAAAATTATAAAAAAAAATGTTGTCTGAAAAAATATATTTTCCAAAGTAAAATGAAGAATGGGAGCTGAGGAGTGATGATGTAGTTGGCCAACTTGGTCCGCAACAAAGAATTTGTGACGAATAAAAAAACATAAACACAATATTTGTCTCATGTGTAGTTCTCCAGCCAACCATCAACCATTTCTTTGACTAACCTCGTATCATGTATTAATATTGGTTTGCTCCATTTATTTTATTTTCCTTATAATTTATTTATAATCTTACGTGATCTCTGATAAAATTAGATGCAGTAGATGATCTTCTTGCATGTTAAATATGATCGTACAGACAATACACTTATTATTAATATCATATAAAAACACATTATATAGTTAAAGCCACTTGTGTCGGTGGTCAGAGACTTCATAATCTTTATCGGGTATCATCAACTCACCGAGGTTCAAAGTTAGATATTGGTGAAAGTATAGACATTCGGACTTCACTTAGATTGTTTGATTTTAGTAGATCCCGATGCCATTTGACCCGTATGATGTTAAATAATTTCTTAAAGAAAAATAAAACATTAGGGTAATATTTGTAAATAGAGCTTATAAATTTTTCAATAGGACTTTTAGGTTCGGTGGACAGCGGTATCTACAAGTAGCCGTGACAATGATTTAAATAAAGATAGTTAAAAGTTGATTTGACCACCAATTAGGTCATATTTCAACTATTTATGATTAATAAATTCATACAAATGACTAAATATCTACTTACTAGTGATGTTATATCACAAACTAGTAACAATGTGATTGTCCAATATCACATTATCTTTTTTATTTTATTTTTAAAAAGATAATAAATTGATTTTACATATTTCAATTATATATGATTAATAAATTCATACAAATGATTTGACAACCAATTTCAATTATTTGCGATTAATAAATTCATAAAAACGACTAAATACCTACTTACTAGTGATGTTATATCACAAACTAATAACAATGTGATTGTCCATTATCATATTATCATTTTTATTTTATTTTTAAAAAGATAATAAATTGATTTTACATATTTCAATTATATACTATTAATAAATTCATACAAATGATTTGACCACCAATTTCAATTATTTGCGTATAATAAATTCATAAAAATGACTAAATATCTACTTACTAGTGATGTTATATCACAAACTAATAATAATGTGAATGTCCATTTCCATTAGCACATTATCTTTTTTTTTTTTTTAAAATACCTTTTTTTTACTATATTAAATAATTAAATATAAATACAAATCACCTGTTAAAATAGATAGTAGTACACCTTCCTTCAACATTTGTTGTGGAATTCAAGTCTCATTATACACGTTTTACAAGTATATATAATAAGTTTTTATTATAATATTGTGGAAGTAAGGGCCAATTTGGTATTGCTGTAGCTTTTATAATAATCACTGTTAATTGTGCTGAATAAATAATCAGCTGTGAAGTTAATCAGCAGATGTTTGATTAATTATACTTTTAAAATTACTGTATAACTCAAAAGCAGTATACATATGTTTGGTAATTTTATTGCAAAAGTGCTGAAATTAATTACAATGACTAAAATAGATATGATTTTAGAACTTTATTTTATTTTTAATTAATTATATATATTAAATCAATATTTAAGTAGAAAATTTAAATTAGAAAAAAAAAATCCATAAGAATAATAAAAATATTTTTAAAAGATTTTATAAATCAAATCAATATTTAATTAGAATCTTTAATTTTAAGATGAAATAAGAAATATAAATGATTTTAATTTAATTTCATAAGGGTAATAATGATACTTTAAAATATTCATTAAATGCTAAAATAGATTATTCTATAATCACTTTCAAAAAGTAACCATCCACCTATTTCTCAAAATCACTGTTAAAACTTACCAGATTATCAATTAATCACTTTTGGAAATTTTACCAAACATCATTTTATGTCAAAATTATGAAATAAGCTGATTTTAACTTCTCAAAAGCAATGCCAAACTAGCCCTAAGTGTCCGTTTGGAAGCGTTTTTTTTTTTTAATTAAAAAAGCTCTTTTGATTTTTTTATTTTTTTTGTATCATTTGATTATCACTCGGTAGAGCTTTTAGATGATTAAAAAAGTTGTTTTACATCTACTTGTAGAAGCTTAAATTTAAAGCTTTTCCAAGTAGATATTTTGGAGTTTTTTAATAACACTAAAATATCTGATATAACCCTATAATTTAATATTTATTAGAGTATTTTGGTAATTCTATCATTAAAAAAAAAAAAAACTCTTTTTTAATTGACAATCAAACGACCAACGACTTTCATTTAAAAGCTATACCTCTAAAATATCTACTTTTAAAATATCTACCTCTAAAATATCTACCGTAAAAAAATCTACTTTACAAGTTCTTCCAAACGTACTTCCGGATCATGTATTTATTATAGTACTTTAAAAATATATATACTATCTATAATTATTTCCGGTGGATATGATATGATTTGAAGTTTGAACAAATATTTTATCAATAATGCTAAACATCCTATCTAAAATTTCACTTTTTTTATCCCACTACATGTGGCATGTGAGGTGTTAAATTGTGAGTGGATACACATTAATGACAGCTATCCTAATGTATCCACTCACAATTTGACACCTCACATACCATATGTAATGGGATGAAAAAGATGAGATTTTAGATGGAATGTGTAGCATTACTGATATTTTATATACAGAAAATATATATGTATTTTAATAGTCTTTCAACTGCCAGAATTAAATCCACGGAAAAGAGGTAGGTATTTTGTTGTGCTTCTATTTATTTGATGCCCTTAGACTTTATTTAAATTATTATATAGTTCAGGTGTCGGTTCCTGACTTCCTGTTACTGTGCTTATTGTTTTGCTTTGTCATGGAAATTTAATAATAATAAAATAAAAATGCAGTGAGGTGACTGGGCATTTATTTGATTAAAGGAACGCCATAAAGGATTAATATGTAAATATATATGATATCTTACTTCCATGTAAGCAAATTAATTCAATATTATGGCTACAAATATTTGATTAAATATTGAGTTTACAATAAACATATGAGGAAATTCCAAAAAGTTTCAATAGTTTTAGAAAACTTATTTTAATTTCGGTAAGGACCATGATGAAAATACATCGATTTAAATGAATTTTAATCTGATTTTTTTTGTGAATAGTGAGTTCAAAGAAATCTATATATGAATAAAATTTAAAAATTTTCCGAGTACTATAACTATTTATCCAAATTTTGTTAAATATGAAGGCATCAGCAAATATGAGAAATATAGGAAAATTCAAGAAAAATAGTTTTAGTATTTGAAAAATTCTCAAATTTTGTTCATAAGTAGATTTTAATGAACTCATCATCCATAAAAAAAAATTCAGATTAAAATTCATAAAAATCGATGTATTTTCATCAAGGTCCTTACCGAAATTAAAATAAGGGATTTCTCATAAGAGACTCACTATATATATATCACTTCTTTTGTTTGCCATAATGCCAACTAGTCTTTAGTATTTCAATAACATCCCTATTGCATAACCACCATTGATCCATTTGAACTAATTGAAGGGTAAATTTTATATTCTAACTAAAATTATTAGATAAAAAATATTAATTACACATGGTTAATAAAATTAATATATATATATGATAATTAAATTGTATAAAGAAAATGTTTATTGTGGCTCATATGATCCCGTCACGTTGAAATTGTAGTTTCATTATCCTTTCAAATCATCTACTGCCTAACTAAATTTAGATTGTGATGAAAGCGATCTTATCTCAAATCATGGGGTAGCTTGCTCCACAAACTTAAATACGGAGAAAATGAAGACGGCTATGATCCTATCTATGATTAGGAGTTTTTTTTTCCCCTTAAAATTTTAATTTTATTTCACTATAATATTTCTATTGAATATTAGATACGGTAATTTTTCTCTATGATGTTTTATATTTTTAAATTTGTAATCATAGTTTTATTTTTAAAAAATATTATCTTAAAATTTTTAGAATTTTCTTTTTCATTAATAATGGTCAAATGAGGTTTTTTGTTTTTAAAAAAGAAAAACCATGTAGTTTTTATTAAGCAATTGGATTAAATTGCAATGTACTTACAAAACAGATGTCGAGCATCAAAGGCAATGTGAATTGTGAAGTACGGCAAACAGGTAGCAGATCCAACAGTGGTAGGCTGGTAGCATAATAATTATCATTTATGATAATATGATACGGCATACACGTGAATTGACTTCCATTTCAAATATCGTTCCCATCATCCCATGTAATAGTAAATAACTAAAGATACCAATGGCCTCTTGCTTTAGTGGTTGGAATCTCTCAAGTGTGATTCCACCATTAAGGTCCAATATCTTGGTATGGGTAAATAATTATTGTCCCATCTTTAACTATTAACTCCCAAAGTATGGGTAGCTCTATCTCGATATTATGGGATCAGCCATCTCTCCAGTTGATTGTGAGAGTTGTAATTCAAGTTGTAACCTCTCCCCGATAGTGGAAGTAGTATTCCGGGCTCTGCTTATAGAGTCTTATCTTGTAAGGTCCCGGCTGTTGTTGTACTTTAAAAAAAAAAAAAAAAAAGTAAAGAACTAAAGATTTATTATTATTATTATTATTTTTAAATAGACTACTTTTTTCTTTTAAAAAAATGACTCTTTGTTGAAGACCTGAAGTATTATGTATTTTTGGGATTTAGGGGGAGTGAGGATTTCAACCTACAATCTCTTGTGCAAGTGTAAGAAGTATATCGTTGGACCAATCAGATCAATCAGATCAATCTCATCTCATGTAATTCAGTTTCAATCACTTATGTTTGACAAGATGATATTGACTTAGTATATGTTTGGTATGGCTTTTCTATTGGCCAAAAACACTTGTTCGAAGCTATTTTGAGGTCTTTTTTTGTTGTTTGGCAAATTTCCGAAAGAGTTTTTTTAATATTAAAAACATTTTATGTCTATTTGAAGAAGCCCGAATTAAATGATAATACTTGGGTGCTGACCGGTCAGCACCCAAAATACTGACCCAATGATGCAACTCAATTGAACTGTAACACATATCATTTTTTCTTTCACCAATTCTAAAACTTTGTAGTTATATGAAATTCAGTTTTGTTGGGATTTTATGTTCTCATGCATAAGTCTTTGAATGGGTGAAAGAAAAAAAGGACATGTCTTATAGTTTAATTCAGTCACATCATTTGATCAGTATTTTGGGAGCTGACCGGTTAACACCCAAGTATTATCCAAAATTAAAAGCCCAAAACGTGGGCTTCTTCCAATAAGCTTTTTTTATTTTTATTTTTTATAATAAAGATACATTGTCTTGACAACCTTCTATGACACTCAACTTTTATTACAAGACTTAAATATTTTGTCTATACCTTTTTATTTTTTATTTTATTTTTTTTTATATATAATTTATGACAATTAAAAGCTTTTTTGAAGATATATTGTCAAACAATCTATTAACTTAATAGTACTTATTTAATTGAATACCAAACAACATACAACTTTTTGTTCAAAGCTTTTCTTGTAAAAGATATACTCTACAAGCTCAATTTAAAAACTCATACCAAACACATCTTTAATGATAAGTCTGTCTAATCTATATCATAAAGTCGTGGGTTTGAGTCTATCTCCCTTTCAAAATCGTAGATTATTTTAATATTAAAAAAAATAAAAAAATACTTATCTTTATATCTACATTAAAGACCAATTAATAAAATTATTATTTTTTAAAATAACTTATTTTTAGAAAAGTATCAGTTAACTTAATAACTTTCAAATATTGTGTTAAGAAACCCCTTTTTAATTTAAAAATATATATTTCCTATTTTGTAATGGTGTATATAAAAGTATAAAACTAATACATTTTCAATTAATATCTCATTTCCCAAATCTCAAATTAATAATAATAATAATAATAATGGTTAACCCGTGTCCATTTTTTGGACTATTTTCTAAAATTATTATCCAAAGGTGTATTGAAGCACAACTAAATTTTGTTGTGTCATGTGTACAAGGTGTTAGGATTATTTGATAATTTTGATTGAAATATATTTTATAAAAAAGAATATTCAACAATTATTTTAATTATAAATTATAAATATTTAATAGCAATAAAAAAATGCCAATTAAAAAAAAAAAAAAAACATTTATGCCTCTCCTGGCAAGAGAAGGCAACACCTCCCCTTTTAAATTTCTATTCAAATGATTTTATAGCATTCAAACTTCTCTTGTATAACTTTTTTTTTTTTCTTGTATAACTTATTACCATATATAAAATGTTGTCAAATAAATTAAAACATTTTATAGGAAATAAAATTAGTTTTTACTTTTAAAATTTCTACCTGTTCGAAATAAATACTTTATACCTATTTATTTTTAAACCAAGAAAAAAAAAAGTGAATTTAGTTTTTATTTTATTTGATATAATTTGGATAACTAAAAAAAAAAAAAAATGTCGTTTATTAAATTATTATCATGTTCATGTGAAGACCAAGGGCAAGTGCAACAACGTCTTGTCAATTTCGTGGACTGTATATATAATAATAAATAAAAACACTGCTCATCAAATATCAATTTTTAATTTAATTTAATTATATATATTTTTTTTCAATTTATATGTATATATTTTTTTTTCTGGTCAGAGATCCTTGTTTTTTACTTGAATTTTAATAATATAATCGCCTCACAATAAAATTACACATACACCACTTCACTGTAGAGAGAGAGAGAAAGAGAGGCAATCTGATTCACAACACAAACAGTATTCACTGGACATTTCAGATTTTGGCCTAGACTTGGCGTCTCGAAAGCCTTCCAAATACACACACACACACTTCATCTCCATCTCTGTAAAGAGAGAGAGAGAGAGAAAGAGAGAGAGGGGATATTATAGAGAGTATCGAATGCAAATCACTACTCGTTTTTTCAAAAAAAAACACTAGAAATGTTTTCTCTCCTTTCCATGTCTGTCAATGCCTCGATAGATAGATAGATAGATAGAAAGATAGATAGACAAATATAATTAGAATATATTTTTTATTTCTGGGTTCAATCTCATCTGGGTTTCTTGGATTTTCAGTTTTTTATTTTTTCTTTCTTTATTTGAAGAAAAAAAAAATGGCGTCATCTGCTTCATTCACATCTCCGCTCTGCACGTGGCTGGTGGCGGCTTGCATGTCGTTCACGTGCGAAAGGGACCCTCAGCAACTACCCGTGCTTCGTCCCTGTCACAGCAGCAGCAAGAGGCTCAGTCGAAGAAGGAAAATTGTATCGAAATATTGTGGTGGTGGTGGTCAATTGAATTTGAATGGTAGCTTGGTGTCATCGTTTTGTGGATCCAGCATTCAGGGTCTAATGAGTTCTTGCTTGGCTTTCGAGCCTTGTAATGAATACTACAGCTCCAAAGGCTCGATTTCTTCGCTTGGATTCTTCTCCGATAATGCTCTCTCTTCCTTCTTCGGATCCAAGAATGTCACTTTTAATCGAAAACAACGCAGACTCCATCGAGCCGCCACCCATTCTGGTTTATTTTCTTTTCCCTTGTTCGATTTCATTTCTTTTCTATTATTTTATATGTTTATTATTATTTGGTTATTAATTAAGTTTTATTTCGTTGTTGGAAATATATGTGTTTATGTATATTATATTAAAAAATATATTCTTACCCTTTAGTTGGGTTGCTTAGAGAAGTTAATCTAGTTGTTTTGGGGTGTAAATATTTGAGAGGTTTTCTCTTGGTGTAGTTGTAGAGAGAGTTTGAGCTAGGGAAAATAATGTGAATATATGAATCTAATCTTCTTAATTTGGGACCCCAGGTTAGCTAACGATGGGAGTTTGGTTTAGAATTTATTCTTTTTTGAGTGTTTTTTGCATCGGGTGAACGTCATATATGTGATGCTTGTTTGGAAGTTGCTGATTTAATTGAAGGTGTTTAGCAGTATAGGCAGTTAGGTTGGTAAATGTAGCACAATTTAATTGTGGTATAACTGTATGTGATCAAGTATATATCTATAGTCTTTGTTTAGAATGAAGTCGATTAAAGTGAGGTGGTACCGGTGCATTAATCATCTTTATAATCTAGTTACTAATATTCCGGGTCCTTTTCAACATGTTTTGGTATTCTGGATTTTGCAGATTTTGCTGCTAATGCTGCATTTTAGTGTATCCAAAAACCTACTCTTATTGGTTATTTGTTTGGTTATAGACTCAATCTCCTGTCCAACGTTAGCTAGTAACATTTACATTTCCTGATTTATTAAAATTACTAAGTTGTGATGCATGATGCATAAGGATTGTTTCCATACATGTAAGCCATCTAAGGTATATTTATTCAAAAATTGTGGTGAGTTATGGCTGCAATGATATTGCTAGAATGCGGTTGCATGATCCATCCAAAAATGTACTGTCAAGAATTGATGTTTGGTTATTGGATTAATTTTTCTATAGAACTTTGACAAGTACTTTGCCCTTCCTGATAGCTTAAAATTAGCAAATTGTTGTGATGCAGAATGATCTTTGCCATGCAAATGATTGCGTAGTTACTAATTAAGTGCACACACCATTTGTGATCAATTTGTTCAAAATTTAGGGGAAGCCATGGCTGTAGCCGTGCAACCTGCTAAGGAAGTCGCAACAAAGAAGAAACCTCATACAAAGCAGAGGCGAGTTGTTGTGACAGGGATGGGTGTGGAGACCCCACTTGGTCATGATCCAGATGTCTTCTACAATAATTTGCTGGAGGGTGTCAGTGGTATAAGTGAGATAGAGAGGTTTGACTGTGCCAATTTTCCAACGGTAAATCTTTTTCAAGGTCTCCATTTTCTTTTTGTTGCTGGCTCCAGAATTTGTTTGCAGTAATTGTTTTTCCCCATTTCTCCTTTTCCAGAGAATTGCTGGGGAGATCAAATCTTACTCAACTGATGGATGGGTTGCACCAAAACTTTCCAAAAGGATGGATAAATTCATGCTTTACATGCTTACTGCTGGCAAGAAAGCCTTGGCAGATGGTGGAATCACAGAAGATGTCATGAATGAGTTAGATAAAGCTAGATGCGGTGTTCTGATTGGCTCGGCAATGGGTGGAATGAAGGTAACATTGTGTTCTAGTGGATTTAGTGTGGTATTCTATAAATTAGCATTATGGTAAATTTGTTAGTGGTGCAATCTGCTGGCCATGTAATTTGTAAATGCAGTGGATTGTGCAATATAAGGAGAAGTACTGTGCTACATGTACACTTCAAAATCAATTTTTTAATGAAAGCTAGCTTGATTTCTCTTCTAAACTTAAAAACAATATAGGATGCTCCTAGAAAATCTCTCAGCCAGAAACAGAAAACCAGGCTACAGCAATCGCATGAGAGAAACATGACTACAGATAGGACAAATTAATTTGTATCTGCAACATAGCGTATATTAATTTGTTATCACCTTACTTCCTTTGGGCGATTTTTGAATGGAACAGGTTTTTAACGATGCAATTGAAGCTTTACGGATCTCATATAGGAAGATGAATCCCTTCTGTGTACCTTTTGCAACTACAAATATGGGTTCTGCTATGCTTGCAATGGATCTGGTCAGCTTAAATTTATTATTCTTCAGCATTAAGAATTTTAGATACACCCTAATGTGCATTGGATTTGAACTTGAACATTTAATGCAAATATGCTCAGGGATGGATGGGCCCAAACTATTCGATATCCACTGCTTGTGCTACGAGCAATTTCTGTATATTGAATGCAGCAAACCATATCATTAGAGGAGAAGCTGTAAGTTTCTGGTCTTCATTATTGGTTTTGTTGTTCGGCTATGGAAGTTTCAGATTCCCTTATGGAAAATTAATATTTATTTTTAGGGATTTCTTATATTTCTAGTGAAAGAAAATTCAAGTATAATTCTGTAATTTTACTGCAATATTTCTGAAGTTGTTAAGAGTTTTTAGGATGTGATGCTTTGTGGTGGCTCAGATGCGGCTATTATACCCATTGGTATTTCTTCTTTCTTTCTTACGTTTCAATGATCTCATCCTGCTTGGGCATGGCTAGAAATTGGCAAATTTGTATTTTATGATTCTTGTGCAGGCTTGGGAGGATTTGTGGCATGCAGAGCACTTTCACAGAGGAACAATGATCCTACCAAAGCTTCACGGCCTTGGGATATTGTAATGATCCAATAATCCTTGTACTTTTGTGGCTTCCTTTTTCTTTTGCTACTGTCATCTTCACAGTATTATTTGAAATAGGAATTAGCATGCAAAGTGAAAATTAAGAATTGGTTGAGGATAATGCATCATAATTTACTTATTTTGTTGCATAATAGATGATAATAATGTGACTTTGTTACTGGGGTTATAGATTTCAAGTTACTTAATATATTGTTACTACTGTGTATGTTATAATCTCCCTCAATGCAAAAAAATGAAGTTCTGGATCTGAACTTCATGTACTATTGGGATTTAAAAGACTTGACAAACTTAGTCAGTTCATAGCCATGTTTATTTTTAATAGAAGGCTGTTAACTAAATACGCAATCCAGATTTGTAGCTTTATTGCTTCACTTCATGTTTATCACTTATCAGAAATTGTGGATTTTGTTATTCAACAGAATCGTGATGGATTTGTTATGGGGGAAGGATCAGGGGTTCTGCTTTTAGAAGAGTTAGAGCATGCGAAGGTAGTTTCGGCCTCTAATCTCTGATGAGCTTAGTTTTTAACATCTATCTTGCCTGCTAAATGTAGTGATGCTGAATAATTTGCATCTCATGTGACTTTGCAGAAAAGAGGTGCTAATATCTATGCAGAATTTCTTGGTGGAAGCTTTACTTGTGATGCTTATCACATGACTGAGCCACGCCCTGATGGTAACGTGCTATGTTTTGGAACTTCAATTTCTGTTCCCATGAAAACACCATGTAGCTTTGAAAATTGCAATCTACTTCTAAGGACATCTGTAAATGGGTATCTCGAGTCATACATATTTAAAAAAGGGATTACGAAAGTGCATGCCATCTCAGACAATGCCTAGGTTACTTTTTTGTTGTGATAAGCCAGTACCTAGCTCTGTGGTGTCAGTCAGATTTAACTTTCCAGGGTTACTGTCATCGAGTCTTGTCTAGGATTGCTACCGCCGCACCTCATTGCTGTGCTGCTGCACATGTAATCTACTAGGTTCTGTTACAATGATTTTCAGTTATAATAAAGGATATAACTCTTAGTGGACCTCAAGGTTACTCATTGCTTAATTTAAAAAGTGGAGTTTTAATGGGGATGTATATAAGAGGTTGCTCAAGCTAGGTAGCCTAGGTTCAACCGATCACAATAATAAACTGTCGTGTTGAGCTTGGCTCCACTTTGAGTTGTGCTCTGAATCTTGGCTTAAGAATCTCATCCATTGTTTGGGATTTGCTTGACTTGCTCTTTATGATCAAACAAAGATCACCAAATGTTATATTCATACAACCCAATATCCAAAATATAATCATATTATAAAAAACTTTGACAGCCATGTAAAATTCACGTTCTCAATACTCAGAAGTTCCTTACTAAATGTCCTGATGATGGGGGGTTCACTATGCCAAAGAGAGAGAAACCCCATCCCTCTTGATATCAATTCTTTTTAAAAAGTTAAAGATTATCAATTCAATTAGAGTTATTTTCATTTACACGTTAAATATTTTTATTGAGTTTTTAAAATCAAATAAAGATGTAACTCATTTAATATCTACAAACACATAAATATATTCGCCTAACTGAATTGAGTAGCATCTTGTACAAGGTTGGCTTGCCAAAATTATTATTGAGCTTGCGGGTATTTAACATGTGAGCAATGACAAGCTGATTTTGAGTGTGGCTCAGATCGGTTTACAGCCCTAAACCTGATAGTTGATGGATAGGAATGTCAAGAAACTCATAAACTCTACGGCCATATAAGTCATCTAACTTCAGTGAAAAGATAAGAAATGAGTGGATAATTACTTTATTGTAGTTTTGCTTGCTTAATTTTTTGGATCTGTTGGGTCAGATTAATTGCGAACAGTACCACCAACTGATATACCAATTTTGTTTTTGTTTCAACTCAATATATAAGAAAATTAACTAGTATTTGATTAACAATTTATTTTTTAAAAGATGTTGGAAAAGTTGTATCACTTATGCATTGTTATTGCCTTGTAATAATTTATAGTAATATTGCTTTCCCTTGTTTAGAGAAATTTGTGCTTAGCTACTGCTTTGCGAAATTTCCAGGCAACAATGATCTAAATGTTACTTTGTCATGCTTTTGGTACTTTTGTACCTAAAAACATCACATGGTTCTCATGTGAAAGTGTAAACTAATATCCTTCTTATTTCATCTAACATCAGGGGTTGGTGTCATCCTCTGCATAGAGAAGGCCTTAGCTCAATCTGGGGTATCAAGGGAAGATGTGAATTACATAAATGCACACGCTACATCCACACCAGCTGGAGACATTAAAGAGTTTCAAGCTCTCATTCATTGTTTTGGCCAGAATCCTGAGGTAATTTTGATGCTTGTTTCTCTGTGATGTCAATCTGTAATTTTAATTTGGTCCGGTTTTCATAAGATTTCGTTACGTCCAGTTAAGGGTGAACTCAACAAAATCTATGATTGGTCACCTACTTGGAGCAAGTGGTGCTGTGGAAGCCATTGCCGCTGTGCAGGTAACAACTTTATGCATCTGCTAAAGTTTACGTATGAAATTAAAATGAAAAGGGAATCGTGTCTATATATAAAGTTGTGTAATATAATTTTATAATTATGTTCTTCTGTGGAAGGAGTGTCTTGATCTCCTCTTTTCATTTTGTTGTTTAATGTTTAGTTCGTTTACCAAAACACAGAGAGAATGAGAAAGTCATGCTATGTTGGTTTTGGTTAATTTCTCCTTGATTTTTGGTTTCTTTTATAGGCAATAAGGACAGGGTGGGTTCATCCCAATATCAACCTGGAAAACCCAGATGAAGGAGTGGTATGTTGTTGGCCTTTTATGTCTTTCTTTAGTAAATATATGATGCTGAATTGCGACATGATTATTGTCTCAGCCTTAAATGTATTTTCTTTATGAGTTAAATGTAATGAGATTATCTATGCTGCCAAACCATCAATTCAGGACACGGGCGTGCTTGTGGGCCCGAAGAAAGAGAGACTAGAGGTCAAGGCGGCATTGTCTAACTCATTTGGATTTGGTGGTCACAACTCATCAATCATTTTTGCCCCTTACAAGTAAATCATATCCAGTGTCGCTACTCCAACCGTTGATGTATGACACATAAGGTCTGTTTCTGTTTTCAATGTAATTTTTTTTCCCTTTTTCTTTTAGTGTAATTGCGTAATGAAAAAAACTACAGGGTCAGATTAATCGGAAATCATAATCTTCTGTGTTTGTATCCCTTTTTTCTCTTGATTAGTTTCTAATAATGGTATATATGCTGCCAATTAGTGACGTTCAGTTCTATTATAATGAAAGTACAAAGCTAAATAAATTTATATTGTGGAAACAGAATGAAACTTTTTAGTTCTCTGTTTACCTTCTTCCAAACTTGAGTAGAATAATGTAATACAATCTCTATTGTGTACAGATGTTCAGAAGAGTGAGTATTCGGGGGCTCACTAGGACTTTCAGAGTACGCTGAATTATTGGTATATGATCTTCAGTTTGATTGGTCGAGTGCAAGTGACCATAAAAGTATATCTTGGTGGGACGAGATCTCTGCAGAAGGATAAATAGCCAGTGGGGCATATGTTCTACGTGATGTGAGCCATTGAACCACTAGTACATGCAGCGCTTGCTTTGTTGATTTTTTTTCCCCTTTAAATGTATAATTAGAAGATGGTTTATCAGATTGTCTTGGTAGTAAGTCAATTGTAATGAATTTTGAGCCAGAATTTGGCCTAGGCTTAACTTGTGTAACGGTCCTTGTGGATGCTAGCTTCTCTGTTTCATATTTTCCGATGTACTTGAAATTGAAACTCAGTTTTAATCTTGTTATGTGAAACTGATTACAGAGAGAAATATTCTATCTTAAATTCGAAAGGGTTCGGTTTTTATCCTGAGCCCGAATATATGGTTGTAGCAGAATAGTACTGATTTGGATACCTTTTTTGTACTTGGATGCTCTTCTCATCTAGATTCTAAAACATTATTAAGCATTTTAAGGATCTTGTGCATCAATAACACTATTTACAATGGATATATAAGATTTATTTCATTTCCAGCCATAACGAGAAGGCTCCTGTTAAAATAATTTCATATCTCGTAGTTCTTGGTCTGCGAAGATATGTTGTTAGTTGTGCTCTGCGATATGCAAGGGATGTATGGATCATCCTCCGGATCACACGAGTGAATAGAAAATTGGATCTCACCTGAACCTCCTGACAAGTGTTTGGTTTCAAACAGGAGCAAGTCTCCATTTGTTCAAACAAAAAATTGAAATTTATGATTCTCAAAGTTAATAGAAAATTGGTCTCACTTTCTCTTTTGCCTAAGATTATATTTATAGTGGCCAGACGGTGGCTTTTTTTATCACCCAGTTCCTTTATTCTTTGATCTTCTCTCGAGTTTGTGGAACATATTTGAAAAGAAAAGAGAATCAATTGAAACTCATTATATATAAAACAAATCCACAATCCCGATTACAACTACAAAAATGCTGCTCATTGCTAGCGAGACTAGAAACATCCGAGACTGCCTTCATCTCTGTAATTATATATACAGAATCATGACACATTTTCTCCCATCTGATAAATAAACTTCCATAAACCGAACCTTATAACTTGATATAACAATCAACAAAAAATTTCACCAAATCGGAGAGCATATCTAATCTACTGATCAATTCATCGGACAATGTATGAGTTCTCTATCTGCTATTATTTTTCTTGCTGCCTTTCTTTTGGCGACTCTTAAACTTGTTAAGCTTCATGGAGAGTGCAGTCGAGGCACTCTTCCCTTCAAGTTTCTTTACCACACTCCCCATACCTTTCCTAGCAGCTGCCCGATGTTCTGGTCTACGGCTCATCATCTTGCGGTCAAGGGGCCAATAAGCATATGGTTCAAGTTTGCCCTTCCTCTTCACGTCCCCAGCTGCCTTCTTGCTAGTGTACTCACTCCCAGTGTATGCCCATCCTGACTCGGATGTTTTTCTGCGCTTTTGAGTTTTCCTTGAAGAGGTCTTAGACATAGCTTCACTCCTAGCATCTAAATCAGGGTCTGAAGACATGGACTTTTTCAGTATCCTTCCCTCATGAATTACTAGGCGCCCTTCAGGGTCTATCTCTGGCTCATCATCCGATTCTTCTTGCTTCTGCTTCAGACGGTCAGATGATCTAAGTGCTGACCTTGTTTTCTGCCGATCAAGTAAGTCAAGTGGCTCGTCGTCTAACTGGTCATACAGGTCTTCAGGCAAGCTCTTATCTGCTTTACGCTTTTTCTTGGACCTGCAATAATGATTAGATCTAATCATATCAGCTCAAATTATTCAGACTGTTTGAGCATCAGTAACTGATGTCTAATAGCAAAATAATTAGAACGATTATGTATCTCAGATGATTCTATGAGGCAGATTTAAAACCACCAAGATCATAATTGGTACATCTATGAAGTGGCACAAAGATACTTTTCTAAATCATAAAAACACAGATACAACAATTTAGCTAACTGACCGTAACAAAGATACTTTGGATTTTAGCTGAGAGGAAGCCTTGCTTCGTCGACCAGAAACTTTCTTTGTGTCCATATATTCTGAATCACTGCCCTTAGTGTCTTCATCACCAAAATCAGAAAATATTTTTGTATGATTCCATCTGCTAAGCCTGAAATGAAATGAAATAATTAAATAAACAAGACCAATGAGCAGCTGAGATTAGGTAAAACTGTCTGCTTGTATGTCCATGGCAAATGGCTGACATAATAACATGGAAAACTTATAAGCTTTCAACGCACACTTATCGTGTTAATAATTTGGGATACCAAATCCATTGCCATCAGGGAGTCAAATATGTTGCCATTAAAAAGCTCTCATTCGAAAACAAGCCACTTAGTGTGGCTGTGCCAGCTACATGACTTTCAATCAAGAACTGAAACCTACTAGCAATTGGGAATGCTTTATTTGTGCTAGGGAATGAAAATCATGCAAATATTGCATGGAAGCATAAACGCATCAACCAAAATCATAATGACATGAAGTCAGACCTTGAAGTAGTTGCTTTGGAAACTCGAGATTTAGCTTCCTCGGAACCAGCAGCAAGTTTTTTCTCATTCCGCTCCTTTATCTGTATTTTAACCAGGATAAATAACATACTTCAAAAATGAACCAATTATGAATTTGAAAGTTGCAAGTTGTAACCCAAGAAAACATCTTTTTCATCCAACAAACCTTTCTTATATTAGTAAGGAGTTTCATGTGTTCCTCAGGCATCACAGCCTTAACAGCATCCAGACCACATTTCTTGACAAGCATTTCCAAAAGAAACTTAACCTGAAAAAGAATAACAATATTGATGGATAAAATTAAAAAAGGAAGAAAGAATTATGATTTCTTTTAGACAAAACCAGATATTTGACCACATTTCTTAATCGTTGGCTGCACAGGTACAGATCAGTGTAGACTGTACTAAACATCCTAGTTCAAATATAACATCTAAAAAGAAAAGAGATTTCAAATGAGCAACAGACCTTGGATTTAAAGTGATTTTTGGTGTCGTCTTGCCACTTCAGCAAGCCTTCCACCACGCTTCTCAAGTGCATTTGTAATCCTTCAGCATGTGATTTGGCCACCAAAACTTTTAATAACCCTAAATTGGCCTGCATTAAATAGAAGCAGACTACATATGAGGAAAATACGAAGACTGAGCAAGTTACATCAAGCGGTTTGCTTAAAACTATTAAATATGAAACCATTTAAAAGAGAGAAAACAGACTTTAATAATTTCTTTGTTCTTCCTTTGAAGGAGTAGACATGTGCTGGGAAGCAACTTGAAAGCATTAGAAACAAGATCACTAAACTCATAAGCTAAGCGAGCTAAGCCTTTCACTGCAGCACTGATCATATGAGGAGATTCACCAGCCAGACCCCCAGCTACCTATGACCATGAATAAACATAACTCTCATGAAAACCCATAATATTGTCATTCATGCAAATTGCCCATATATAAGAAATTCAGAATGACAGATCAATTTTTCAGGCAAAGGAACCAGCAGATGTCCCTTGAAGACCCAAAAAATTGTGCTAAAAGCCTAAAACTTACAATGGCTAGAGCAATACAACATCGTTTAAATAATGGAAGTTTTGAAATAAGAATCGGACAAATTCAGTACCATATTAAAAAATTGATACAAGTTCTCCTTTCTTCCACCATTCTCTTCATCCCCAAAAGCATGGCCAATTTGGACTAGAACATCATAAGCTCTAGTTCTGGTTTTCTTATTAGCCTGTGAGAAGATGCATCAAAAAGGATATATTAGCAATCAAATATAATAATTTCTGAAGCCAATTAGGAAAAGTGTTTCCCACTCAGTTAATACTACATAAAAATCTTTTCCAGTAACTTAGTCTATTTTTGGAAAAGCAGATGGGCATAACATACACACCCTCCACCCTCCATATTCCCCCATAGCATAAGACTCGCCACCATCCCACCTCCCATTTTATTTATCTTTATCAATTTTTTTATAACCAAGAAAACCTGCCCTGACAATCTCGCGACCAGAACTGGGCCCTCAGCCAAGCCCTACAATCTTTGAAAAATAGGTAGAGGTCCATGAGGAATCAAACCCCAAAGCTGTGAGAGCAAAATAAACACCTGACAGCTTGACCAACCCCTCAAGGTTCACCCCACCTTCTATTAACACGACCAAATTTTGAAAAACCCTCAACAACTACCACCACTATTGGGTAAGGATTAAAGAACGCAAATCACATTGGAATCATTCACTAATCAATTTATCATGGTCTATTAGATACAATCACTATTTGCATGGTTTCATATAATTATAATTTTGAATGGAACCTAAATACCAAGATATATTTTGACAAGAATATATAAGCAAGATATGCAGTTCATCAGTCATGCCATCAATCTCTTCTTGATTGAGTCTGATAATTGTACTCCATCCAACTCTTATTTAGCTTGAGAGTTAGAAATCTAAATATGAGCATTGCGCTAAAAGATTCTAAATCAATTTAAAAATACAAAAGCACAAGGATTAATCAACACAGTGTCACCCAAAAATACCAAAATAATAATAAATAAATAAATAACAAAACATGCAAAATGTAAAAGTTACATGGTTAACCAAATGTTCCAATAGCTAAGGTGTTATACCTCTTTCAGAGCAAGTGTTATTTCAGTCAGGAAAGAATTAAGACTGTCACGCTTCCTCTGCTCAGAATTGTCCTGTATGGGAAATGGAAATTACTCAGGTAAGGTTATGAAGCTTTCTAATCAAATATTGAAGTTAATCTCAACCAAGATTTTCATAACTTTTGGGAAAAAGAAAAACTGTATTCAATATGACCTTGGCGACATGAACTATCAGAAAGTACAAGCAATCAAGTCTGTGGCGTTTGGCAGAAAAATGGCAAGAAGGCATCACTTCAACCATTAGTTCAAGCAGCTCCTCAAGCTTTGATGAAAGAAACCAATCACATTTCTGGCCAACAAATACAAGAAACAGATCCATCAATCAGAACAATAAACAAAAAGAAAGGACAGTAATGTAATTTGGCAACAAGATGGCAGAAGAGTAAATGAGACAAAATCATTACAGTTGATCTATATATAGGACAATTGGGTTGAGACAGGGTGAATTTCCATCACCCAGGCTCATACTTGCATTAGGTTAAAACATATAAACTCATCACCTGCACCTAAATAATATAAAAGCAAACCCACCTCATCCCACCAATTTTTTTTTTCTTTTTCTTATTCCTGATGGAGTTATTGCAGTTGGGGTGTTGATGCCAAGGCAAAACACCATGCGGAAGTGATACTCAATGCCTATAATGATCTGGCACTGCATCAATGTCATGATCACAGAACTTTTCTTGATAATGTATATGTTGATTTTGGTTGTTTTGGTGTTGGCATGAGTAACCCTTTATGGATTTGGCAGAAGGTGGCGATAACGACAATGAAGCGAGCGAGTTGGAAGTCATCCCAAGTTTGAAGGACATTGGATGCACTTACGATACCGAGAGAAAGGGCTAGACAATATCTTATGTGAATTAAGTAGCGGCTACAGGGAGAGGCATTTTGACAGCAATAGAAACAGAGATGGAGAAAGCTATAGTTAGGCTTTCAGCAACTGTGGAGTGAGAGTCATGAAGAGGAATAAAGATAGAGAAACAGCTGGAAAAACAAAATCCTAGATGACAAATCCTGGGTTTATACGGATTATATTAAATTTTTTGGTTATTTTAGAAATGTTAGGTTGGTCCTAGACCTGCCAAACACACATCAAGTTCTTTAAATGACCTCCAGACACACCTCTCATATAAAATCCTCGATACCAGACATATTGCCATGCCCGTATGTATATGATATTGTAGAACTAAACAGATAGGATGTGTACAATCATATGCTTGTGATACATCTCTATGTTAAAACATAGATATACATAATAAATGCAGTAACAGAGTTGAAAGATAAAATTCAGAAGGTCTGCAGCAAGCCAGCGACAGTAGAAATACCTTTAGAATAATTGAAAGAACTTTATATGCCTTCTTTTGGACCAAACCTTCATCATCCTGCAGTTCAAAAACACCTCACTGTTAATTTCATAATCACTGCAACCTCCCAACATATAAGAGGTGAAAGGAAGTGAATTCCATGAATCACCACCTCTAACGCAGGTTTCATTGCAACAAATAAGACATCTATCTCTTTGGCATTCAAACCAGGCAAAAGTGAAACCGCAAGGTCAAACAACCGGGCCCTGTAATTAAAATGAAAAGATAAGTGGACTGTCAGATGATCCCCCAACCCATTAACTGCAGATATAACAATATACAACAGACCAGGGAACTATTACATCACCTCAATAGAGATGGAGAGTTTTCATTTGATGAATCATCAATCTGCATAGAGCCAGATTTTTTAGATCTTTCCGCTTTTCCAGCCTCTTGGGTGGCCCCCAAAAGCCCGTGCATTGTCCTTTTAAAATGTCTGCTAACTACTTCTTTATCTGCTATAGAAGCGATTTCGCCAATTGTGGACTGTCAATGGTATAAACATCGTTATGAACTTCATCGGAGCTCAAAACTACCACAGTAATGGAAGTATGGAACTAGTACATATTTAAATTATATGAATATTATGTTGACTGTTTAATATATCTGGATTACATTTATGCATATCAGCATATATGATGAGCAACAATGCCCAATTGGCATTTTCTGATTCGCAAAAGGGGAAATGGGATAAGTGACTCGTAAACTCCCAAGAAATTCAGATAAAATATTTATGACGTCAATATGCATTTGATGAATATAAGAGGGACAATTACAGAATGATCCCTCATACAACTGATACAAATAAACTACCTGATAACAAAGTTGATGGATCTCTCACTTTCTCAGGTTTAAAGAAGGTTAGAATATATGGCCTAGTTGGCAACAATTCTCCATGTCACAGTAGAATTGTGATTACATATTTATTGTAGTGTTTTAACTTTTGAGATCCACCAACTAATGTGCACAGACCACAGTTCTAAAATTGTAAAAGGATAACTATGACAGACACTTTGCAAGAAATAATAAATGAACGATCAAAACACTGATTGTAAGAATATTTGACCAGATAGGTAATGATCAGTGAGATGAAAAAAGTACCTGCAAACAACCCCCGTCATCGTTTACAGATTCCAGGAAGATCCGAGATAAGACAGATAATAAGTCACGAGCAGACGACTTCAGCACATTCAGATTACCAGCTGCAACCTGTGGGGTATACTGGGCCATGGCTCGCTGTCTAGAAATACTTACTTCAGCAATAGATAAATCAGTTTTTTCTTCCAAAATTTTCTTGTTTTGTTGAATTAGATTTTGCAAACTGGAGCAAATAATTCCACGAATATCATGTTCATCACGAATGGCACTACATAAAGCTCCCTCCAAATCCTTGAAACTTTCAGCAGTATCCAAAGGATAGTTGCAAAAAGAAGGCAACAAGGACCACAGAGAGTATATGAGAGCATCCGCACTCCTTGATGAGTAAACCTGTCCTTCCAGCACAAGCTGCCAAAAGCAATAAGTAAGCAAATGCCAGAATAATGAAGTCAATAAGGACCACAAAGAATCTCATACCTTTTGAGATTTCTGCTTTATCAGTTTAGCCATACTCAAAATTGTCTCTGTAAAGAAGTCCAAACGAGCACCGACAGTATACTGCTTCAAAATTGGAAAGAGCCAAACATTTACCTCAGAAAGGTCATTGGCCTCCAACTTGAGAGGAAGAAAGCTCAAAAATGTTTCAGGCCCCATTGCACCAACAGCTGATCCAACACATTCATGCAGCTACAAATTGAAAAATAGATCCAATGTCTCAGTAAAAAGAGTAAGGATGAGAGATTACTGAAGAAGTACAGCAAATGCATGGATGGTACAACACCATAAAGTAGGAAGAGTGCATTAAAAATGTTTTCCACAAAAGCATATATATACCTGTTTTCTGTAAGAAAAATCTTCATCTGGCAAATTCTGCATGTCAGCCAAGTTTTTAAGGGTTCCCTTCATAAAGTAGGAAGAATAATTCCCTGAATATTCGAAATAATGTTAGCTTCTCTAAGTCACTTTTGGAAAAACCCAATGCAGAAAATAATAACAGGCCACATACAACATCAAGAAGACACATGAACCATGCCTAGAGCAAGAAACTTCACCCCTATTCACCACCATAAAAAAATGAAGGACAAAAGAGAGAGGGAAAAAGCCAGCATTTTCTACACATAATATTGTCCTGATCAGAGAAGCTAGTGACAACAAACACTACTTCATGAAACATTGTACTAAAACCGAGGAGCACAAAAGTAAAAACATAACATGCATTGGAGCAAGGGGGAAAAGAGATACAAATTGAAATAACATTACCTAATTTGTCAAACATTGTTGAAACAACCTGAAACGCCATATCCCAGACATCACTGAACTGATAATCAAGTAAGCTTTCGATAGTTGCACACACTTTTTCAATTATTGTTGGTCCAGACTTTCTTGCATCTAAATTTGAATTTGTAATCTGATCAACTCCCTGTTTGATCAAACCTTCATCAATACAAGCATTAATAAGACTCTTCAATGTCTCTGTAGCTGCAAATATGGCCTCCTCATGCTCAGATGCTAGAATATCTGCCAAAACCAAGAATGAGAAACATCATCTTAACTTTCATTAACCCATAATAACAAGCTATTAAACTCATGAAAAGGACAAATTTTAACCTTTGAGGGAATTGAATACAATGGGAAGCTTGATTACACAAATTTGCCTATTCAGGGAATAAACTTTTCTCATTCCAACATTCAGCAAACGAGCAGTGAATGTCATTCCATCCACAGATGTTTCATTTGTGGAAACATAAAGTGCTAACAAGCACAACAGGTCGAGCAGTGCTTCAGCTGAAACCTCTAGACTTGGGTGGAGACAGATTACATTCAGACTATCAGTAATGCGCCTTGTAACAACTGGCTGGCGCAGATCAAGAAGAGTTTTGAAATACTTGAGAATTATAGATGTATATTTCATTGACATGAGAGGAAGACAGTCTTTTAGAGCATCCAGCATGAAAAGGACCTCTTGAGCTCCTTTCGGCTTTTCATTGGCATTCGATTCTGATCCACCAGCAAGCAGGAGAAACCTTTCAAATATCTTTGTGAGTGCTTCACTAGCAGGTGCCAGAACCGGCGTTCCTTGAAAACTTAACAGGATGTCACGGACACATAAATGAGATTGTCTTCTCACCTGTTCAAAAAATTTTGTTAGGGTGGATTGCTGATCTCCTCATCAAATTAGATAAATTGTTAAAACAAATCAGGAAAATTCATGTATCGAAATTCAGAAAAAGCTATCAAAGCAATAAACAAATTGAATTTCAAGCACTGGCAACTAAAAAGAGCAAGTAAAATCATATCATGCGCAAATGAGAATACAAAATTCACCTTAGGACGCGAATCTGTCATGAACCCTAAAAAAACACCGTACAGCTGCGACAGGTCAGACCAATCGACCTTCCCTCTAATAATCATCAAATGCGATAAGCATTTCAATCCCGAAATGGCGGCGCCATCCGTAACTGAATTGAACCGAATGACACGGACCACGAGGTCCGTCACGAAATCTCCCTTCTTTTTCAAAACCGCTACCGAGATTTTAGGAAGGACGAGAGAGAGAATGGTGGAGAGAGAGCCGACGACGTGGCCGGGCGGGTCAGACGGGGAGGGGGAGGAGAGGAGGCGGTCGAGGGAGGAGCAAGTGGCTCCGAAGTAGGCGATCGGGGTTAGCGGAAGGTTCTGTTCCTTGAGTTCTTGAGCCATAGCGCCGATTGCGGCGCAGAGGTGCTGGTGGTCCTCTTGCATGGAAGTAGAGAAACGAGAGAGGATTGAGGAGCACAAGTCGTCGTCGTCGTGTTCTGACGAGAATGTGAAGCCATCCTCTGTCAAGCCGTCCATGGTTAGAGACTGTGTTGCAGAAAACCTTAGCTAAACTTGAACAAGGAAGAAGGAATTTAGCTAGGGTTTAGGCAATTGGTGATTTGGTTCTTTCAGTTTCAGATTGTGAGGGGTTTTAGTGGATTCAAATTGGTCAGAAATTAATTGGACCGTTTACTGCTGGGATGGATTCGGGCCAGTTTCTTCTCTGGCCCAAAAAAAAAAGAATTCAGATTGTCTTTTTTTCTTTTCTTGTTTTTATTTTTTCAAGTAAAACTTCACTAAACCTCGTTAGAGGTAACCGATAAAATGTCATTACAAACCAGCCTCTCAGCCCAATTAACACTTAACTTATTCTTGTAATAACTTTAGATGCTTAATTACGGAAAAATTAGGCATTCAATAGATTCTCATAGTTATCATGAAATTGATATTTGATAATGTCAAACCAACCCATACCATTTTATCAAAATTATATACTCTGCTTAAGATATTTTATGCAATTTGCTTAATGGTAGAATAAGGGTCCATATTACTTTTATTTTCATTAATTTTACACAATAAATGCACTCAAAACCACACTTATTATTTCTTATTAAATATTTAAATACTAACGATATAGATATAACGTTATTATTATCATTTTAAATTTTGAGGGACGAATTCGTACTCAAAACCTCAATATTGGTATATATCCAATTTTAATTGTTTTGGATTAAGGGTGACAGATGAGAGTTTCCAATTAACTCATTTCCACAATTTATAATCAAATTAAAAGCAAAAACGATTATATATATATAATAATATATTTATAGACTATCCATTTTAATAATATCATACATACAGATTACAGGTTCCTTCATACAAAGAAAAGAAAATACTATTTCACAACCAAAAAAAAAAACACACGGATAGGCGACAAAATAATCAGAACCGTCCATCTTGGATCTAAGGGTTGAAGCGGGGCCTATCACGGGATTCATCGAGACGGTTAATCATGTAGAGAGCGTTACTAGTAACCCTAGCTACACCAGTGATCTTCTTCTTAACATCACTCTTAACTTTGCCGTCGACGTCTTCAAACCCATCGAGACACGTGTCCTCGTTCGTCAAAGCCGCACTAGCCCAAGTCTCGGCATTATTCATCTGCCAACTAAACGTCTCGCCTCTCAAATGCTTGAGTTCACTCAGTGTCTTGCCTAGCTCCTCCACCGAGTCAGAAAGTTGCTCCACGCAGTCACTCAGCGCGACTCGCTCTCTTTTGTTTATCCCTTTGTTGACGCTAGAGGAGACTTGTGTTAGGTATTTGGACACTTTTCTGGCTCGAGAGAGGCTGACTTTCACGGCCGCTTGTGCCAGGTCACGATGGGTCTTGGCCGGCCCCTTGTAGGAGGAGAGTGTGCGGAGGCAAATGGTCGGATAGTTGGCGTGCAAGCATGCTGAGTGGATAAGATCTCCCGTCTTGTCGTGGTTGTTTTTGGTGGCAGAGCAGGAGATCAGCCAGAAGGAGAAGAACACAGCTGTGAGGAAATATAGTAGTGGGTGGTTAGACATTGTTGATGACCGAGAGATCTGGGGAAAAATAAAAATAAAAATAAAAAGAAAAAGAAGAAGAAGAAGAGCAGTGAAGCAGTGAAGAGTGTCACCAAAGAGACTGGTTTGTTTTATAGGGGTGGGTGCGTGATATTTTTTTATTATAAATTGGCGGTGCAATGCAAATATTAAAATTTTGCCCTTTATTTTTTATCAGTTCTATATGGTTTTTGTTTTGATTTGAGTGAATTATTAAGGGTATTTTGGTAAACAAAAAGATGGTGGTCAATAAGAGCAGTAAATGCACCGCCGATTGCAGATGTAATGTAAGTTTTTCTCCGCCAACCAGAGCCAGCCCAACAGAACAACACCAAATTTATTGGCAGAAATTTGCAAGCCTCTGCATTTTCATGTTAAAAATGTAAAAGAGAGTTGGGAATCTGATTGGTGACAGTGAATATGGAATCCTGCAGAGATAGGGCCCTGTTACAAGTAAATAATTGAATGCAATCTGAGCAAAAGGAAGAATTTCTTTGGTCCCATCCTTATAGGCATTATTAGCCATTGAAGCCATGAAACAGAGCATGTGCCGTAAACAGAATCGCAGGGCGTGACACATACCCCACCATGCTTTTGCTGCTATACGGGATAGAGAATCACACATTCACTCCACGGTAAAAACACAAGCAGTGTTTGCCTTGTCAATTCATTATCTTAAATGATTCCAACATTTCCTTTGTTACCTTTTGATGTCAGACCATACATATTTATTAACATGTTTTGTTAGATTATTAGAATTGATTTCTTCCCAACAACGTTGCCGATAATAGATAACGTTACTGTGATTGATCTTGGCATCTGAGATCTAATAAATTTATATAAGTATATGACAGTGCATGGTTTCACCTAATTCAATTCGATGACTTTTTTTTTCTAGCAGATTGTTAAGTTTTCAAGCCCATGGAGGAAAATCGGCCGGTGCCTTTCAAGAAATTATTGAGTTTGATTTCCTAGTTTCTGCTTCAACTACTCCATAACGGGGCTGTCTTGCTATTCTTACCAAAACAATGAAAACGGAAGTCGGAAATAAAAAGTCTTGCGTCAGCAATTTCTAATGAAAACGGAAATGCAATAATGGTTCCATTAATAGATACTCATTAATTAGATTGTTTGTATTCCAGCACATATCATAGTCTGATGGAGCAATTTCTTGGACCACTCTAATCAAGTCGCATTGCTAGATTGACTTTATGTATCTAACTACCCGTAAATAAATCGCATATCATATCTCCTTTCATATTAGTGGTAGGGGTGTTTAAGTTATCTCATAATGTACATTTTATAGTATGTGTGTGAAGCTCTCTGATGTAGTGGAATAGATATCTAAACTACATATGTAATGTCCGATTCCAACAAACCCCTAAATCTTGACATGACTCGATCATTCAATGTTAGAATTTATTTTAATTTTGTAATATATTTTTTTAAAAAGTAACCTATAAATCCTTTAATTATAAAATATAATTACTATCAATCGACTAACACTATGTTTGGATTGGTGGGAAAGAAAGGAAAGAAAATGATAAGTTAGGAGGAGGAAAGGAAAAGAAAGGAGAGGAAAAATAGTGTTTTTAGTGATAGTTGTTCGAATGGAATGAATAAAACGGAAAGGAAAGGAAGCAAATGAGGTTAGTTTTGGAATATTGAAAAAAATCATTAACTTTTAATTCTTTTCCATCCTTTTCCGTCCAATTTTGGAGAGAAACCAAATTGGATAAAACAAGAAGAAACTATTCCCTCCCTTTCCTTCCCTTTCCCCCCCTTTCCCTCCTTATCCTTTCATTTCCTTTCTTTTCCTTCTCATTTAATAATTAAAACAAAAGATAAGAAATACATCAATTTCCTTTCTCTCCTATTCCACCAAACCAAACCTAGTGTAAAGTTCCAAACCTAATAATGTATCAACATTGTAGAACAATGTGCAATGTTTTATCGGTCATCATCATGGGAGAAAATCGTCTATGGGTCCATCTCACAGCTGTTGAGGGTGAGATGGACCCGATCAAAGTGTGTCATATGGCACAACCATTAAAAACAAAATATACATTTTCTTTTGGCCTTTTATCATTCTAGAATCTTTTCAAATTTTTTGTTATCTTCTCAACACACCCACAAACATCTCTTACCAAATCAGTTTTTTTTTTTTCTTCTTTTTTTCTAGATTTTTATATTCACTTTCTTCTGAAATTTTTATCTAAGAGCATCTCCGAAGCAAATATGCATTTGGAGAAAATTGACTGCCACATAGGATAGATAGTTAAAAAGTTAGAAAAACTCTCTCCAGTAATTATCTAAATATGGAGATGATGTGGCAAAAAAAAAAAAAAAAAAAAAGCTAGAGAACATGGGGTTGGGTTTCTAAGAGCATCTCCAATGTAAATATGCATTTTGAGAAAATTAACTGTCACATAGGATAGATTTTTAAAAAGTTATAAAAACTCTCTCTAATTCAATTATTTAACTTCAATATGGAGATGATGTGGCAAAACAAAAGTTAGAGAATATGAAGTTGGGTTTATAATTCTAAAAACTCTCATAGAAATGCTGATTAGGATTTATAACTCTTCTCACCAATAATATTAAAGCTCATTTAATTGTAAAATAAAAGAGGAGAGAGAGTGGAATAATTGTTTTATTATGATTGGTCATAAAATAGATACATATTTGACTTTTGATAATTGCATTGGAGATGCGAATATGTATTTCTCTAATATTTTTTTCCAAAAGTGAGTCCATGACGAATGAAAATGCTGATGTGTCACTATTTAGAAACTTAAAAATGCATATTTGCATTGGAGATGTTCTAGGTTATTATACGTTTGTTTTTTTTCCTCTTTTCTTTTTTTTCCCTCTTACTCTCACATAGTCACATCTCAATTTCATCTGATAATGGAAGAGGAGAAAAAAGAAATATAATTATTTTTCATTTTTTTTAAATGAAATATAACAAGCCTAAGTAGTGTTTGTGTTTATGAACAAATCGAAGATTTGGTGTTTGGTGTCCTTTGGATCGAAAAGATAATAATGGAAGAGGAGAAAAAAGAAATATAATTATTTTTCATTTTTTTTAAATGAAATATAACAAGCCTAAGTAGTGTTCGTATTTATGAACAGATCGAAGATTTGGTGTTTGGTGTCCTCCGGATCGAAAAGATATATATATAAATTAAAAGATATAAATCTTTCACCAAAAGGAAAGATATATATAAATCAAATAGGTTTTTCTACATTGCTGTTAATAGTAGGATTACTAGATAGTTATATAAGATAGTTGATTACCTTTTGTTTTATTTTTAATTTTTTAATTTTTAAATCCTTAATTTTATATATCCTTTAATTGAAATCTAAAGACTGAAATTGATCTGGTAACCTTACTGTTAATAGTAATTTAGTCAAACCCTAAATCAAATAATATATTATCCAAAAAGGAACAGAAAAATAAAAAGAAAGTGAAGTTACTATTGAAATCTTTTTAATCTTAAGATTGAAAAGAAAGAGAAGTTAACGGAGTTTGACATGGGTGAGATGAGAGAAAGGGGAATAGAAAATTTTATTTAAAAAAAAAAAAGAGCAAAAAAATTGGGAAAAATATTTTTTCAGTTTTATCGGTCCTATGTGTTCCAAATCATTCAGATAAAATAAAAAAAAAATAAAAAAAAAAGTTGTTTTTTAGGAATAAATTCAAAAATATCCATCCATGATTGCTTTTTTTTTTTTTTGGACATCACCATCCATGATTACGCAAACTATTGTTACTGCTATCATAGTTAACTCCAATTTATAAATAAAAGAAAAATATAGTAAATAAGCAATCAAATGCCAATATCACACCACGTGGCATAGCGATCGGAAATATTAGAGTAATCAGCAACGGTGGCGAATCAAAATATGAAAATCATTTGAGATGAATCACTTGTGTAGGACGGTCTCACGGGCGGTGAGACCCTCCAATGAAAATGATATATATATATATATATATAATATGCAGTCTTTCTATTGTCAGTTCGTCCTAACAATAAATATATCAGGACGAAAAATATAGACCACAGATTATGGAAAAGTTTTGACAAATACATACACTTTGAATCAAAATATGTAAATCTAATGGTCTAATATAACATGTCCCATTTTTATTCGATGGTCTCACCACATTGGCGGTATGAAACCGTACCATGTAAATTTTCCCTCGGTTATTGAATTGAGGTCAGCCTTATCTAGTTATCTCTAATAGTTCATCGACGTTGATTTAAATATATGGTCTTGTGTCATCTAAACATAACACAGTATCGGTCCGTTTGGTGGTGACAGAAGTGTTTGGGTTGGGAGGTTGACAGCAGAAGCCGCACCCCAAACAAGAGCAGCTGATTGCTGATAACTGATAAGGCTTGCATGATGAAAGATTGGCTGGATCACTGTATACGGTGAGCGTCAGCGAGTGGTGGTGGGGCCTCCATCAGAGGGCCCTCCTCATTCAATTGGGTTGGGCCGGGCTGCATCTAACCGTCTATTGTTTCATGTCTGATGGGACCCTCCATGTTTAGATGCGGCCTCATATGTCACCATGAGTATGCAACTTTGAAAGTGGCAACACGCCAACACCCAATAAGAACATGGATCCTACCCTTATTTTGCAACTTATTTAATTTAATTTTGTTTTTGCTCTCGAATTTATTTGTCATTATGGGAAAATAATGTTGACACCAATAATTTTTTTTTATTTTTTTTTCTTCTTCTGGGCATACAATCTAGTGGAGGAGCTGATGTTAATGTTTTAGAACATGTTTTGTATACTGCATACAGCTGTATATTAACAGAAGAAAAACAATAAAACTTCACTTGAAATACAGGAATTATATATTGATGTTTGCTTGTATTTATATTAGACTAATCATTTATCCCAAATATGGTACATGCAATTATGCAAACGTGCAATGCAAAGTTATATCAAAGGAGGATTATAATGGTGTGTGCAAATTGCAATAAATAAGGTATTACATACAAACTTTTATCACAATAATAATAATAGCTGCAAAAGTACAAAGTCAATTTCAGGATTGGATGATCTATAAAGACATTTATCTCTAGGTAAGTCCATCCAATCAATGACCGAGTTAAATTTTCAAGACACCAATGTGGTTTAGGGGTTCGTTGAGCCCTAACTGTACAAGCACGACCCGAAATGCAACTCTTATTTCGGTCATAGGTTGGATTTTGGTGCAAAATACAAACCCAAAGAAGATTCGAGTTAAATAAAAAAAAAAAAATGAACCCGAAAATTTAAAGAACTCAAATTCAAAACGACGTTATTTTGGATAAATTAAAATTGAAAACTCAAAACAACATCATTTGGAGTTTATGGATTAAAACCTGAACGCAAATAATATTTTGTGTTCATGTGAAGGTTCAAATATTGTCAAATCCTGTAAGTGGAAGCCGAAACCGGCAAAATTATTTGGATTCTTGGTTGAGTTTGGTTTGGAAAATATTTCATAAACCCGATCTGTTGTCAACCCAATCAAATACTCAAGGTGCCCTTGGTATTATAAAAAAAAAAAAAAAATCCGGTTTAAAAAGGCCGAGAAGGCAAAAGGGAATAATTTTAAGTTAATATATATTATATATAATGAAGGATTCCAATGGAGATTTCAAGAGAATGACCATGGGCCTCTGCAGGCCTTTTTATAGTTTTGTGATTTTGTATTTGAATCTAATGATCGAGGAACTCGTGGGGTTTTTTTTATTTTTTTTATTTTTTATTTTATTATTTTATTATTATTATTATTATTTTAGAATTAAAGAGGTTTTATATTATTCAAATATTTTATCCAAATTTATACTCAAAGTATTGAGTTGTAATCGCCATATAAATAATGACATGATCAGTGATGATCTAATAGAAGATGTGTTAGTGTGTGTTTGATATGGCTTTTGTAAACGCAAAAAGTACTTTTTTTAATTCTAAAAGTTGTTTTAAAGTTTTTTTGAGTTGTTTGACAAAACTCAAAACAACTTTTTTAATATATGAATTGTTTTATCTATCCTTTATAAAAGCTATTTTAGGCATATTAGAAGAAGCCTAAAATTTGGGGTTTTCCAAAAAGGTTTTTTATTTTTAATTATTTTATTTTTATTTTTAGTTTTTTTAAAATATATGAACTGTCTCAACTACTCTTTTAATTTTAGATATTCCACCATACAACTATTTCATTATAAATACAATGTCAATATTTTTTTTTTTGTAATTTATATAACCAAAAACTCATTTTGTTAAAAGCTTTACTCAATAAAAGTTATATTAGTAAAATATATACTCTAGAAGCCCTACTTCAAAAGTCATACCAAACACATCCATAGTAACAATCATACCACTTATCATTTGAAAATGAATTTTGATAAAACAATTTGGACAATCTACCATTAGTTTTGATTTCATGTGTTTATTTCTTTGACTAGATCGAGACGGTCTTGAAAAAAATGGTATGCATTTGATAAAATTTTCATTGCTACTTCAAGTTATGATGGGTGTGTTGGTGTTGGTATTGTCATTAGGGATGTTTTGGGTTTCGTTATGGCTTTTTGTGGTTTGCGGTTTATAGCTGGTACAAATTTTTGGGCTGCCAATGCTTTGGCAATTCTTAAATGTTTTCACTGTAAAGAAGGATGATGATCAACAACCAGCAACATCTAGAAGCCAAAGCTCAATCAAATAATCAACCATAACAGAATGAATGAGTCAACAAATATCTGTAGCAAATATCTGTAACAGAATAAAGCTGAGTCAGCATTCTGTTGTGAGCAAGAAGAGTTATTGGCCCCAGAACTAAATCGGGGAAAACTTTCCCGCCTAAATCAGTAAAACATTCTAGAAGATCAAAATAATTAGACGATCCTGATTGCATCATACTAGTGTCAATCAGAGTTGTTAGTATCTGTATAAAAGGTGTACCGTACAACATTCATCATTCATTCAATACAATGAAGAAAAATATCACAATGTTCACACAAACTTCTTCTCTGTTTTTCCTTTTATTTTTGTTCTAGTTCTTAAAAAACTTTAACATGGTATCAGAGCTCTGAAGATCAGAGGCCATGGATCCATCTTCAAGCTCACATCCATGCAACACTCAGATCTTTGATGATCAAGATGAGCCTGTTCTCATGAAGAAGCAAAGAGAGGCTAGATCAAATCTGATCGCAAAGAATCTGAACTTTAGTCTGCCAATAAAGTTGAATCAAAACAACTTTACATTCTGGAAGGCTCAGATCATGCCAATAGTGCGAGCTTTTGATCTGGAAGAGTTTCTGCTAGGATCGATCAGATGTCCACAGAAATATACTGAAGAAACTGGTGAGTCCACTCTATCTATCAGTGATGACTATCTTAATTGGAAGAAGATAGATCAATTGTTAGTTGGCTGGATTTTCTCAACCTTGAGTGAATTAGTGTTGGCTCAAGTTACACAATGTATAACGGCTTGTGAGACCTGGAGATGCATCACTCAGCTACACTCACAGAGTTCAATGGCTAGGAAGATGCATTTGAAAAATCAATTGCAAGTGATGAAAAAAGGCTCACTAAGCATCAATGAATATATCGTCAAGAAGAAGAGCTTATCAGATGCACTAATAGGTGCAGGACAAGATGTCAGTGAGCAAGATCTGATAGGTTATGTACTTGGAGGCCTAGGTTAAGAATATGATCCTGTTGTGGTAGCTGTCACGTCCAAAAGTGATGAAATCACCTTGCAACAAGCTCAGTTTCTCTTGATGAGTTTTGAAGCAAGACTAGAAGAATTTGCTTCCTCTGTGGAGTTGCCAAATGTCTCAGCCAATATGCACATGACTCAAAGAGGAGGCACAACCAATTTTCAGAGATCTGGACAGTATCGAGGAAGAGCTAGAGGCAGAGCTAGAGGAAGAGGAAATGGTCGATCAAACAACTCTAGGCCTGTCTGTCAGGTGTGTGGAAAAATTGGAAATACTGCTAACATTTGCTATCACAGGTTTGATCAAACCTATAGTGGTAATCAAGCAAGCTATAGTGGGAATCAGTCAAGGCAATCTTCTTCACCTCAGGGAAATCTTGCTCACTCTGTTGAAGGCACACATGCACATGACAACTCTTATCAAGTTAACAACAACAGCTTAAATGCAATGTCAGCCAATGCAGCATCAGTTGGTGATTCACAGTGGTATATTGACAGTGGAGCCACTAATCACATCACTCCAGACTTCAACAATCTTGCAATCAGCTCCGAATACAGAGATAATGAGAGGTTGGCTGTAGGTAATGGTCAAACTCTCACTATTTCTCACATTGGCCATTTAAGAGTTTTGTCAGATATTACACCTAATTATTCTATATCTCTCAAGAACATATTATATGTGCCTGGAATTAAAAAGAATATGCTCAGTATTACTCAACTCACTAGAGATAATGCCATTGAAGTTGAATTTAATTCAAAATTTTGCTTTGTAAAGGACAAGGTCACGAAGAGAATCGTGCTTAAGGGAGTTCTCAAAGATGGTTTATATCAAATTGTTCTTCAAAACTCTGAGAAGATTCTGAAGTCAAGAAGTGGGTCGACCAATATCAGTCATATGTCTAATTGCTTAGTTTCTAGTATTTCCAGCTTTGAAAATAAAACATCTGCTACATCTGTTGCATATGATGGTCATGCTTGACTAGCCTCTTTTGGACTCTCGCAATAGTACGAGGTCGAAGAGTAGCACAATGAAAAATAAAAGTTCGTTCCCACAAGGATTGAGTGACCGATTACCGAAATTGATTAGTTCCAAAGCTATTCAAACAAGCAATAATCAATGATGGATTATACTACTCAATTATAATTTAAACTACACTAATGCAATAATTGGAAATAAGCAAGTAAACAAACTTGAACAAAGGCAAACACAAACAAGTGATTGTATCTCGTATGGGAAATTAGGCTAAGACCTTGAATCCACCTATCCAATTCTCATCAATTTTAGGCACATCATTTGAAGTAAAGTATGCAAGTGTGTGTGTAGATTCGTGATACCCTCAATTAGTCTCTAACCTCTCTCAAGTGATAAAGACAATATTTATATGCACCAACAACCTATTTCTCAATGATTATCCGAACTACATATAAATTCATTAAGTTTCGTGGCACACAAATTGAATCCTAGAGGCTAGCATCGCATATCTCTATCTTACCAACCTCTATCACTCATTTCATCGAGCACGTTGTGTGCTTCTCCTCTCGGTACTTCACACAACAACCAAACAATTACTAAATGCTAGCTAAACATTCAATAATGATTAAGAACATGAAATAAGCATACACAACACAAACAATGATGATAAAGTGATGGCCTTGATTAATAATTCATGGAAAAGGCTTCATCTTGGCCTTAGCCAAGGAAGTTTAGTTCATAGTACAATAAATGACTACAAAATATGAGTAATAAGTATAAGTCATAATCAAAGATGAATAAATGTAAAGAGAGAAAGGTTTAGAGTAAACTAATGTGAAGAACTCCTCCTCTCTTGTTTGGATGTGCTTGACTTCTTCTCTCCTTGACTTCTCTTGCTCCAAGATGAGGTTTTTATGGTGGGTTTTGGTGAGGAAATGAGGTGGTGAGGTGAGAAATGAGTTTAGATGATGATTTGATGAAGGATGTGGGTGATTTGGTGAAGGATTTTGGTGAAAGAAGTGTTCTTGGGTGTTTGGGAGTGAAGTGGAGGTGTTTTGGAGCTCAATGGTCGTGCAAGAGGTCAGGCAAAAGAAGCTGAAGGGAGGTATTTATAGTGGGTGAAATTAGGGCACGAAAACCTAGAGAAAGCTAAGCTGGATCACTGTGGCGCTGGTGTGGCGCTGGTCGTCCAGCGTAAAACCGAGGGGCGCCGGTCCAGCGCATAACCAGCGGCACGTTTCTGCTCGAGATGCGCTGGTGGAGCGCTGGTGGAAGCGCTGGTCGTCCAGCGTAAAACCGAGGGGCGCCGGTCCAGCGCACGACCAGCGGCACGTTTCTGCCCAAGATGCGCTGGTGGAAGCGCTGGTCGTCAGGCGCTGGTTCCTTCTTCAGCTCTTCAACTGCTCTCTTTTGCTCCAATGCTGCCCAATTTAGCTATGTTTCCCCTTGATTGCTGAAGAGGCCTGCACAAGCTCATTTACACATTAAAGATACCGGTTTTACCCGGAAAACGAAGGCAAATGATAGGTAAAACGGGGCTACATCAAGTGTAGAAATAGGCATTATCAAATACCCTCAAACCTATCTTTTGCTCGTCCCCGAGCAAAACCAAAGCAAACAAAATTAAGGTAATCCTACTAGAAACTAAAGAAAAGAAAACACCACTTTCGTGGGTGACACGATGGCACTTGGCATGTGCCACAAGCCTTTTAAACCCCTAGGCGATCCCTAGTGGACGAGTGAAGTCTCGTGAGGGCCTACAGAACGGTACCCACAAACGTGTTTTCTACTGAGTCAACAAAAGATGAGATGCGACATTGGATGAACCGTAAAGTAGACACAAGCATGCCAAGATCATTGAGTGCAATCTAGAGGTGTGATAGCCAAGGTGCTACAACACTAATGATTGCAATTCCGGACTTCTTAGTGAATTTAGTATCAAAAGCATCGAACACAAGAGTCATTGATAACATTTCGCTTTGACTCTAAGCCTCTCTTGGGTTCTCTCATTATTTTATCACACCGAACCTAGGCTCACTCATCAAACATATGCGAGTTGGAGTTTATGCACAAAGAAATTTTCAAAATTAAAACGCATATGATAAGTTTTTAAGAACGCTCATACTTTCATGCAAATAAACCTCAAGAATGGAATCAAGCATTAAGAACACCCTTGTTTTCAAGCTAGACTCTCCCTAAAGATCAATTAGGACTTCTTTTAAGTGCACGCGAGTTTGATGGCGATGGAGAAGTTGGGAGGATATGGAGTTATTGGTGAACCAATGATCATGCTAGAGTTTTCTACTTAGCACACTTTGTAATCCCTTCTTAGCGTCTAGGCATTTTATTGACTTTAAGAACTTTGTACAATTGTGGTTGCTTAGTATTTGAGCAACTTTTTCTCTTCTTTTTTTTTTTTTATTTTTTTTTTTTATGATAAAGTAAATTTACAAAAATACCTAAGTACACGCTACTTGGATGGTACATTTCTTTTTGAGCTTCAATTTCTCTCTTAGTACCTTCTAGCCATGATCAATGTATGGAATGGTCTGGTGTTTGAGTTTGATGTGGTGTAAATGTAAGGTGGGTGGATATGGTGATTGAGTTTAGTGTGAAGGCCTACATTCTTTGGAAATTAAAGCGCACACACAAGGCTTAAGGATGTGTTTGGGCCATTTTGAGTGACTAACACACATTGCCTACGTCATCTCTAAAGGTACGAGTCTAGCAAGCCAACAAGGGAAACACATGAGGTAAAAATATTAAAGATTTGTTCTTTAATGCTCAATGCAATGAAAAGAGGTTCTTTTTATTATGCCTAATATCTACATGATGAGTGTTTAGAGAATAGAAATAATAATAAAAAAATTCACTCTTGTGGACGCAATATTTGGGCTATGAAGCTCACATGGGTAGTCTCCACTAATGATCTAGACATCTCAAGCGCGCTACCTCATTCACTAAAACACAAAATGAGTCCGGTAGGATGCGTGCAAGCAATGTGGTGCAACTTTGACCAACACGGCCTCCCTTAATAACGCATGGCATGCAAAAAGTGCCTACAACGGCTCAACCCAAAGGCATCTTAACAAGCAGCCCTTACTGCTCTAGATTTTGACTCGAAATGGTAGAAAATTGACAAAATTTGGCTATAAGCCCACACAATCATGCAACTTTTATTTATTTATTTATTATTATTATTATTTTTTTTTTTGATATAAATATAAATATAATAGCATACAAGACACTCATGCAAGAAAAAAAAATAAAATAAAACAAAAATGAAAGACGCGAGAGGGTCACTAGATGGCCGCACCCCCAAACCTAAACGAAACATTGTCCCCAATGTTTGCACATAGAAAGGATTGGACAATGTAAGCTTAGAAGCGGGAGAGAAGCCAAAGTAAACAACCCTAACACAAACAAAACCTAAAGACTATGCACAATACAACTCCGCAATTTAAAAGTAAACAAAAGCAAAGATAAATAAAGTAACTAATGAGAAAGTAGAAAGGCAATAAAAGCAAAAAGATAAGAGTCTAAAACTGGAAACTAGAAAATCCGAGATAAAAGCATGCAAAAGGTAACTACAAGTTCCAAAACCAAAAGATGAGCGAAAAAATAAAATAAAAACAACTATCCAGTTAAGCATTCAACCGTGAAAATAAAAAGCTAATGAAAGAGGATAAAAATGGAGCAAAAGGTGGCATGAAATGGTTAGCTCGGTCAATCCTGCTCCCTTGAACCTTGGCCTCTCCTTATCCTCTCAATGTCTGCAGGCGTCATATCGTCAGGCACATAATCAGCAGCTGAGAAACCCGGGGCATTGCCAGATAGTGGTGGTGGTGGCCTCCTGCGGCGCTCTCTCCTCTGATAAGTCTGAACACCAAGTTGGGTTCTCAAAGCAGCCACGTCAACTCTAAGATCCTCAATTTCGGCATCCTGCTCCCGCTGCTCATGCAAGTAATCACCCCAATTCTGAACGAGGGTATCCATCTTTCCTTCCATGCGAATTTGATTGGTCTGACTAGTTTTAAATGCTCCCACTAACCAATCCAATTTTTCATGATCGAGCCGCTCTCCTCAGGGCTTTCTTCATGCAAGTCGTCACCTGAAGCCTCAAAATCATGGTCATCCTCATCAGACTCCTCAGGACCGGAGTCTCCTTCTGAAGGAACAGGTGCCGTTGTCCTTTGTCTCTTTGCCCCCTTACCCTTGCTCAAGGAATCCGTCCATGAACGGAGACTTACGGCCGCCCAACCACCGATCTGAATGTTATCATTGTCATAATCTGGGACCCCTGCATCCTTGCACAGTTGAGTGATCAAACACGGAAAAGGAATGGGTTTCTTGGCTTGCTTCTTCTTTTCCTTGAGGTCAATATCCCCTGCGTCGTTAATTTCGGCCTTAATAATCCTCCCAATATCCATTGGGGCCTTGGAGATGAAGGATGCTAACAATTCGGCCTTCTTCACTGCTATTGAGCTTACATGGGTTCCGGGCTTTAGGGATGCCGAGATGAAAAGGCTCAAGATAGCTAAGTCCTTTGGCAACTGAGATTGCTTCAATAGATGTTTCCTATTCCACCTGTCATCTTCATTTCCCCTCAGAAGTTTAGCTAGCTGCCCATTTGACCCGTCAAAAGTCTTGTATCCAAGGGGTAGTACATCTTGGGGGATCGGGGTTGTGCCAAAGTAGTTGTTGATGATGTCCTCAGTGGCCTGCACCTCAATTCCTCGTACTAGAACTGAACCTCCTGCAATGAATGTCTTCGGGACCATGCTTGCGTAGAAATCTCTAACCAAAGTGACATTAGCCACAACCGGATGCTGCACGAATTTCTCCCAAACCCTATCTTCAACTATTTTGGGCAAGGAAGTGTCCTTGAGTTCGGCTAGGTGGATTCCTCTCTCATAGATAATGGCATGGGTTTGAAGCTTTTGAAGCCTCCGAGTGTATTCTCTATTCACAACAAGTGGTTCTGGAGCTTTCTTTTTTCTGCTCTGAGATGTTCCTTCAACAGGCATCTTAGCTTTACCCCCAGCAAGTGATTTCCAAAAAAAATTGGGCAGAGTTTCAGCTGAAAATCAGTCAATCCGACCCCCACACTTTACACAAAATATCACTAGGCACAACCACACTTAGCTCTAACACTTCAAAAAAATTTACTCCACACCAATTGCAATGCCAATCCACAACACAACCCCAAGTTGAAGCTTCAACTGTGCCGAATTTTTCACAATATACCCAACCACAACCAAATCACACCACCAATGTTCCAAAGATGTGCAAAGAAGCAAAATAAACCAAACCCATGCAATAATTTATCCAATATTGGTCAAGATAGGTCCCAAAATCAAAGTTTTCTTACAAATCCCCAATTTCGAAACCCTAACCACAAAAAATTCCCAAATCTATGCCCTAGCTTGTGTAGAGAGGGTTTTGGTGAAGATTAGGATGCATTTGAACTAAAAACAAAAGGGTTTGAGAGGGGACTTACCAATTTTCGTGCTTGAGAGCCTTAAGAGTGCTTGAGAGAAAGTTTGGATTGAGTTTGAATGTGTGCAGCAACTGCAGCTGGAGGGAATTTATCGCCCAGAATTTCCTATGTGCGCTGGTCGTCCAGCGCATGACCGGCGCTTGTCGTCCAGCGCACATGCCTTCGTCGCCCAAAACGACCGCGTTTGAATAAGTGATGGGGACTCCTCCTTTTTGCCTTGGGCGCTGGTCGTCAGGCGCAAGACCAGCGCACGACACCAGCGCAACTAGGACAGTGAGTTGCCGCTGGTACAGCGCTGGTCGTGGCGCTGGTTGTCCAGCGCACGACCTGGATTTTGCTGCATTTGACCCCCTTTTGCACCTATTTTGCATACAAAGTCTCCCAAACACAATTTTGAGTGCTGCACATTCATAAACTCACAAAGAGGGTTACATGCATGGGTTCAAAAAGAAAATTGAAAAAAAAAATTCGAAGAAAAATTGAAATAAAAAGTGAAATAACTAAATAGATAAATAAATAAAATACTCAAACTCAATTAAATTAAACTAAACTAAACTAAACTTGAGTTCCTCAAACCTAAATTGCGCAATGTCCACGTTGTGCACACACTTATCAAAAGAAAACACAAAGCACAACTCAAGTTCGGAGAGGGAGAATTCAATCCCAAAATAAACTAGAATTCAAGAAAGCAATTAAATCTACCTACTATTTACAAAAAGTACCTCCCTTGGATGAATGAGTCAAGTTGGTTCTTTGAGCAAGGCCATTGACTTGGGCTCATCAAACACCCCTTTCCTTTTCAACTTATATGAGGCATAGAATGTCCTCACCCAAAACCCATTCACGTTCTTTGTTTCTTCAACCGCACATGTGCTCTTCCTCTTATCCCTTTTTTCCATTTTCCTCTCATCTTTAACCGGAGGGGTTGCTTGGATCTTGTTCACCACTCCATGTGAACCTATTTTGTGGCTCGCCTTAATCTTCTTTCTTGTAACCCCATGCTCAAAGGTAGATTTAGGCGGCTCTTTCGGAATGTCTCTTCCGATTAAAACTTCCCCCACGGGAGGATCAACAACCTCAACTCTTAAACATGCTTCGGATAGTGACGGGCTCTCGGTGGCCTTGAACATGTCGAACACAACTTTTTCATCTTCAATCCTTAAGGTCAACTTGTCTTCCTTGTGATCGATCAAGGCCCCACTAGTCTTCAAGAATGGCCTCCCAAGAATTAACGGGATCTCAACATCTTCTTCCATTTCTAAAATTACAAAATCAACCGGGAAGAAGAATTTACCCACTTTCATCAAAACATCTTCTATAATTCCGTATGGGTGCTTGATAGATCGATCCGCCAATTGGAGAGTCACTCTTGTAGACTTCACTTTTCCCAATCCCAACTTTTTGAAAATGGAGAATGGCATCAAGTTGATGCTCGCTCCCGAGTCTAATAGTGCTTGTCCGAACTCCAAATTCCCAATGGTACATGGTATTGTAAATTTGCCGTGGTCCTTTAGCTTAGGTGGGAGCTTGTTTTGTAGGATTGCACTACATTCTTCCGTTAGTGCCACCGTCTCAAATTCTTCTAGCTTCCGTTTGTTGGAAAGTAAGTCCTTCAAGAACTTGACATAAGTGGGCATTTGTGCTAGGGCTTCGGCAAATGGAATATTAATATGGAGCTTCTTAAACACTTCCAAGAACTTTGCGAATTGATGGGCATCCTTGTGTTTCCTCAACCTTTGGGGGTATGGGATTGGAGGAACATAAGCTTTGACTTGGGGTTGTGGAGGAGGATCTTATGATGTGGTAGGCACGTTATCATGACTAGAATTCTTCTTTTCTTCTACAACATCTTCTTCCTCTATACCCTCTTCTTCTACAACAATTTCTTCTCCCATCCCGAAGTTTTTCGGTAACTCAACCTCTTTTCCACTTCTTAATGAAATGGCATTGCATTGCTCTTTGGGGTTGACCACCGTGTTGCTTGGTAGTGTCCCTTGTTGCCTCCCTTGGATTGCCCTTGCCAATTGCCCAACTTGCGTTTCCAAGTTTTGGATTGAGGCCTGTGAATGTTGAGCAACTTGGTCAATCTTCGTGTCAAGCTTCCTCAAGGCTAAGTCTTGGGTCTCCATCCTAGTGTCTAACTTTCCCATGTATCTAGAGAACATTTCCTCTAGGTTAGACTTTCTCTCCACTTGGTTATTCGGGGCTTGGTTAGGGTAATTTTGTTGGGGAGGTTGTCTTTGGTTGAGGTTTTGTTGATGTTGGGGTTGATTGTCCTTCCATGACAAGTTTTGGTTGTTTCTCCATGGCGGGTTGTATGTGTTTTGGTAGGAATTGTTTTGGGGATTTTGGGTGGCATGGTGTTGTTGGGGTGGATTTTGAAAGTTCCGGTTGTAGTTCACAAAGGATACTTGTTCTGACGAGCTTGAAGCAAACGGGCTTCCAACTTGACAATCCACGCTAGAGTGTGGCCCCAAACACCATTCACATTGAGCTACTTGCACATTACTAGGCCCCGCACTCATCTTGCTCATTTGATTTTGAAGTGCCGCTAGTTGAGCCTTCACACTTGTCAACTCATCAACTTCTAACTTGCCCGGAATCTTCTTCGGTACTTGCCTTTGGTTTCCCCATTGGCTATTGTTGAGTGCCATCTCCTCTAAGAGTTCATTGGCCGCATCCATTGATTTGCTCATCAACGAACCTCCAGCAGCCGCATCCACTAAGTTCCTTGTTGACACTGTAATTCCTTGGTAAAAAGCTTGCAAAGTCTACCACTTTGCAAGACCATTGTGAGGACATCTCCTTTGAAGTTCCTTAAACCTCTCCCAAGCTTCGTAGAGACTCTCATTCTCATATTGTTGGAAAGAAAGAATTTCATTCCTAAGACGAGCGGCCTTCCCTGGTGGAAAATATCTATTCAAAAAGGCTTGGGCCAACTGATCAAAGGTGGTGATTGAGTTTGGTTGTTGGGAGTTCAACCATATCCTTACATCATTTCCCAAAGAGAACGGGAACAACTTCAACTTAATAAAATCGTCAGGAATCCCATTGTACTTGAAGGTGTCACAAATCTCGTTGAATTTCTGAAGGTGTAGGTTCGGATCATCATTCACCAAGCCATTGAACATGCAAGTAGTGCCAATCATCTGAATAATCGACGGTTTGATCTCAAAGGAATTTGCTGCAATTGTTGGTCGACGAATGGACGACTGGTTCATCTCAACTCTAGGCATTGTATAATCCCGTAGAGTACGCTCATCTCCAACATGAGGCAACCCTTCTTGCATTGGATTGGCTTGAGGAGGCAATTCCTCTTGATTTTGATTTGCCACATTTGGCACTCCCATGTGCCCTAACTGTGCATTATGGTCACCCATTTCTGCTCTTCTCAACCTTGCCTCACGTCTATTTCTTCGAGCTATCTTCTCAATCTCCGGATCAAAATTCAAGAATTGAAGATTTTTGCTCCTTGTACTTTGGTGCATGCAAGAGCAATGGTACCTATCAATAGAAACACACAAACTAAATTAAAAGGTTCAAATTAGCAATAAACTAACTAGTATCGATATCAATCATCCGCTCAATCCCCGGCAGCGGCGCCAAAAATTTGACTAGCCTCTTTTGGACTCTCGCAATAGTACGAGGTCGAAGAGTAGCACAATGAAAAATAAAAGTTCGTTCCCACAAGGATTGAGTGACCGATTACCGAAATGGATTAGTTCCAAAGCTATTCAAACAAGCAATAATCAATGATGGATTATACTACTCAATTATAATTTAAACTACACTAATGCAATAATTGGAAATAAGCAAGTAAACAAACTTGAACAAAGGCAAACACAAACAAGTGATTGTATCTCGTATGGGAAATTAGGCTAAGACCTTGAATCCACCTATCCAATTCTCATCAATTTTAGGCACATCATTTGAAGTAAAGTATGCAAGTGTGTGTGTAGATTCGTGATACCCTCAATTAGTCTCTAACCTCTCTCAAGTGATAAAGACAATATTTATATGCACCAACAACCTATTTCTCAATGATTATCCGAACTACATATAAATTCATTAAGTTTCGTGGCACACAAATTGAATCCTAGAGGCTAGCATCGCATATCTCTATCTTACCAACCTCTATCACTCATTTCATCGAGCACGTTGTGTGCTTCTCCTCTCGGTACTTCACACAACAACCAAACAATTACTAAATGCTAGCTAAACATTCAATAATGATTAAGAACATGAAATAAGCATACACAACACAAACAATGATGATAAAGTGATGGCCTTGATTAATAATTCATGGAAAAGGCTTCATCTTGGCCTTAGCCAAGGAAGTTTAGTTCATAGTACAATAAATGACTACAAAATATGAGTAATAAGTACAAGTCATAATCAAAGATGAATAAATGTAAAGAGAGAAAGGTTTAGAGTAAACTAATGTGAAGAACTCCTCCTCTCTTGTTTGGATGTGCTTGACTTCTTCTCTCCTTGACTTCTCTTGCTCCAAGATGAGGTTTTTATGGTGGGTTTTGGTGAGGAAATGAGGTGGTGAGGTGAGAAATGAGTTTAGATGATGATTTGATGAAGGATGTGGGTGATTTGGTGAAGGATTTTGGTGAAAGAAGTGTTCTTGGGTGTTTGGGAGTGAAGTGGAGGTGTTTTGGAGCTCAATGGTCGTGCAAGAGGTCAGGCAAAAGAAGCTGAAGGGAGGTATTTATAGTGGGTGAAATTAGGGCACGAAAACCTAGAGAAAGCTGAGCTGGATCACTGTGGCGCTGGTGTGGCGCTGGTCGTCCAGCGCAAAACCGAGGGGCGCCGGTCCAGCGCACAACCAGCGGCACGTTTCTGCTCGAGATGCGCTGGTGGAGCGCTGGTGGAAGCGCTGGTCGTCCAGCGCAAAACCGAGGGGCGCCGGTCCAGCGCACGACCAGCGGCACGTTTCTGCCCAAGATGCGCTGGTGGAAGCGCTGGTCGTCAGGCGCTGGTTCCTTCTTCAGCTCTTCAACTGCTCTCTTTTGCTCCAATGCTGCCCAATTTAGCTATGTTTCCCCTTGATTGCTGAAGAGGCCTGCACAAGCTCATTTACACATCAAAGATACCGGTTTTACCCGGAAAACGAAGGCAAATGATAGGTAAAACGGGGCTACATCAAGTGTAGAAATAGGCATTATCAATGCTCCTTAATGTAACTCTTTTGTGGTGACTACAGGATTGGCACCCCTGTCCAGTCAGTCTATTGTCAAAACTTGGCACAACAAGCTTGGCCATCCTAATGGAAATGTATTGTCAATTGTTTTACAATCTTTGAATATAAAAGTTGGTAATTCAGATCTGCACAGGTTCTGTGATGCAAGTAAATTAGGAAAATCTCATTGTCTTCCTTATACCAAGTCTACTCATGTGTATAATAGTCCATTAGAAATGGTGTGTGCAAATGTATGGGGACCCTCACCCCTTCCATCCACACAAGGTTATCGCTACTATGTTAGCTTCATTGATGCTTTTTCTAGATTTCTTTGGATATTCCCACTTGTACGAAAATCCCAAGTCAAGCAAACCTTCATGACCTTTCACAAATTTGCTGAAAATCAATTCTCCACCAAACTCAAATGTCTTCAAAGTGACAATGGTGGAGAGTTTGTAGCTCTTTCATCATATCTCCTTGAAAATGGTATTATTCATCATAAATCCTGTCCTCATACATCTCAACAAAATGGTATCGTTGAGCAAAAAAATAGACATATTGTTGAGGTGGGGCTGTCCATGCTTGCTCAAGCCAGCCTACCATTGTCTTTTTGGTGGGAATCATTTCATACAGCTACTTTTCTAATAAACAAGCTTCCCTCTTCGGTTTTAAATCAAACAACACCATACTTCAAATTGTTTAACAGGTCTCCCAATTACACTAGTCTCAAAACTTTTGGTTGCTCTTGTTTCCCCCATCTTAGAGCTTACAACCAACATAAATTACAGTTTAGAACCAACAAATGTGTGTTCATAGGATATTGTGATTCCTCACAAGGATACAAATGTCTACATTCAAGTGGGAAAGTTTATATCTCAAGGGATGTGATTTTTAATGAGGATGAATTTCCTTATCATACTCTTTTTAAAGCCAAGTACTAGCTCTTCTACTGACATTCCTTGGTCTACACCAATATCTCAACAGGAGATTGCTAACATACCTGTTAGAAATATTGTGCATCAGGTTGCATCTCAGGTACCTAATTCTTCAAGGTCAGAGTGTGCTGCAACTCCACATGTCAACTCTCATAAGATGGTCACTAGAGGTAAGAATGGCATAAGCAAGCTGAAGGTTTACCTTACAGTCCAGAATGGTGATTCTCAGGAAGTTACACCAATAACTGTTGCTGAAGCCATTCAATTCCCTGCATGGAAAGAAGCTATGCAAGCGGAATTTGATACTTTACAACGTAATCAAACTTGGGATTTAGTTCCACCTTTGAGAGACATGAATATAGTTGGGTGTAAATGGATCTTTCGTATCAAACACAAGGCTGATAGGACTATCGAGCGATATAAGGCAAGATTGGTGGCCAAGGGATTTACACAGACACCAGGTTTGGATTTTTCTGAAACTTTCAGTCCTGTGGTCAAGAGTTCCACCATCAGAGTGATGTTGAGTCTTGCTGTCACCAATGGCTGGGATATTCAGCAGCTTGACGTTAATAACGTATTCATCAATTGTGAACTTCATGAATCGGTATTTATGTCCCAACCTGATGGATTTATTGACACATCTCATCCTTCCTTTGTTTGCAAGTTACGGAAATCCCTCTATGGCCTCAAACAGGCTCCAAGGGCATGGTATGCCAAGCTGCGAATGGCCTTACTTCATTGAGGGTTCTGCAATTCTCAGTCTGATACCTCTTTATTCTTCTACAGACAAGCAAACTCTTTCCTCCTACTACTTGTATATGTTGATGATATTTTATTGACTGGTAATGATCAATCTCTCATCTCCAAGGTCATCAAGGACTTAAACCTTAGCTTTGCTCTTAAATCCTTAGGGTCCCTTCATTTTTTTCTTGGCTTTGAAGCTCAGAGAACTTTTGCTGGTCTCACCTTATGCCAAACCAAGTATGCTTGGGATTTACTCAAAAGAACAAATATGATGAACTGCAAGCCGTGTCCTACACCTATCTCACTAGGCTGCAAGTTATCTTCCTCTGATGGTGATCCTTTTCCGGATGCAACTTTATATAGGAGCACAATTGGAGCATTACAATATCTTACCCTCTCTCGGCCTGATTTATCTTTTACTGTGAATAAGCTCAGTCAATTTCTAGCCTCTCCATCTCAAATTCATTGGCTAGCAGTCAAAAGAGTGCTCAGGTACATCAGAGGCACATTAAATTTGGGTCTAGTATTCAGGCCTGCTCCTCAATTGTCTTTGGATTGCTTTGCAGATGCTGGCTGGGCTGGAGATGTTGATGATCGTAAGTCAACCGGTGGTCATTGCTTGTATCTTGGTGGTAATCTTGTGAACTAGTCTGCCAAGAAACAACGAGTTGTAGCTAGGTCCAGCACAGAAGCGGAATACAGATCCCTTGCTGCAGCTGCAACTGATATTATGTGGTTTCAGTCATTATTTAAAAAACTTCAGCTGCCATTATCAGGTGCCCCAATTCTGTGGTGCGACAATCTTAGTGCAAAAGCCTTAGCACACAATCCAGTTTTCCACTCGCGAACAAAGCATATTGAGATTAATCTCCATTTTCTGAGAGATCTTGTTGCAACCAGACAAATGGATATCAGATATTTGTCCACTACTGTGCAAACTGCAGATATCTTCACCAAATCGTTATCCATAGCAAGATTTCAGCTGTTAGCATCCAAGCTAGTCACTGATAGGGATCAGTTTAGCTTGAGGGGGAGAGATGTTGCTATGTTGAATGATCAGTTTTCACGCACCAAGTTTAAACTCACTGAGCTACCTCAGTCAAGTTTAAAGGGGAGTGTAAAGAAGGATGATGATCAACAACCAGCAACATTTAGACGCCAAAGCTCAATCAAATAATCAACCATAGCATAATGAATGAGTCAGTAAATATCTGTAGCAAATATCTGTAACAGAATAAAGCTGAGTCAGTATTCTGTTGTGAGCAAGAAGAGTCATTGGCGCCATAACTAAATTAGGGAAAAAATTTCCACCTAAATCAATAAAACATTCTAGAAGATCAGAATAATTAGACGATCCTGATTGCATCATACTAGTGTCAATCAGAGTTGTTAGTATCTGTATAAAAGGTGTACTGTACAACATTCATCATTCATTCAATACAACGAAGAAAAATATCACAATGTTCACACAAACTTCTTCTCTGTTTTTCCTCTTATTTTTGTTCTAGTTCTTAACAAACTTTAACATTCACTTTGCTAGTGATTGTGGTTTGTTTCCCTTTCTTATTGAGTCCGATGTGAAGAGGGTGGTGAGTTGGATTACCAATTCTAGTCACCTTAATTCTCGTTACGGTGCGATTCTTCAGGATATTGAGAATCTTCGGTTTCTCTGGAATGAGCCTTCAATTATTTGGTCTCCAGCTGGTGGTAACAAGGTAGCCCTTGGTCTTGCTAATTTGGCTTTTAGTTTGAGTGAGGACAAATTCTGGATTGAGGAGTTCCCTCAGAGTTTTCGGAAAGAGGTGGAATCTGAGCTGATTAGTTAGCTGATGCTGGTGTTGTTTGCTTTGCATGTGCTTGCTTTTTTTTTTCCTTTCCGATTGTGTGTTCTGCCTTTCCAGCCTTGTGTTGGTTGGGTTTGTTGTGTGGGCTTGTTTGCCCCTTGGCTCTATATTGAGCTTTCAATAAAATATATATATATATATATACATCAAATCTTTCAGCAGCCACGAAAAATAAATAATTTTTAAAGATAGCATGGATATTCTATCGGTGATTCGAATCAATTTGCTTATGTGAAATTTCGAAGTCAACATGGCAACATGCTACGTATAGTTCAATTTAATTGGATATAGATTTTTTAGTGATTTAAGATTTTAGTTGTAGAACCAACCCAAATTCAAGACTCTAATTAATAAATTATAAAAGAACATCTAGATAAAAACTATTTTTTTTTAGAATAAAAGAATTAAAAAAATTGAATTGTTAAATTTTAATTAATAACCAAATCCCTATTCACTTAACATTGATCTTGTGCTTCACCTATCGTTCCATGTCAGTGGAAAAAATTCGAGTTTCAACATGTGTAGAAAGTTTTCACATATCATTATCGTGGGATTAGATATTTTGATCTCGATTGTAGGAATAGATATCTGAGTCGCACATATAGTACTGTTCGATCTCAACAAACTCTTTAACCAATTTGATATCAGATACTCATAATTAGAAAAGAAAAAGGAAAAAGAAAAAATCCTATTCACAAATATTGGTGGCAGACATAGAATCAATTAAGTACGACCTTATTGAATCTGGAATTCCTCAAATGTTTTATTTATTAATTTATTTATTGCGTGTGTGTCTGTATAGTGGCTAACTGTTGGAGGTGGAGGCGAATAATGAAGCAATCTAATAATTGGCAACAAACAAAAACAAGTAAAGACATTATAAAAGGAAGAGAATTATAAAAATAAAAAAAAAATAAATAAAAAAAAAAAACATTTCAATTTTATATGATTCATGCATACTTCGAGTTATGAGTAGCTTTCACTATCGGTCATTAATTAAAGAGTGGCATGGTGATGCATATATGCAGATTCCTAGCATATTCATATAATCATATGATATATATAAATTAACATATATATAATATAGTATGGTGCTTGTGAGTGATCAAGAGTTTTCTCATCTTAATATTTGTAAATTCAATATTGAGAAAACTAGATCTATCATTGTCCTTGTTTATATATATAATAAGCTGGTAGTAGGGCATGATTATAATTTGTTTAATCATAATAAAACATTATTTAATTAATTTAATTTATTAATTGCTACATGGTACGATAAATTAAGAAGAGAAAGAGAGAGTAATAATCAGACAATTCTAGCATCTATGAAATCATTGTTTTGTAGTAAATAAGGATTTATTTTTCTCTAATTAAGTCGGACTCTAAATTGCATAAAATTGTGTAACTACTTGTATATATAGCTCTATGCAACTAGATATTTAATTACGTATAACTTCGTGTAAATGATTATATAAACTTATGTAACTTTGGTATTGACATTGTTGTATTGAAGGATTTGCCTGAATGATGGCTTCACTAATTATAATTAAAGTTGATTTTATACATAATTGATTGGAAAGTAGTGTTAAACAAATCGCATTTGTCCTCTCATGACAAACGCAAAGGCAACCACCACACCACATTGATATTAAAAAATTGGACGTCACTTACTGGATTTCTTCTCCATTTTACGTTGTCTAATTATTGAAAAATTGAGATTATATTAATATGGGATTTGTCTTTAATTGGTGTCTTATGATCATCTAGATGGTCCACAGGAACGTTGTTAATTGGGGCAAATGAACTGGATAATAATTTCTTAAAAATCCCAGCGTCCATAGTCATAATTTTCCTTGGCATGATATTGTTTCATAAAAAACCATTTAGATCATTTACGTATCTCGCAATTTTGAATGATCTTGACTCTTCTATAATATTCTTCTTTAATCCATTTTTCATCTTTTCCTCTTATATAATTGTTGAACAATTACACAAAGTAAGGAAGAGTCACAAGTCACATCCTCTCCATTAATTCAGGTTAGAGAATTAATTCCAACCCTAACGTGAATTACATGACAAAATCATTTCGTACTAGAAACATCAATTCAAAGATTAACATAATACAAGTGAATTAGTATATTCCCAGCAGATTTAAGCATTTCAAGAAGAAAACGATTCTGCATTTGAGTTTTGTTTCGTGTGGATTAATTATATTACATTCAACACACACTCATGCAGTTAAGAACATTAAAAAAATTGCAATCTTGAAAATAAAGAGAGAGAGAGAGATATTGCAAAAAATTGCAATCTAGAAAATTGCTGTTGAATAATTATAAAATGGTTGTTACAGCTTAGAAACATATATACAATTAACAACCTTAAACAGCAAATCACTAATTTAATCAGACCAACTACCAGACAGCACAGTTTGAGCTGTGTCTTTCTCTTCTCATACACTCATCGTCCCATAATCTAACAATGTTGCCGTTAATCACCGTCGAATCCTGGTAACGGCGCCACCCCATATCCACCACTCTAAATCTCATCACTTTCTCCCACCACTCCTCACGCCCATGAATATGATCTCTGTAATAATAATATTCCTCTCCCCACTCTTGATCAACCACCTTTATCTCTCCGTCAGTATTACTTTCTTCCATCTCCTCCTCTTGATAGTACAACGTGAACTTCCGTTTTGTATCTCCGTCGTCTTTAACGTCGCAGAGTGCTGACGAAGAACGAGTAGTATCCGAAGCCGCAGCCGGAGCTGGAGCTGGAGGCTCGATGATCGAGTCAACCGGAGAGATTTTAGGGAGTGGTTGAGACCCAGTTGTGTTAGGATCATTATGAGGTTGGTGGTGCAGGTCGGGAGAATATGAGGTGGTTGATCCTCCGGCCGTCTTGATCTTCCAAAAGCTGACAGCGGCTGTTATTACGGCGACCCACGTCCATAGATTGTTGACGGCCGTGATAAAGCCGAAGCTGAGATAGTTGAAAGCTAGAGCTTCGAGAGGAGACTCCAAGACATTCATGATTTTTGTGTTTGTAGAAATTGTGGTTGTGGTAATTCTTCAATTACGTGAAGAGAGAGGATGTTATATATAAGGAGAAACGATAGAGAAATGAGAGCTGTTGGATGAAGCAAGTGGAGAGTAGGATCTGATCTAAAGATGCCGAGAATCCAGACCCAAGATGCTGTTTGTTAAGGTAGATCCAATATATTATACCGAATTATAGATTTGGCAGGCGACACGTGAGTGGTTGTGAGTGGTGGGTCTCCTGCTCGTAAATCCATCCTTCGAGACAGGCAGAGATTATATTTCAGATGACTGCGTAAGCCTGATCAATTAACGTGCCTGTTGAGTGACGACGTTACACGTGGGAACACGTAACTGGTCTGTCAAGATTTAAGAATCTTACAGCGTCACGTTTTTCTTTGATAATTTGCGTATTTGTGAAATGTGTAGCTAAGGTGTATTGTGAGTGAATGTACCTTGACGCGTGGCAACGTCGGATGGAGTCAATCAAGAGTGTGATATTGGGTAATGTAGCGGTGCATGATACATGGAGCGTTAGGTAGAGAATTGAGAGTCGAGACTCGAGAGGGTTTGGTATAAAATGATGATGATGGAGGCATGATTTTATATATCAAAATGAGTTTATATAGAAGGTAATAATTATTGTATTTAATAATTCACAAAAAAAAAATCATTATTTTATTTTAAAAAACATTATTGGGAAATTAAAGAGCAGAGAGTAGAGATACACATTTTTCCCCGGATTCCCAAATCCTCACGTCCCTATCCCCATATTTATTTATATATATATATTTTTTTTTTTGGGGGGGGGGGGGGGGGGGGGGTGGTTGGCTGTCCCCAAATTGAAATGGCTCCAAACATATATAAATATAATTATAATATATATTTTTTATTTTTTTTATTCTTCGAAAACCCTAACTATATATACTCATTTACTCTTTTTAAAGACAAAACCTAAAATCTAAATCTAAAATCTCCTCTCAAGATTTGTAATGGAATGTTTGTTTTTTTTTTAATTTAATTTGTAATTTTTAGTCAAATGGGGAAATGGGGGAGCGGGGGAGACGGGGAAAAACGAGGAAAATGGGGATGGATATACATCCCCTCAAATTTCCCCATCCCCATCCCCATTTTCCTCAAATGGGGAAATGGGAGGGTGGGGATGGGGATAGGGATGGGGGGACCTATATCTATTTTCATTCCCTAAATGTGCATCTCTAGCAGAGAGTTAAGTAAGTATAACGGAGATAAGTAACATGAGGTCGAGGGCAAAGGCAATAACTCGATGGTAATCATACATCTCAACCGAATCGAGTTCCTCGAATCCCCCTTTTCCAAGTTGGAGAAAAAAAAAAAAAAAAAAAAAAGAGATAAGCAATGGGACATGAGTTGGCAAGTTTCAACTAGCTATGTGATTGTGCGGTTGCAACATCTACCCTATACAAAGTAGTTGTGTACTTCCTCTTTACTTTAGTGATAGGGATTTAAGTCATATTTTTACTCATTATATCCTAACTTGTGAGGAGATCACTCTTTGTAGTAGGGGTTGCATCATAGATCGTGCATATAGTTATTGATCTTCCTTATCAAATCCCGACAGATCCATGACTCGATCCAAATGATATCAATTTCGAAGGTCAAAGTATTTGAGAATTATATGCTGGCCCAATATATATGTATTGGGGAGGCCGGGAGGGGAACAAATAACAATCCATGGAAGAATAATTGGGCCTGATAAGATTGGTACTTGATGGGCCATTAATTATTTCTACTTCACCCATTTTATCGAAGTGGTACTGATGAAAACACAACCACTAGTTCTTTGTTGAGGCTAGAATCTATTGTTGACAAACCATGCTTGGATTTCAGTTTATTTGACCAAAATAATTATAATTATTAAAGAGTAATGCTAGACGTCCCAATTTATTTTTCCCAAATGATATGGCATGTGAGTGTCAGCATCACATTAGTTACCACATAATCTCATAATTTATACGATGATGACATCTCACGTGCCACATCATTTGGAACAGAATTTAGGAAAAAAATTTGGGACGTCTAACATTGCTCTTATTAAAAGGGTGTCAAGATAAAATAGTTGGGATGCCAATAACATTGGCAAAAATAAATAAATAAATAAATGCATTGGGTCAGGTTCTAGAATATTAATTGGACTTGAGTGACTTAATGAAATGTTTGATAGAAACTTGAAAAGAGGTTTTTAGTATTTGAAAGTTCTTCCAGGAAATTAAGAGAAGTTGTTTTATCTTTTTGCAGTCATCTCCTAATACAAGTGGTAGTGCACTTTCACTTACACGTAATGGTTCAGAATTTGAATCCAACTATATACATTTTACAAGTATGTGTAAGAAGTTTTTTCTTTTTCCTAGTATTATGAGAGTAGATATCCTATCGGCCTATCAGGCTATTCGATATAAAAAATTATTGTGGTTTTATCTTTTCATATCAGTTTTATACACGTATATTCTTTATGTAACAAAACAAAAGCTCTAATGAAACACATGATCCAAAATTGCAACTAAAAAACTCGAACTAGTTCTTTAACATATTTATTAAACATTTATTTTTTTATTTTTTATTAACCTTTTTTAATGGTTGTAGCCTGTAGGTAAAGAAAAAACACAGTGGTATTAAATTATTAAGCATTTCCATCATATTATCCGTTTTGTTATAGTTTTACACTTAGTCACAACAAAATTGAACATATTTAAAAAATTTCCCACATAACTTTATTTCCTTTTTTATCCAAAAAAACAAAAAAAATTTCCTTTTTTTTTTCTCTATTGATAAATCTAAAATTAAACCATCTCTTATTTTAGAATATATATATTGATGAGTTGTTTACAATTGTAAATAGAATGTGTTTATAAGGGGTTTTATAAGTGTGACGTATTTAGGATCATTATTATTATTATTCTTATTATTATTATTATTATTATTATTATTATATATATATATATTTAAAGTATTACACTATGACATAAATTTAGGGTTTTTTGGGACTCGAACCCGTAATCTTGTTTTGCATTTGTCATATTTAGGACCATGTCTAACTATCTAATTGTCTTTTCAACCTATTAAGGCTAATGTTTAAATACTATAAGCTAAAATCAAGTTGTTATGAAAATGGCCCAACAAGATGTAAACTTTGAGTAATTTTTTTTTTTAATTTTTTAATTCAAATCACCTATCAAAAAATGGACTCCCAATTTGTGTCTAACCAACTAAATTGAACAATGTGTACACTTTTTTTTTAAAAAAATTATTAAATATAAATGATTGTGTACACATGACCCAATTTGTTTGGTTAAAATTAAATTGAGACATCATTTTTTGACAGGTGATTTTATTTTATTATTATTGTTATTTTTTTAAGATTTGGATGTCAGTCAGGAGTCAGGAGACTCAGGACCAGACGATATTATACTATACAAGCAATGGCGAAGTCACTAAAGGTACATAGTTAAATCAATCTAATTATTAACTCATATATATATTTACAATAATATAATTAGGGTTGATTCCAAACAAATGATTCTTGGGCTTGGTAAAACATTGAGTTTGGTAAACATATAGATCGAGTAGTTAGCTAGAGAGGTGGGGGGTTGGAAACTTCCAAAAATGAATTAAAATGAGTTGTTTAAAGGGCTGCTTGTGGGAATGTCGTTGAAGATTAGCCTCTCAATATTCAAACTCATCCATTCCCATGCATGCACTCTCGTTCTACTTTTCATACCCAACAACATCCAACATATTAATAATCGTTTTCATGATCTACACTACACGTTAATTTCCTTCAATGGTCCTTTTCAACATTTTCCTTTTCTCCTCATCAAAACAAAAGTGTTTGGAATTTCTTTACATGCATTAAAAAGACATCTATCAAAAGTCCGTTGATTTGATTTGATGGCGGGAGACTTCATAATTATTTCCATCAACCCATTAAGATTCAAACTTTTTAATACATTTGTCAAAAGTCCATTGATTTGATGGCCGGAGATTTCATAATTATCTCCGTCATCCCACCAAGATTCAAACCTTAATATTTCTTTACATGCATTAAAAAGACTTTTGTCAAAAGTCTATTGATTTGATAGCCGGAGACTTTATAATTATAAAGACAGTAGCAATATATATATATATATATCATTTTACCATCACCTATAAAACCACAATAAATGTGAGGAGACATCTCCCGATGTTAAAAGTCGACTTTTTTATTTTTACTTTTTATTTTAGATCAAATAGGCATCTGAATCATGTTGTGATTCTGCTTGATCTTGGTACCGGCAGCCTTGTGACCCGTCGGCCATCGGGTGTCATATTAAAAAAAATATATATCAACATCCACAGGACCACGGCTGGGATTTGCTTTATTTCAATTGGGATTTGCTTTATTTCAATTCATAAAAGCACATCATCTAGATAATTCATTCTATAGCACAGAAAGTCATCAGTCGTCAGTCATATTTGATATCTCTCTCTCTCTCTCTCTCTCTCTCTCTCTCTCTCTATATATATATATTAGCTAATATTAATTACAAATTTCAAAAGCTAGCTATGAGTTATTGAAAAGTCAGGTAGTGGAATTAGAGCAGGGTTTTTTGCTGAGAAATGTATCTAGTGTGGAAGCCGCCTCACTATTATTAATTAACTGGAAACCACTCCCTGGAAGAAACAAAGAATTTGGACACTGTAACACCCCGTACACTTACTAGCTAACACATGTTACTTTCAACAAAAGAAGAATACTACACTACTTAAACATATATGCATGTTATTTTCACCATTTCTACCATACAATTAATTATATGTCACCATCGACAATGCCTCTCTCACTGTCTTCTGCTCCTGCAAATTAAATTAAACCAAATTAATTTTTGAATATGTTTTTCTTTTTTCTATGTTGTTGCTCCAATTCCTTCATTATTTTGGCATATGCTACTCGATTAGTAGAATATTCTAGCTGGAATAAATTCACTTCCTTGGTTGCCTAATTGGACTGTGTGTCAACTCCCTCCATTTAACTAAGTAGAGAAAAATCTTAGTTCTATCGGATGCACGCCACTTAAGCCAGAAGCCCTGAAGGCATTGTTTTAAAAGTATTAAAAAAAATAATTAAAGAGTTAGCAAATGTCAACTAATTAAAGTCAAAGCATAATTTTGTACTCCACACGTCTTTTTATTTTTTTATATATAAATATTTTATACATCATTTACAATATGATAACTACTGAATGAACGTTATTTACCATATAATTATATTAGATAGTAATTTATCCTCCACGGTTTAAAAACCATTAATAGTTGATTCTTTTTATAAGAAAAAATAGTTTATTAATTTCTTTAAAATAGTCACATGGCCGGTCTAGAGTTCACCTTCTATTTTCCAATTTCTTAAATAAATTTGCACACCCAAGTGGACACGGTTACTATGACATATATATATATATATATATATATATATATATATATATATATATATATATATATATATACAATCTTTCTATTGTCGGTTCGTTCTGATAATAAATATATCAGGACGAATAATGTGGATCATAAATAATGGAGAAGTTTTAACAAGTGCATACACTTTGAGTCAAAATATGTAAATCTAGTGGTCCGCATTTTTAGTCCTGGTATATTTATTTTCAAGACGAACTAATAATAGAAAATATATATATATATATATATATTAGTAGCATTATGATAATTAAAAGTTAAAAACATAATTGTTAGTTTTTTTTTTTTTTTTGGTTGATCAAGTGGGATGTCATTTTGGTAATTCAGTTAAAACTTAAAAGCAGATGCTATTTATTTATAAAATGCATATAACTTTTTATTTATTTATACATATTTAGACGGATTTGTCAACTTATAAAAACAAAGTGATGTAAACTATCAAGTCTTCTCCCACACAAAAAAAAAAAGTCTTCTCCCACAAAAAAAGAAAAAAAAAGAAAAAAAAGAAAAAAGAAATCTATAATCTTTCAAAATTAAAATGAAAACAATAGTCAATAATAAATCATAAGAGATATAATTGTAAATATAGTTCAGTGATAATTACATTTTTCAATAAATATCGAGATTCAACATCTATCTCCAATTTTTTTTTTTTTTTTCAAATATATGTAAGAGACCTATAATGATGATAATTTATATCTAATAAGTTATAACACTAAGGGCCGTTTGTTTTTTTATTTAAAATCTTATAAAACCTTAATTTATTAGACATATAGATAAGTCTTGTAAATTAAGATACCATGATATGTTTATTTTTTTTCATTTTGAATGATTTATTACAAATATAAAATTGATTAGGTTGTTTTAGGGTTTCTTCAAAATTAGGAATTTTTTGAAAATTAATTTTTAGGATTTTATTATGTGCAGATAAAATTATAAATGTATGAATTGTTATAGGACATTTATGGAAATTTTCTAAAAAACTCTACATATCGCTTTTTGAATAAGATAAAAGTAAAAAAAAATTTACTTTTTCTAAAAAACATATATATCTTCAAATAAGATATAAGTTGGAAAAACAAACAAATTGATTTATCTTAATTTAAGATATAAGAGACAATAAGTCTTACAGTGGAAAAAACAAACCCCCCTAAGTATACATGACTAAAACAAACAAGACCGTGTTAGCTAGTTTGAATATTTTTTATTAGCCATATATTTGCAGACAATTTTATAATTAATCTATAGATAAGGCTGAGATCAAGACCTACGAGTACTGATATTACTTTAAACAATAAAATAATTGGTTTAGATAGATACTTCTGTATTATTTGCAATAGTTATATATTTTTTTTAAATTTTTGTTTGAACAAATATAAAACAATGGTAGTTGGGTTCGATCTAATTTGTCTTTAAGCAGTTTGATATAGAGTACTATTTTATCCGAAGTTTTTGCCTAATTTCAGTTTAAAATTCAGATCAAGACTGAATCTGATTCCTATACCATAATGGTCTCATTTTCCACATGAATTCCTCATCAAAGTTATAACAAATTAATTGTAATCAATATCTTGATCACTTTCATTGCATCTATTAATTAAGTAGAGTTTAATTAATTGTAATCAAGATCTTTCTCCGCAATCTATTTCTTGTGGAAATAAATTTCTTCTATTTATAATTTTTTTTTAATAAAAAATATATTGATTATGAAAGTCAACTATATGTATAGTAATTTTCAGGTCAACACTCCCTTATAGTATTACTATCAGCAACTTTTAATGAAAGTCATTGGATTTAAAAAATACTTTGACAAATGCATGCAACCGAGTCAAAGCATTTAAATCCAATGACTTTCATTAAAAGGTGCTAATAGTAATACAATGAGGGGGTGTTGACTTGAAAATTATTGTATATATATATAAAAGTGGAGGTTCACTTCGAAATTGCTACTACAAGTTCATGGTTTTATTACAATATATAATAGAATTGTCAACTTTCATTCTCGTTAATTTGTAATGTACTAGGTTTTTTAATTTTTTATTATTATTTTTTTTATTTTTTATTTTACTAGATCAATTGTCCATTCTGGCAATTTTGAATTCTATAGTCATAATAATTAAATTAAAATCTGCCGTGGTAAAGGTGGTTGGTTGATCAAAGTTATATATATGCTTTGTAAATTACTGCATGTGATATATTTTTTTTAAATCAAGATTCAAGAAATGTACAAAACAAGAAATACAAGAGAGAAATGAATTAAAAGCTTTGAATCAACGAATTCTGACTCTTTACCAACAATATAAGAAAATCTTGAACAAAGAACATGGTGGAATATATGGATTATTGACTTTGATTTCAAGAAACGTGTGGTACTTCTCAATTTTCAAACTCTTTATTTCTTCAATCTTGTAGATCAAGTATGTCCAAGTGTCTCTATTAATTTCGTATCAGCTTCTTCTTGTTTTCTTGGATGTTTCCATTAATTTACATCCTATACGTTAAATATATATATTTTCAAAAGTATAATAGCTTACTCTGGTCTTCTTGTCAAAAATAGAAAAAATAAAAATAATAGTTTACTCTGGTCTTACGTTAGTTTGAAATTAGATTCATGCCCTCTCTTTCTCTCTCTCTCAATGTATGTTTACACAGAATTTATATAACATGTAGACATGTAGTACATTTTTAAATGAGCAAGCCGGCCGGCCTTAATAAAATAATTTTACAAAATTGAAGGATATAGGCCTTAATAAGATGTGTAAGGATATTTCCATGCAGAGAGAGGAGATTTGGACTTGATACCTCGATTTTATTGATTATTTATTTATTTATTTATCATGTATCATGTAATTATTAATAATTAATAATTAATAATTAATAACTAATAACGGCATATAAGATACTGTATATAGTTAAATTGCAGTATATATATATATATATATATATATATATATATATTATGAGGGGTTGGTCGAGTATCATAAGATCTAGTAGGGTTCGTTTTACAATTACATATATCTGGCAAAATACCATAAGTGTTTGCTTTTCCAAATATTGCAGGGTTCGTTTGAAAAACAAAATGAGAATAAAAATCAATCTAAAAATATAAGTCAAGTGATGAATTAATAATGGACGATCTTTTAAACTGTTTGTTGAAGTTTGAAGATAATAAATAAATAGAGACTAGAAAGGGAAGTCATGAGTCACATTTTAATTTGACTAATAATCAATGAACCAACCAACGGCGCATAAATTGGTCAGCTATGTGTGCCCAACTTTGATCATAGTTTTTTAAAAGCACATGTTTAGAAATGTAGGTATCTTCTAGACTACTAGCTTGCTAGGTGATGAATTTTATTTCTAGATTTTGAACTTTGAAGAACATTTATCGCATTCGGACACCGTATTATTATGATCCTCCGGTTCCATTGAATATTTGTTGAGCTTGTTCCCACAACTATTTTCAGAGTTACAATATGAATCATGAGTTCATATTGTATATATATATGTACAGTATCATATATTTGTGGGAGAGTAATACTATACAACTCCAAAAATTAACCTAAAATTCAATCTAAATAATGTGACAAATGAGTTGTCATCACCACACAAATCATGTCCATGATGTGGTGAATGATATGATAACGACAAATCACTTACCACATAACAATAAAACCCCTATAAATTAATAACCTGGTTCCGACTTGGGCCAGTGTTAAAAATTAATAAACCCATCTATCGTAATAATTAATATTAATTTCTTTTTGAAACCTAGTATAAAATTTCGGTCCCGACTGTCACATAAATTAATAATTTCATAAAAGTACAAAATATATTACATAATATTCAAGAACTAGAAAAGTACTTCAAGATGTTAGTTTGCACAAGGCCACCATGTTTGATATTTTTAACTTCATCTTTTATCTTTTGAATTGTCCTCAAGAAGTCATTGTGATCACATGCTTGTTGTACCCCTCTAAATTAATACTTAAGGGGTGGGTCCCAAGAATATTAATTTAGAGAGGTTCTACTGTATTTGGATTGATTTTTGGACTAAATATTTGGGTTGACCAACATTAGTGATTTGTGAAGAAAAACAAATCAGTGATGAGATAAGGCTCGTTCAGCGCCTCAGTGGTAAGCTCCTCACACCTACATCTAAGAGATTGTGGTTTGAATCATGCCCCTCCTTTACTCTTGAAATATTTTAATGATTAAAAAAAAAAAAAAAAAAAAAAAAAAACCGGTGGACAGAAATTGGGACCACGCCGGCTCAAATTATTTATGATTAGACATCTTTTATTTATTGTATTTCTATTGTAATAGGCATATTTTTATCTTAAAACCGATGGGTTGTTGCCATTCTTTTTGTATCACATGAAGTACATTGGGGTCGGATTAGCATTCTCCAAACTTGAAACTCGGTTGGTACAAGTTGCTTCAATCTAGACCCGTGTCTGAATAGGTTTTCGAGTTCCGTCTTAAATTCGAACCCAATTGGGACAGGGTGCCTTGTATCCGATTCAAAATAACCTGTTTCATTTTTTATTTTATTTTAATAAATAAATGCTCAAACTATATGTACAAAATATTTTACTATTTGTGTGTCAATTTTTTTTACTATTTTTATTTTTTACTATATGGTGGAATTTTTGAACATGGAAGAAAAATAATTTACATGTGCGCCCTGGATAACTACTCTTACAAATCGGGAGAAAACTTCCTATACATATTTGTAAAATGCGTTTGGTGGAACTTAAACCCCTAGCCATAACTGTGGAAGGGAGATACACTACCATCTCTACTAAGAGGTGATATGCAAATTAAATATTTATTTAAATTCAAACATACACTTAAAATTTAAACATAATTAAACTACAAATGAACATAATTATATACTGGTTTAATAAATATGAAATTCAAATATAAAGTGCAAAAAACCACAATAATATAAACAAAAATCCATCCAACGTCTTGACATCAACAAAATTCATTCAACATCTTCATATCCACCACAACACAAGCTTGGTTTGTTTCAAACACAAACTTGTAGCTAGTAAAAGAAAATTTTAAGATAGTAAAATTAATTAATTAATTAATAGAGGTAATTAAATTTTAGACCCTAATTTTTCGAAAAACATTATATTTTTACCCGGCTTATGTATATTAGATTCTTTGATCCTCAATTTTTTAGGAATGCATCAAAAATGCCCATTTGACCAAAAAGTTGACAAAAGAATAGTTTAACATAAGAGTAATGCTAGGCTTCCCAATTTTTTTTTTCTCCAAATAGTATTGTCACGTGAGGTGTCAACATTTTGTAAATTATGAGATTATGTGTTGAGTGATGTAAATGTTGACACTTCACGTGACAACATCATTTGGGAAATTTTTTGGGAAGCTTAGCATTACTCTTAAGAAAATAGCAGGAATGAAGTTAATTAAGTCCACATTGGCTTTAATTTCCTGGAAGGAAGAGATTGATTAAGCGATGACAGACACATTACATATATATATATATATTTTATGCATATATATATAGTCCGTAATCTTAGTTAGGGTTTTGAAGATACAAAGAAATTTAACAACTTACATCAATTCAACGAAACAAAAAACTAAAGCAAATTAAAAATCCAGCAAGTGCATGCACGCACGAAAGTTCCACAAAATAACGAACCAATTTCACATTACATTATCAAATTTAAATAATTCGATAAACTGAAATGGTCATCTTTCACCTGCCTCCTCCTCTCTCCAGAGTCCATTTCACGTGCCTCCAACAATGACCACTTTCATTTCATGCACTATAAATACAAGGCCCTTCTCAACGATCTCTTCCATCAACTTTCAAATTTGCTAATTTGCTTATATACACTCTCAACTCTCAATACATACATTGATTTTATTTGATAATTTCCTCCTAGACATGGCTAATAACCAACAACACCAAAACCACCCTCCTCCTCCACTTGGCTCGAGAATCGCCATTATCGGAGCTGGCGTGAGCGGTTTAGCGGCTGCTAAACAGCTCCGTCACTACGAGCCGGTGGTGTTCGAGGCCTCGGACTGTGTTGGAGGGGTGTGGAAGAGCTGTTCTTATGAGTCTACTAAGCTTCAGTCGTCTCGTGTTGATTACGAGTTCGCTGATTTCCCTTGGCCCAACAGAGACGATCAAAGTTTCCCTAGTTATGTTGAGGTTTTAGAGTACCTGGAATCTTATGGAAAACACTTTGATGTGTTGAAATTTGTGAAATTCAATTCAAAGGTGGTGGACCTCCGTTTCATCGGTGAGCCGCCAACTGCTGCAGATTTCGGTGGCGAACGGCCAGGAGAGTATGGCAGCCTCCTGCCGGGTCAGCAGGTTTGGGAGGTTGCAGTGCAAACTAACAATTCAGACTCCATTCAGGTCCTTATTATTATTATTTTTAATTTAATTTGTTTTTTTCAAGCATATATATATATAAATTCTCAGGTGCAAACCCTCAACATAATTTATGTCTGGAATCATGGATTATCATGTGATAATAAGGGTTTAGTGATATAGAACAGTTATAATCAGTGATTCCGGACATAAGTTATGTCACTTGAAGAGCTTTCTACCTATATATGCATGTATTTATGAAAATAATATATAGAATATTTTTGGTTCTATATAATATATATAGTTGGAATATTGTGCTGATAAAATATTTTTTGGTTGATAATTGATTCCAGTGGCATAGCTTCGAGTTTGTTGTAGTGTGTAGTGGAAAATATGGTGATATACCTAAAATTCCAGTGTTCCCAAACCACAAAGGCCCCGAGACATTTAAGGGCCAAGTCTTGCATTCCATTGATTACTGCAAACTCGACAAGGAGGCTGCTTCTCAGTTGCTCAAAGGAAAGAAAGTTGCAATTGTTGGCTTCAAGAAATCAGCCATCGATTTAGCTCTCGAGTGCGCTATGGCAAATCAAGGTAATTATTTATACATATATCATTATTTTTAATTATTTGGTGAGTATATTTATGAAAATATTTATATACAGTAATCTAATAATTTTCTTCTTTTGATTTTTCTGACATGAGAAGCCCATCTTCCAAGTTCTTAATTTGAAAAATCCATAGATGTGTGTGGTTGTGATGCATATGCTAGACTAAGTTGGTAACACAAGCCTTTAAAATGAAGTTGCATCAGAAAAATATAAATATAATTAAATACAACCAACCATGAATTTTCCAAAATGAAATAGTTTATTTGATGATAATTCTCCTTTTCTTTTTTATTCCCCATAATAACTTCTGATTAGTCAATATGAATTTACCAAAATGAAATAGTTTATTTGATGATATTCTCCTTTTCTTTTTTATTCCCCATAATAACTTTTGATTAGTCGATATGAATTTTCCTAAATGAAATAGTTTATTTGATGATATTCTCCTTTTCTTTTTTATTCTCCTTAATAACTTCTGATTAGTCAATATGAATTTTGATGGAAATTCTTCACCTTCAAAGTGATTGAAATCAGATATTTTTCTTCCACTTTGACATTCCATTTTCTTTTGTAATTGTCAAAATTTCTTATCTTCAGAGCATCTCCAATGCAAGCGAGACTTGTAAAAAAAAGAGATGCTCCAATGCAAGCGAGACTTGTAAAAAAAAGAGATGCCACGTAGGATAAATAGATGTTGTGTTAATAATTGTGTCTCCAATGCAGCCGTGCATATTCAACCTTAAGCTGACGTGGCAAAAAAAATATTATATATTGTTAACATGACCGTCCACTTTCACGCTGTTTGTTGCACAACTATTTTTTAGGTTGACTAAGCAAACATTTAAAACTGATATTAATTTTTTATATATTTTTGGTAAGGAAATAAAATAAAAAATAAAACAAGAAAAAAAGATGGACACGTCATTAAATAAATTGTGTTTTAGACGGAAGCAACGGAGACCAAATTTTGAATTGATTGTCTATCAAGTCTATTTTTATGCTACATAGGAAGTAAGTCTCTTGATATTGTTGCAATGTCAACAATTATCGGTATGAAAGCCACTTTTACACGGAAGATGCTCTCACATATATTATTTTACTACCACGTGTGACTTATATGCTAAAAATAAGTGGAATTTGGTAAAGAAATTGTTGTGAAACTACACTGACTCAGCTAGTTATGACTTTCCACGTTTATAAAAAAAGGTTGAATTTTGCATGGTTTTGGGTTTCTTTCACAAAAGTCACACACACATATGTAAGAGAATTACAAAAACAACTTGGCTTGGTCAACCAAAACTATAACAACAATCAAAACGTCTGTCATGTCTTGTCTGGTCTTTGGACTTGTTGACTGAACACGTTTGTCAACAGTTCTAAATCACCACCAATTCTAATTAATACAATTCACACATAATTAATAAATATTTTTTGTTCCAGAACGACATGAATCATCATCATTTGCAATAAAAATAAAATCTTGTCTGTTTCATATCTGAATATCCTTCAAAAATTCAGACAGTAGAAAAGATGTTTTTTTTTTTTTTTTTACTATTACTATTTGTCTTCTTTAATTGTAATGTTCTAACAAATGACCATGAATAATATTGTTACAGAACCAGGAGGGCAACCATGTACGATGCTTGTAAGGACACTACACTGGACTGTTCCTCATTATTGGGTATGGGGTCTGCCTTTTTTTCTCTTCTATTCAACAAGATTCTCTCAGTTTTTCCATAGAAGACCAAATGAAAGCTTGCTCAGAACTCTCCTCTGCCTCCTTCTATCTCCTATGGTAAGTTTTTGAAATTCTTCAAACCACTTATAGAATCATGTGGAGTGATGAGATGCTAATTGGGTTCTGTTTTGATTTCTTGATGTACAGAGGCGTGGAATCTCCAAGTTTATTGAGTCCTATCTGCTATGGAAACTTCCTCTGTTGAAGTATGGATTGAAACCAGACCACCCATTTGAGGAAGACTATGCATCTTGCCAAATGGCTATCATCCCGGAGAATTTCTTCGCCGAGGCTGATAAGGGTAAGATTGTATTCAAAAGAGCATTATCTAAATGGTGGTTCTATGAGGGAGGAATCGAATTTGAGGACAGTACGAGATTGGAGGCTGATGTTGTGGTTCTCACAACTGGCTATGATGGCAAGAAGAAGCTCAAAGCTATCCTACCTGAACCCTTCCGTAGCTTGCTTGAATTACCTTCCGGTCTCCTGCCATTGTACAGGTAATTAATAATCAATGATCCATCATGTCATTGTTAATTTTCCTTTTCAAAATGGAAAGCAATCAACTAATCTGCTGCATCAATCTTTGTTTTGGGCAGGGGCACGATCCATCCGTTGATACCTAACATGGCTTTCTTGGGTCACATTGAGAGTGTCGCGAACCTTCATACATCAGAACTCCGTAGCATATGGCTGGGCAGGCTCGTCGATAATAAATTCAAGCTGCCAAGTGTGGAGGAGATGATTGAACAGACATCAAAAGAGATGGAAATCATGAGACAATCGACCAGGTTCTTCAAGAGGCATTGCATTTCTACTTTCAGTATCAATCACAGTGATGAAATCTGTGAAGAGATGGGTTGGAATGCTTGGAGGAAGAAGAACTGGCTATTAGAAGCATTTAGCCCTTACAGTAGTCAGGACTATGTGGAGAACAAATAAAGCACACCAGCAACTTGAAGATATCTATATTTAATTTCTTTTTTTCTTTTTTTCTTTTTTTAACTTCTTTGTATCAGTTAATGTGGAATTAGTAACTACTAAAGAAGAATAAAACATACTTAACTGTGTTTGCATCTAAAATTGTCCAAGAATCTGTTTCTGGCTACTGATAAACCAAAATTATTTCATGCTACATGATAAAGAACATGATCATAGAATTCAGCATATCAACTTGTTCGGCTAAAACTTCGTTCCAAAGATTCAACAACTGAAGTAGCCAAGTAAAGATCATATATACTCAATATATTCTTAAACTGAGTTGGTAGTTGAACATAGAATTTACACAAAGCAAAATCACTGACATCTCACCTGAGTAGTTTGATTTCCTTAAGGTGGTCACCTGCTTTACTTGAGAAAATGAGGGTCCTAACCCTGTTAACAGCAAAAAATTATTACAGATGGTTTATTTTTTGTCGTCCATGAATAAATACTTGTCTGTCTGCAAGAAGGATATAGATAGAGGAAAAAAATAAGACAATTCATATATTGAGAAGTTCAAAGGCTTTGAAGAAGCTTCAAGGTCTCGTCAATGTGCTTTTCGGGTTGGAACTGGTTGTTGTAGATGAGCTGAACCTCTCCCTTCTTGTCAAGAACATAAGTCTGTCTCCCAGGTAGTGTTCCAAACAGATCTGAAGGCACTCCCCATTCTTTCCTCACCTTGTTACCCTCGTCGCTCAGCAATGTGTATGGAAGTTTGTATTTCTTTGCAAATGCCTACATCCATTTAAAACATGGTCAACTTAAAACATTATTGGCAATGTTTGAAACTGAAGTAGTAGTCAATTGAGCATAACCATGGTGTTAAAGTGATAAACATCATACTTATCAATGCTAATTAGATTCGACAGGGATTAAGATTATGTTAAAGACTGTACCTGTAAAACAAGTGAATTTTTTTTTTTTTTTAACAGGAAACAATTTTTATATTGTATAACAGTAAGGTGAGGCCTGCAGGTTACCGCCCCGCAAATGGATAACAAAGCAACTCTTGTAAGGTGTACAAATATTGTGAGACAACTTGCATAACTAAAAAGGCAGAGCATACAAAGAGATATCCTAATGCTAATTGGGTTCACTTAATTAACTTAAAATACGAAAGGTGCAATGAAAGAATAGCATTAGTTATCAGATCATCGACAATTGCTCAAGAAGTTCATTTCAGACTCACTTTGAGACCAGTTCAGTTGGTGGGCTTATCAGTTGGCTTTACACAAGCCAGCCAAAATGGGAAGAGTTTTGTTTACCTTGTGTGATGATGTATCATCTCCACTTATTCCAACAACCTCAGCTCCTGCTTTCTTAAATTTCTCATAAGAATCCCTGAAAGCACATGCCTGCAAAAGTATGACTCTGTTAATGTCTGTCTGCACTACATTGAGATATCAAAATCACCTCTAGTAGATGACACCACCAGTATACACGTCTTTGTTTTGTTAATAAAAAAGAATTCCCAACAATCTAATTGCATAATTACCCTAGAATATATAAATCAGGTATACTATTGTTCTTCACACAATAGCACTTATTGATTAATTTGTAATGACTTCTAATCCAATGAGTAATGGAATGCCAATATGCCATATTTATAGTCCACAGCTAAACAAAACCAAAAGGAGTACATTTATACATTTAGTAACAAATAAGAAAACAAAAAAGAACCTGTTTGGTGCAGCCAGGAGTCTCATCAGCTGGGTAAAAATAGACAACCACTGGCTTCCCTTTGAATTTGGAGAGGCTCACAGTCTTCCCATCCTGATCTTTCAATGTGAAGGAAGGTGGCACCTGACCTTTGTTCACCTATTATAGATATATATACACATAAAACAAAGAAACACACCCAATTAATCAAGCCACCACTCAAAGAAGAAGAAACTAGCTCAGAAACCCAATTTCAGAAACAATGTACCTTGGCAACAATGGAGGTCTTGGATGGAGTGGAAGATGGGATAGGCAAATTGGAAGAAAAAGAGAACTTGAGACCAAAAAATTGAGATTGTGATGATTTGGAGACAATTGAGAGGCTTTGAGAAAATGGGGTTCTAGGAGTTTGACTGGGAATTAAAGAAGGGAGGGAGTGCTTTGGTAGAGTCAGGGTAGCCATTACACAAGAGTGGGTGCTAGAGAGAGAGAGAGAGAGATTTGTGTGTGTTTCTTTTTTACAAGTAGTTTTTGGCGGTACAGACACAGTTGGCGGATAAGGAGAGGAGTGGTGACTGGTGGTGGAGGTGTTGTTTGTTGCTTATGAGGAGGCTACAAGAAGATCAAAGATGGGGATAGAATAGATAGGCTTTTGGCGTGGACAATTACTGGCCCCAACCTCTGATGACCTATGAAATCACAGCATAGCAATTAGCAAGTAGCAACTTTTATGTGTGGCTGAGTGTCATTCATCCGAATGTGCATCACATTTCGGTTGGTTTCGGCAGTTGGCAGATTCCTTATCCCTGGGTGCCGAAATCAATCAAACATTACATATACGATACAGATATTTATTCTTTTACTTTTATGAGAAAACTCCCATGTTTATAAAATGACCAGAACCCCATCACTATTCACTATCAAGGAAGTAAATATTGATTTCACTAAAAATATTAGAGGACAAATTTTTGAATTTAGTGAAAATATCGCCAATATTCTTAAAATATCGAGGATTTTCAAGAATATTTTTTATATGTATTCCCCAAAATATGAAAATTATTGAGGGTATTTCGATCAAATGATCAATGTTTACTTCCTTGATCATCACCGACGCAGAGAAAAAGAGTAAAATTTTGAGATGGAATTGGGAAGGACTAAGGAGCAAAAAAGGTTAGGCAAAGAGGCCATCTGTGTAATTTCAGAAACCTTAGTGGAGATATCCGCAAATGTAAACTTTTCATCCAAAAATCTTAATCAAATCAAACCCCTGAGTCTGACCCCCGAAACAGACCAAAACCCTAACTCACACAACAAGCACTTGCTACTAATTGGGTTTACTTGATTTATTTTTTGTTAATTGAATTTCAATTTACTCTTCGAGTGTTGCATTTTTGGTAGTTGGAAAGACAAATGGAGTTTTTGCAGAAGTTTGTGCGCACAATTCCAAAGGACGCTAACTCTGGGAGTCTGTACAACAACTTGAGTGGTGGTAGTGGAGGAGGATTAACTGATGCTTTGTCTTCTTCTGATCAGTCTCGTATAATCGTCTCCAGACCTCCCAGGTACCAACTTTTTTTATGTTTAAAATGTAATTTGGGTTTGGAGGTTGATGGGTTATAAGATTCGGGTTTGGATCGCTTTCGAACTCGATTTTTGTATCATGATATGAGTTGATGTTATGAGATTGATATTGTGCTACATCAGTCAGATTTGAGAGCTCTCTGGGTTGATGTTATGTTTAAAGTGATCAATTTTTGTTTGTTGTGCTAACTTGATGAGAAACAAGGAGGTTGTGAGCTAAGTTTTGGAATTTAAACAGCAATCTACATTCCTTTTTGTGTAATTTTCAGAGGGATTACTTACTGTTGATCTTGGTCAATGGTTGATTTTGCTTTTAAGCTTCTAAGTTGGTGTTCATGGCATTGGCCATAACCATTCACCTTTCTAAGATATCAGGCTTAAGTGTACAATACTGAATTTAGTAGCATCCAGAAAATGTCTTAGCGAAAAAATGGAATTTCTGTCAAGTAATTAGTGCATATTGCATAGTGTGTATATGTTTCATTGTAGTTATTGTTGGAATTTGGAAAGATGATAGTTATGAGTTAGAGGTGTGTAGATGAGGATTTATGGTTCTTGACACTTTTGTACTCTAGAATTATTTCTAGCCTTGAATATATATTTTGTTCTATATAACTAATAATAACTTGATCAATGTGATGTTAAGAGAAGTTATGAGCATATTCATGTGACCATCTAGGGCAAGGCTTCTCGTTATTGGTTTACAATGTTATTAGACCTTAATTACTGGATTTGGGAGACAAATTTTGTTTCAGAAATTTGAAAGTAAAAAACTAGAAGTAATGAAAATTGCTTTGACTGGAAAAAAGACTATCACTACTGTTATGCTAAATTCCTTTTCTAAGTGTTTGGTTCTGTAATTGTTATCGAGGGATTGTTTTCCTAGTTCTGAGAAGCACTGTTGGGTTTGTTGATTTTTTAAACTTGTTATATTTTTTCAGTTAATGAGCAGTGGTTTATATATCCGCGGATAGCTTACCTATTGGGTTGTGGCATCCATTGCTATATATACCCTTATTTTACTTTTTATATTTTCAATGTGACGGTTATTCTCATTTTCTCTAGCTTCACACTGGGTTCTCTAACACTCCCCCTCACATGTGAGCTCGGGTTGGCTTTGATTGGCTATCTTTTATTTCCATTTATGGAAATAAAGTAGTTGTTATCCTGTGCCCTAGGTTAACACTACCCTTTATTTTTTAGTTGCCATTTGGCAAATCTTGAAGGCTATGATACTATGTTAGCTTTGCATACTTTTTGTACTTTTAGAGGCTCAAATAAAACATAAAAAGAAAGAGAAGAGTATATATATATATAACTGATGCTACAACCTAATTAGACCTGGCAAGGTTCCGGTTCGAACCGTGGAACCGAACCGAAACCGAACCGTAAAAACCGGAACCGAAACCGGAACCGGAGGAGGGCGGTTCCGGTTCCGGTTCCAGTTTTTATAGAACCGGCCGGTTTGAACCGGAATGGGACTGGCAGTTCCGGTTCCGGTTCGAACCGGTGGTTTATGTTTTTTTTTTTTTTTTTTTTTAATATATATATATATATTAAAAAATCCTAAACCTAAATCCCAATTTCCCGATCTCTCTCTGTCTTCGCTTCTTCTTTTTCTTCTTCAGTTCATCGAATCTTCTTCTTCTTCTTCTTCTTCATCGATTTTGATTCTTCTTCTTCTTCTTCGTCTTCGATTCTTCTTCTTCTTTTTCGTCTTCTTCTTCTTCTTCTTCTTCTTCTTCTTCTAATGTTCTTCTTCTTCTTCGATTCTTGTTCTATTCTTCTTCGATTCGATCTCTTCTTCTTCGATTCTGATCTTCATCTTTGATTCACGAAGTTGATTGGGTGGTGCAGTGGTGGTTTGGGCGTTTGGGGTTGATTTGGGGTTGGTTTGGGGGTGATTTGTGGTTGATTTGTGGTTGATTTCAGATTTGTGAGAGAGAAACGAGAGCCTTGGCTTGGATTGAATCGATTGATGACTGATCTAGAGAGATCTGATTTGGGTTTTTAAAAAAAAAATTAAAAAAATAATAATAAGGTTTAAAACTGTCGGTTCTGCCGGAACCGGCGGTTCTAGAACCGGAACCGGAACCTTCTAAGGCCGGTTCCGGTTCCGGTTCCACCTAACCGCGGAACTGGAACCGCCGGTTCGGAACCGGAACCGGAACCGAACCGGAACCGTGTCAGGTCTAAACCTAATAGGTTAGCCTTTTGGGTTGCAACTCCCTCTATCAATATATAAACTACTTCTCAAAAACATAACATGTAATAAGTATGGAAAGTTTATCGGAGCCTATAAAAAGCTAACAAGTATGAAAAGTTAACATGGTATCAGAGCTTCTAGTTTATGCTCATTGTTAAATGATAACTCAAAAACAAATAAATAAAAAGGAGGGTGAACAATCAAAGCCAATCCGGACTCACATGTGAGGGGAAGTGTTAGTGATCACCCTCATTAGTCATGAAGTTTGAGAAAAAGTTAATCGGAATTGAAAACATAAAAAGTAAAAGAAAGGTATATACATCAATGGATGCCACAACCTAATAAGCTAGTCTTAATATAACAATTTCTCAAAAACATAAATATAACAAGTACGGAAATTTAACAAAGTTAGTGCTTCCTAAACCGGTGTTTGTGAGTGTTTGGTGGGTACGAGTTAATCTATTAGCATTTTAAATCCACGTGCATTGGGAATAATGGCTCTGATTGCTACAAGGAAATTGAAATGCTAGAATACTATGCTTTCTTCTGTTCTTTCTTGTCTTTTGTCTCCTTTCTTTATTATGGTTATCCCATTGTAGACAGGCGGTGTCGCTGTTGACCTGCTCAAAGCTTTGCATGTTTTTCTTTGTTGCTGGAGTTGTCGTTGGATACACAATCAAGCGCCGAGTTAAACGCTGGGCTTCCAAACTTCTGAAGAGGTTGAAAGATGACTGATACCACCAAACCGTTTTTATCTTGTGCCAACTCAGTGTTATTGACATTTTCGACATGTACCTAAAAGACATGCTATGCTGGTTGACGGATTTGTGATTACAAGATGGTGGCACTGTTCTGAGAAGTTTCAAGTAAAGAACTCTCATGTTTCTCCTGGGCTTACAATTTTATCACTATTGATTGAGTTTTTCCTTATATATGCATCATTATTGTAAAGACTTAAGGTTGACAAGAGGCCAACTTTTTCGATATACGAATGTTATGAAATTAAAGAAGTTTATCAGCCTGCTTTTAATGAATAACATCTAGAATGCAATCATTAGTCATTCAAGTCTATTGTCCAGAACTGCTATAGATCTTTAATACATTTTTATATGATATGAATTGATATAATTTGCGAAATGTTCAGAGGATTAGGAAGTTCTGCCACCAACACATGGGCATAGAAGAAAGCACATGGAACTTATAAAAACAGGAGGCAATCGATTGACCTCAAAACAAGTACTGGTAAGTCCGAAAGACCTATAAATTTTTTCGGTATTTTTTTATATTTCTCTATAGTGTTGGACAATATCAACAGTATAAATAATTTTGTATACATGTTGCTTAGCTAGACTCTGAAATGTATAATAGTACATTTTAGGATATTCCTTTCAAAAATAATTTTGATTAATTACAGATGTGAAATAATTAGAAAGAAATAAAAATAAAATACCAGCTTGACACTCAAATGGCGATCCTCTTGATCGTATCAGAAATACTCTTTGTGGAACTCGAAACGTGTGGTTGTCTTGTGACTCATCTCATGTGAAAGTTGTTTCAACTCCTTTGCCAACATTGGCATCCCACAGTAGAACACTCCTGCAAATTTCACAATCATGTTTGATTTTTTCTAGCTTTAAGTAGTCTTTAACTTTCATTTAATGCACAAATAATGCAAACTATTAGTTTTATAGAAAGCTGTCTGTAATCTGCTTAGGTCAAGTGCCAGATTTGAGGGGTGTGATTCCCAGTTAAGAATAGTTGAACTCTGCCTTGAATCACATGCTTTATTGCTTTCTTTTTCATTATTCTTTATTTTAAAAAATAAATAATCAAATAAAAGTATCCTTACCTATGGTGGCAAATGGATGCTTTGAAGCTATTTTGGTGAATACTTCTCTCCAATTAGGCCTTGCAAAGTGCGTCCTTACCTACAAAATAATAATAATAATAATAATTTCAAGAGGTCGGTTACTTGATTGGTAGGTGAAGGTACAAGAATCAGAGTTTCCATGTGTTTAGAGTATCATACTCGGGTGCCAGATAAGATGTCAACGCCATGTTTGGCATGGTTGAGAGCTTGTACCATCGTGATCAAGGTTGACCTTGCATCTCCTTCTTCATAGACACTTGTAAGGTAATTGTGTAGCTCGATTTGACCCTGTTTCACATGCCACATCAAAACAGAGAGACAAGGTTATAACCATGGTGTATTATTATTACTTGGCAGCCTATTTTTTTTTTTTTTTTTTTTATAATCTTAATAATTGATTGTATAAGTTATTGCTATTACTTTGAGATCCATTACTGCAACTTGATCCATTACTCCTTTAAACCATTCAAAAGATCCAGGCTCCCTGGTAACCCAGTAAAAATGAGCATTTGTAGTCCTCTGTGGTTTCTTCTTTCCAGTCTGTGTCAAATTCGAACCTGTTGTCATATTTGAAGATGCAATGCTGTTCATGCTGTCCTCCGATCTACTTGTTTCAGTGTTTGAATCCTACCATAACGGAGACTTAAGATCAATCATCGGACTTGGTTATTAATTCAATTTACATAACAGTAGTGCTTGTTTGAGAGAAAAATATATACCATATGTTCTTCTCTTGTATTGTTTAAAAGATCTCGGAGGATGCTTATGAAAGGGGTAGCTCCGATTCCTAATCCCACGAGAAGCAAAACGTCGTAATTTCTGTAGTCCTGTGCCGGTGCTCCATATGGGCCATCAACGAACAGTTTTGGTTGTCTGCATAATTGTTTTATGTTGTGTTGATATTTTTCATACATATCCTAATTTGGAAATAAGTTGGTCAGTATAAAAATTCACAATTCTGATATGTACTACTTACCCACTCTGTGCCACGGGATCAAATTGACCAAATTGAGCTCGGCCGATAGCATGTGTGGAATCATTGATGCCCTCAATGAAAACCCGTTTCAACTCCCGTGTCCAGTCTCCGACTGTCCGGATGTGAACGCTGAGGAAGTCATCTCCTGGTGCTGAGGTAATAGAAAATGGGTGCCTGGTGACCATCAGTAAGGGCTTATTCAGTGCACACATCTCATGATATTATTGCTTGTTGTAAAAGTTATATATGATGGGAAAGCCAAAAAGATGAACTAAATCACTCTCACCATTCAAAAGGGGAGATCTTTGGACATTGTAGAAATATGTACTGACCACTTTTGTACTTGAATCCACTTGGCTTGGACATACTTACGCTGAACACATTTCCTGGTAGAACTGAAACCTGCAGAGACCAATTAGAGAGCAATTAGTAACTTCTCCAGAATAAGTAGTTGTGAAGGCAAGCATTAACAATCAAATTAATTACCTTTAATACTTTCACCGAATTATATCCTGATCTACGTGTTCGCAGATTCCGCTCCGCTGTATAGAGCAGCAGAGGAGCAGAGATATACATCCATGTCTGTAAAATTGACAAACAAAACACCCAGATCAGTATGTCAGCACTTCATTATTGATTCCTCTTATCATATTCACAAATGGCAATTTAGCATTCAATAGGGTGCTTACTGTTTTCTGATACCACTCGTGGGCCAAGTACAGGAAGAATCCATGGACATAGAGCAAGATGTAGACGATGCAAGTAAGGTGATGAGAATACCAGAATGCATTGAAGCCTGTCAATCTGTTGAAAGGTGGAGGTAGTCTCACTGCATTTGTCCTGAATTTGCGTGTAGCAAGTATGAATACAATGACCAACAGAACAACCATAGCTATTCCAGTCACACCTTCAACGCCGGTCAAAAGTTCACTGTATGTGGGCTTTTTGTTGTTGAAGTCACTAGCTATGAGATCAAAATCTTCCGGCGATGAGTTTACTAGACGGGGAAAGTCACATGACAGGTGATTACCAGCATGAACTAGCACTCCAAAGCCTATGGCACACGCTAATATCTGTGATGTGGATTATACAGTATTGTTAGTAACCATCTGACCTAAAAGATTTAAGCCGAAATGACTCAATAATAATATTTAAACATTCTAACACACCCATTCACATGAAAGACCAACGAGCCTGTCACATGGCTCGAGTCCAAACACAAACACACAATAAATTCACGTAATAAATAACTATTAACCATTAGAATAAATAACAAAACATAAGTACTCTAACAAATGTCAGGTTTATATAAATTCATAAACTAGAAATTTTGTTTTCTTTGCAATGCTTTAATGATACCTTGTGAAAATTAATGTTGTCATCAAAGGGAACAAAAGACCTTGCTCTGGTGGAGCGAAGCCAAGTGATGGTGTTTCGACAAACAGGAAATAGAATTATAGCCATGTTGAGCTTGAGAGTCTCTGCAGCACCTTTGGCGATGGGCAAGCAATAGCCCATGATATTGAAGGCGGCTTTGTTTTTGTATTGAAAGAATTTCCAAACGAAGAGCCCAGCCATTGCCATCAACCAGAGCAACAAAATCCAACCTCTCCGCCAGTTCTCTAGTATCAAATATCGGATTTTGGAGCTCACATTACGTAAATAGCTTTTGGGTTTAAATGTACTCAAGTTTTGACTCCACCCAACACTCGCTGTGCTAAGTGGTCTGCTGTAGTTCATGTACGTGTCTCTTTGTAGAAGTAGCGTTTCCAGCTGCCATAACTGTGTAAACACCAAAAGATCTTTGTTTTTTAAAGTCCAAATAGAAAAGAAAAGAAAAGAAAAGAAAAAATTGACATGATTTTAAGTGTTTAATTACCTCGATATATCCTAAATTTTCAGGATCTAATTCTTCCATAATTAATGAAGCGTATTCCTCAGCTTGTTCTTTTAGCTTGGACAGCTTGTTGGCAGAAGCACTCAGCATTATAAGCTGTGATTAAAGTAATTGAAATTAATAAGTCAAAGTTTAATATGTTTACCACATATACCAATTAAATTCTACCGCGTATTATCAAAACAATAGTCGTGTCCTTTTCCAAAATTATGAGTTTGAATCATGTCTTTTTTTTTTCTCCAAACCTCAGAATTATAATAATTCGAAAAGAAAAAGAAAAACCTATTGACCTTTAGAAAATTGAAGTTGTTCAAATTAGATTATTTTACAGAATTTCTAAACAAATGATTTGAAATCACATAATTTAGGGGTATTCAAGGGTAATTTTTTCATTGGCTGACAGGTTGCCTGTTAGTGTTAGAAAAAATCTTTTTCAACCAAAACAAGTATTACAATTTACCTCCCGCACTTCTTGTCTTGTGATTCTTCCATCTTCATTGCTATCAGCCCTGCAAAGGTCAAAAAATAAATTCAATTTAAATGGCTGAAATTAAATAATGCTAGATAAAGCCAGTGAAATTGTTTTTGATTTCTCCCAACATAAATCATTTTTTGTCTTTTTTGTAGCTCACTAGAATCAGGTGCTCATACCATCATCATAGCAGATTATTCTAGCCAATCAGGTGCATCCATGGTCCATGGATGACTTAATTGGCAGAAACCAAGTAAAACTTAAATAACCTGAAACTGATCCCAAGTCATAAACGATCCATGACCGTTGTTTTTATATTCCTCGAACAAATCAACGAAAATGATCAGAGTAAAAAATAAAATAAAGGATGACCGACTGTACATATCAAAGAAAATCTGAAGACGAGCGTCAAAGCTCTGGTCCGATATCTGCAACCAAAAGTCATGAAGCTCCTCTTTCGTTATTTTCACAATTCTTTGACCTCTCCGTCTCGCCAGCGCATCAAATATCCCCACCGCGAACTCCTTCGAGTCCACCATCCCTACTCACAAATAATCACAACTTTCATTCAACTAAAACATAACAAACTTTTAATAAGACAAAATTCAAAATCAGAAAAAATAAAAATGATATTATCATGACTCACCGATGCATTCACCGAAATCTTCCCTCGCAAGCAAACCGTCCTTGGCCTTCGACTCGAACCTCTTCTCAACTTTACTCCACTGCTCCGCCGCGTCAGGCACTCCCGTCGTTTTGTTTATGAATCTCAGTCCTTTGAGCGCTCTCTGTGCACTCGATCTCGTCCGTTGAAGTTTGGCCAGATTTGCCTTGATTCTCCGCGCCTCACGCGCCGTTATCGTGCAGTGGTCCTCAGCTGGTTCTGTCGACGACGTTCGTGAAGATCCCGATCTCAGCCAGTTGAATTTCCGCCGGATTCTGGACGTCGCCGAGAGGCTCCGGCTGAGAATTCCAGATTCCGCCACGTCACGAGCATCAGCGCCGCCTGAATAGTCCGATTTTGGTACTGGTGCAGTTGGATTCACACTACACAGATATATGGAGTTGTTTTCCAGCTCTAGCGTGACTTCTACTAAATCCTGTTGTTGCTGGCCATTTCTTCTTAAATCGTTAAGAAAAATCGGCAACATTGCTCCGCCGACGCCGTAGTCGCTGTCCCGTCGAGTCTGAGTCTCTCCTTCATACTCATCCGGCACATCAAAATTACGGCTGTAATTGGAGCGCGGGCTGCTTCTTCCAAACGACGACTGCGATCGCATTTTTCAGGAAAAAAAACAAAATCAAAACGAACTTGTTTTGTTCCGTTTCGTCGGTACTTCCTTATTCTCTCTCTCTCTCTCTCTCAATGCATAGACATGAAAACAGAGCACGAAAACAAGACAAACATGAATAAACACCTCTCAACCGATTATTATTTCAACGCTTGGGCTTGGTCATAGTAGTTGAGTTTTTGCCCTGTTTAAGTACTCCAAATGATTTCTCAAAATAATATACTTCTTCTTCTTCTTCTTCTTCTCTCACATTTTGACCTTCACTTTCCTGAATTTCTCTTTGGACTTTAAAAAAAATAAAAATAAAAAATAGAACAACGACGTGAATTAATACTTAAAAGGGAAGCTGGCAATACTTCATTGCCAGGAACTAAAACAATGATTAAGGACTAAGTATTTTATTCTTTTCATCAATAAGTTTATATAGAGAACAGCAACAAAAAAATAGAGAGGGAGGCTAGCAAGGAACGGGTTATTTATATAAATTGATGTCAAAATCTCGTAAGGTGGATGATGCGACCTGCTTGATGAGTGGCGTTGAGAAATGTGTTTTCCTCGCCGATTAATTACCATTTCTATTGACCAAAACATTCCTTCTTTGATTTCAATTTTTTTTTTTTTTTTTTATATAATAATTTTTTAAAATTTAATTACGTATTAAATAACTTAGAGACAAAGGTATTATCTTGTCTATATATGCATGAGATAGAGGAAATTAACTTCATGTAAAACGTTGTAGAGGGAGACATTGGACATATGTAATCACTGATCAAATACTACGTTTGTATCATTGTATGTCGTATGTATTAATGTATATACATTAATAATAATAAAAACCTGAAATTTTTTGTGGGTAGATAAATCACGTGAATGTTCTTAAATAGTTACTTACTTAGAGGGTGCATTGAAATATCATGCCAAAATCGCTTACATGGAAGACGAATCACACATAAATGTATATATATATATATATATATATATAACTGGCAGAAAAAGGAGTCTTTTTCAGCTGCATGTGATGGATTGATCTGATTGAATTTATGAAGTTTCCAAAGATTATAGCAGTTTTGGCCTCCATCGATGTAAGTAACCTAGAAACTACTGCTTGTATATATGTGTGAATAACATCATGTTGCTTCAATCATCGTTAACATATATATTTTTTTTCTTATAAAAAAAAAAAAAAAAAACTGCATAGCTGTCTTGAGCCTCCATTAAATAATCATCTAGTGGTTATATATAAAAATATATTAATTAATAATGTTCGTGTCTCCCACTTCTATCCTTAATAATCAGGGCAGAAATCGGAGGTGGTTTTAGTAATTTAAGTTGATTTACATGTATTCTCTTCTTAATAATTTAAATTAATAAAATTATATATATATTTGTAGGAGTAGTAACATATAGAATACAAAACTAGCTAAGGTAGACCATGTTCGTTGGCCAGGATGCATCAAAATACAAAACTAAAACCATGGACCACGTTGCTTGGTGTAAATACAATTAAAAAGGAAGAGGAGATCATGAGACAAAGATTTAATTTGATCCCTATTAATTTTCAAGTATGGCGGCCAATAATTACTTTCAATAATTCTGTAAGAACACATATGAGACATATAATAATCAGTCACGTCTCTTGTTGCTAGCTATTTAATAAAATCAATATATATATATGGTTCTGAAATTCAATTTATTTTATTTTATTATATGAACATAATCACTTCGCATTCTTAAATAAATTGTGTTTTTTTCTTTTCTTTTTTTTAAATTGTTAGTATTTTAATTATCACAATTTTTATAAGAGTAGTGCTAATTAACATCTCCATTCATAATCTCAACATATATTCTAACCAATGATATGACAATCGATAGATGGATATATGTGGTGAGATAAATCACCATTATCTACTTACCAATTATCACATTATTGGTTGAAATGAATGTAAATGTAAAGATGCATGTGGTGATGTTTAGTACAACGATTTTCTAATTTCTCTCATTGTACTTTTTCGAGCTTATTTCATTAAGCACAAGAATAAAAAATAAATGTGTCTAAATGAAAATAGCTAGTATTCATATATCTTTTAGCTGTTTCATGGTGAGAGGGATAACAAGAGAGCGGATTGCGGATGGGTCACGCTTGCCCCGCCCTATGACCCTATTTGAGACGATGGCGTGCCCAAAACCGTCCAATAATTCAATAATTCAATTTCAATAAATAATTTAATAAAACAATTTTTAATTAATTTAATAATTCATGAGATTGAAACTAACTTATTCCAAACAAAAACAAAACTAACTTTTGGTGTTTTATGATTACATATCTAAATAACTTGTATGTTATATATATATATATATATATATATATATATATATATATATAACTAAAGAAACAAATCGTAGTATGAACAGCTTGCATGGAAAATTATCGTACAAGAAAAGCTAAAGGAAGGAGATTTCGTTTAATTAGTACATTTTCATTTCGCATTAAATCATCTATTCTGTTTAACTGCATGTACTGCATAAGTTGTAAGAGCAAAATTGTAGTACGTTTTGTGTTTAGTACGTATATGTCAAGTTGCTTTCACCTAATTTGGCTTGAAAGTTGAAAGTAAGAGTAAGATCGAGAACAACATATTAATTATTGTTGGCTATCCAACTGTCTGCGTTTGATTAACTACCATGCCATGCACTCTATTCTCATCTCCTATTCTGAACCGTGTTTGTAGTGACCGATTTATTCTTAACAAGTCTTATTAGAAAAAAATATACATGGCTAATATATATATATATATAGTTTTAATTAATTATAAATTAACTATCTACAGAGTTTTTACCTTTTTCCTCCCTTGTCTAAGTCTTGGTGTGAAATTGATCACCATCACCTAATTACTTAAGCAATGATGCAAAGGTCTAAATTTTCAATAGTCAAATCAATCATCATATTACAAGATTGTTAAATTATAAGGTAATTGGATGTCTTAGTTTGGTTAGGTACATATATATAATTTATTCCTGAGATCATGGATTATTATAAGTTGTTATTCATAAGTCAATGTTTACTTCAGCTATTGATGCTAATCTTAATTTGAAAAACCATGCATACTTTTTTTTTTTTTTTTTTTTTTAAAGTAAACCATGCATGCTTAAAACACTGTAAAAGTACTGAAAAGCCTTAAAGCGAGGTAGGTAGGTGATGTTTTTTTTTTTTAATTTTTTAAAATATTACAAGAGGAATGTCGGGATCTACTTAGATCAGACAATATATGTGCGATCCGAATATCTACTCTTATAACGGGAGATAACTACTTCTCACAACCCGAGAAGAAAACTTCCCACACATGCTTGTAAAATACACATGGTGGGATTTGAACCTCTTACCACTTATGTGGAAGGGAGGTGCACTACCAGCTCTGCTAAGAGGTGATGTGCAGGTAGGTGACATACTTAATCAATTGATTTATGGCTTCTAAAAGTAAAACCTTGTTCACATTAATTATATATGTTCATAATGACAAATCTGCTAATTGCTGTAATGTCCCTTTTAATCAAATTTTGCATTACAATTTGGGGATGCTTTTATATTTATATATCTATAGTAATAATTAAAAAAATAAAAAGTGAATTAATATGTAACTAATAATTCAATTTTACTTTAATTTTTCCCATGACTTTGCACGTTGATAAGTATCTGTACATATATGAATTTTTATTTTGTTTGGTCAATGGTAAATATGAAAAGTTAAATAAGTTCACAGTCGTCTTAGTAATTAACTACACTTTTTTTTTTTTTTTTTTAAATTTTATTGTATGATAAATAATTCGATAAAAACTATGAACATTAATTCTCATATCACATCTTAGCAACTTTGAGTCAATGATTAAGGGTTAATTTTCATGAGTTTAAAATTAAATCTTTCAATGCAACATGTTTATATTATTATGTACTGACTACTGAGCATGTATTAGCCGCCTATCAGATTCAAAGTGGGTAGACAAGGATATTATTATTATTTTAAGATAATCACATTTGTAGTCATTTTCCATGCGAGCGTAACAGTTGTTATATCTAATCACCACAATCACAAGAAACTAAACAAAAATTAATTAAAAATGCCATGTTTTTAATAGATTAATGTTATATTGTTTAAATTATTTATCATACCTTGATGATAAAGATAAATGAGTCGTAACTAACATATCATCACATGATTTATATGACGATTACAACTCATATGCTACATCATTTGATTATTATTATTAGGGTTTTTTTTTTAATTCCCATACCGCTTGAAATCAAGATTATATATATAAATATATAAATGTTAGTCTTAATTCGAAACAATCATTTTAAAGATAAAACCGTGAGACCTAATAGACGCACTAATATTTAGGCAGGGTAACATTATTTTTTAAAATATTATGGTGTTTAGCTCTTAACATTCTTATAATTGTTTTTGTTTGTTTTATTATTATTACGTGTTCAACTTAACGTCTACTAATTAATAAAAAAAGAAGTAATATATTTGCAATAAGCATATATAGAAAAGGCGATCGTCATTGTCGAGGTGGTAGTAACTAGTAATATATAAAATGTTGTTGGTTTTGCTTATAACATATTACGTAGAAACCAGACAAATATTGAATTGATATGATGTTGAATGTTCCTGTAAAAAAACTGTGAGTGATCAGGTTTGGAACTTGATGTTTACCTCTCTGTAGCTACAACATTTTTACTTGTAATTCAAGCTACCAACCTCCTCCTACGACTTTCTCAGTTATCCGAAAGCCACCGCTGACAGAAACTTGTCGTTTTATATGGAAATTATGTCTCACATATTCTAATTTTGAGAGGTAAAACTCAACTAACAGTTTGACTTAGCACAACTAGTCTTTATATATATGAAACTTTTCTCCTCGATCGATGCCCATTAAATTCAACTGTTTTGAATTAGTTTGTATACACTTATCCATAATATATTTTACATTAATGTGTACCGATGAAAAAAGAATTTTATATATATGTATATATATAATTATCACCGTAACAATTATTAATTGCAGGATCATTTACTTTTCTTTTTTTTTTTTGGAAAAATCCCAATTTTGTAATGTAGAATTGAAATGAATCGAGATTCCGACTTTATAATATTAGATATATAGTTCATTTTATAACATTAGAGAGTTAATTGTTTCCGCACTAAGTGCATGTCTGGTTGAGCTTTCTACTGCCTCAAAAGGTCTACCAACGTCTATTTGAGTTTTTTAGAGTTGTTTGGTTGGGCTTTTGAGATTGTCTATTTTAAATTGAGTAGAGGCTAGTAGAGTTTAAACCTCTACTAGGCAAAAACTCACAGGGAGGTGCTTTCTCCAAATAGATATTTTTTTTTTAAAAAAGTCTACCAGCCAAACAACTATAATTTTTTTTTCAAAAACTCTATTTCTAATAGATCTACTATAAGTAGATCTTTTACCAATAGACGTTTTTCAAAAGCCCAACCAAACAAGCTATAAATAGACCTCGTTATCATCTATAAGGTTTGCTTAAAAGCATTGGCATGCAGCAGCAGCCATCAATTAGATAGTGATAATTTTGTATCTGCTCGATCTGCTGCAGAGAATGTTGTCACGTGATTCAAATCAATGCATTTTTATGTTTTTAATTTGTGTAAGTTATTTCATAAAATCCAAACTTTCTTTGAATTTGTTTAAATAGATGAGAGACGTAACAAACTTAATTTCTTTGAATTTGTTTGAAAATACACTACTTGACAAACTAATATATTATCTCAATTTTGTTAATTAATTTGCTTTGTTTGCTACTCCATATATATAGTCCACCTCTAATTAAACCAATACTTAATTACTTCACGCCAAACACAAATCATATTCTAATCCAAACAGCACAATAAATATATTAATTACAAAGCACAATTAATTAATGGGAATAATGAAAAACCAATCTATATGGATTTAAACCAGTTGAATAGCTGTGTTTTGTTTTTTTAGTCGATTTAGATTTTCTAGTTCAAGTTGAAATAAGATCATTTGATCTCTAATTGAATTTAGATGTGTTTTAAAAATATGTATGATATTAACCTAAATATATGATATGGACAAACCTATGATATTAACTTGTGTCCACTTATTTCAATGACACATATAAAAAAAATTATACCAAATAAAGTAATTAAAAAAAAATCAAACTGACATATTGATGGTCTTAAAAGAAAAATTGACAGAATTTTTTTTTTTTTTTTAAATTCATTTTTTTTTAAATTTAATATGTTGTAATATTTTAATACAAAAAAAGAGATTGCATGACTACTTGTACTTTGTTGATTTTATTTTATATCGTAAAGTATTACGCGATACAAATTTGAGAGATTAAAAATTAAAAATTATAGTTTAGTATAATTCTACAAATAAAAGAAACATCTTTCTTTATCACACTAAAAAATAATGTGATTATTACGCATAAAAAATGTGATAAGTTGATCACCGTTAATTAAATTCGCAATAACTTGATCACGGTTATAATAATGTGTGACAACTTGATCACGGTTATAAAAATGTGTGATAACTTGATCATGGTTAATAAAAATTGTGATCCAATTATGACATATTTAAAAGACCGTGATACTTTTATGTCGGTTTTAAAATACGTCATTAACATACAACGGATTAAAAAGACTATTATAACTTGATCACGACTAATAAAAACCATGATAAAATTGCATAATAAAAACCTAGTTTTCTTGTAGTGAGCCAACGGTCAAATTAAAAGGATGGAAGGTCAAAGCAAAATGTTATTGATCTTATTTTGATTCTCCTACAAATAGTATAGATGGATATCAAAGAACATATAAATATAGACGAAGGGTCAAATGATTCCTTGGGTTATAACGATGGAAAGTTGTGATTTGTTGAATATGTATACAGTGAAAAGGAGAAATTGTCACATTTCATATCGTTTACGTGTCAGTGTCAATTCTAATAATGCATCCGTAGGGGAGAGATTATCGCAACCTACGTTGCTGGTTGATATATAAGTTTTGGTCTCTACTAAGTAGAGTAGTAGACCCATCTGCAAGAGCATTGATTATAGAACGTTTGTTCTAGTATAGACTTAATTTTAACAAACTAAACATGTCTTCTTTGGAGACAAGAGAAATTATTTCAGATTTGATTAATCACCTGATCACTTCTAATGAAAGTACAGCAAATGATGCTTAAAAAAAAGTATCATATTGTATATTTACTACAACAACATTAATATTCTTCAACGTCAAGGTCTAAACCACGACAGTTTGATTGATCACATCAGGACAGTACCACACTTGATAACAGAAAATCAGAGATGGTAGTAAACCTCCATTCCACACTTGATGATCAAAGATTCGAGTCCCACCATACACATTTTACAAATATGTGTGAGAAGTTTTCTCCCAATTAATGGGAGTAGTTATCTGAACTGCACATGTATTGTCTGATATATAGTTGTAAATATAATAATTCAAATAAATAAAAAAATTACAGTGAAATGGATGAAGCAAAAGGCAAACATCAAAGAGTTGTACTTGTAGTAATAATAATAAAGGCATGCAACACATGTAATTAGATTGAAAAGTAAAACCTTGAGAGAGAGCGATTTACCAAACATATATGTCCAATTATATTATAAGGTTGTACAAATAGTACTAATAAAGTTGTACTGACGATGAATATCAAAGTAATGCTTTCTTATGCAGCAATTTGCAATTTAGGTGTAACCTACAAATCAAACCCACAAAAGAAATGACAATAATTGTCTCTCAAATTCTATTTTAGATGGTGATATTTCTTTACAAGACACCCACACAAAATCTGAAAGCAAAACACATGATTATAATACTATCAAGCCCTAACGTAACCCAGCCTAATCACCAAATACTTCATAATCAAGTAATTGCCACTGATCCACATGTGTATATATCTCATTTCTAATCCATTTTGTTCCTATGTTTCAATCTCAAATTGCCAGACAATTAAGCAATTGCAAATCATAAGAAGAACTAATTAAATTACACAAATCAAATCCATATATTCACTCAACAGTCCCTTGTGTCATTCGAGTTCTCTACCAACCACAGGTCTACAACACAAACCAAAGAAAAGAAACTAGAAACTGCATGCAATATTACTGATCAAAGACTAACAGATAGAGAGAAGGAATGATTATTAATAATTTGATAACAATCACAAAGTTTTTCAATCTAAGTGCATAGGAAGAACAATGCATGACATGCATGTCAAATTGACAAGCACCCAAATTCCAGATCTTTGATAGACTTGAATTTCGACATGTATATATGAGTGCATGTGTGGACATGCTTGCTAGCGTTCAATGCACACACACATTAGATGTTAGAGAATAATGTAAAAAAAGTTTATCCAATTGAATAGATGATAAATCAAAACAAAGTTAAATAATAAGGTCCATCAAAGTATGCTGAGAGATCCAATTACCTTTCTTCAAATTCTTTTTTTTATTAGCATTTCCTTCAAAATCTTTTAATTTGTAATGAATCATGTGTACTGCTTATTGAGCACCAAATCAGTCATAAATAATGCAAAAACAGTATAGGATCGAGTTACAAAACCAGGTGACTGCATCCTTTAAACTCACCAAACACTTCATAAGTGTGTCATTCATATATCACGTCTAGTGTGGTTTCGGAACAAATCTATCTACAGTGAAACTTCATGCGGCAGCAGATAGATAATTGCCAAAGTGAACAAAATTTATTTGGCAATTCAAGAAAAATGTTGATGTTTCATTAATAGAAACTAAAAGAATGAGTCCATTTTTGTTCACCCCTTTAAGGGGGGGTGAGCATTACCCCCCTCCTAAAACAATGACATATGTCCATGGAGAGGGTAATTTTGTCCAAACACATGACAATTTTAGGACAAAATTACCCATCTCTAAACACATGTCAGCTTCCTAAGAGGGGGGCTAATGCTCACCACAAGGGTGGTAAGCACTCTAAAAAGATGCATAATAACATTGGGGATGCTATAATATTCGATAAATATGTAATAATTCATTGAAGGTGTTGTACATTGTGAGGTGTTACTTGGTGTGATGATACACATTAATAATTATTTATCGCACTTATCACAAATATCTATTTACCAATTGCCACACTATTGGTTGGGATGGAGATGAGATACAAAGATTTTTTTTATATCCGAATCATTTTATTAATAAAAAAATTGAAAGCAGAGGGATGTGCAGACCCTAAAACATAAATCTAAAAAGGCACGCATGCCTCAACAGAAGGCAAAGAAACATGAACCTAATTAACCGGACCCATAATCATTCCCTTCTACCTTAACATGTGCTGCCCAATTAGCGATAAGGCTTGATTCTGCTTGGGCCGCTAAAGCTACATAATCAAAGCGAATCAGATGAAATACAAAGATGAGATGTCTAGCATTACTCTTACGTATATTCAATTTAATTCAACAAATTCAGTATAAACTTGGCAACAAACTTAAAAGGATTAATGTAAGCTTCTTTATTATTTGAGATAAAAGGGGTAGATTCATTTGTAACTTTGGACTTTTGAGTTTATCAAGCACTTAAAAAATTATAACATATCATGGTCCGTCCGAAGTTCATTCAATAGGGGCGTAGCTCGCTAGTAGATGGACGAACTTGGGGTTTGGGCAAATGACTTCCAGATCAGCGGCTCGAATCCCACCAATGGCTAAAGCTTTTAAAAAAAATCTGATCTTGAATTGATATATATTGTCAAAAAAAAAAAAAAATCACCGTTACACTTTAAACAATACAAGAAAATAAAACATACCAATAAAATAAAAAATTAAAAAAAATTTAAAAATACAGAATCTTTGCGAAGGTGGTAAAACATCACAAAGCTTTGCATATTGGCCTAAAAGGCAGACCCACCCACTTAATATAATTGGGCCAGCCAATAATGCAAACAATGAGAGTTGCGGTTGGTTTTTCAGTTTTGAGATTTTTTTTTTTTTTTTTTTTTTTTATAAAAAGTATTACATTATTATAGCAACCCTACAATGTAGGTGTGAGGGGGGGTTTACCACCAGACCAATCTCATTCTGTCGGTTTCATTTTTAAGACTTGATGACACCAAACTTTGGCCCTACAAACAATTCTATTATTTCCTGCCTTGCCATCCAGATACTTTTTTGGGCTTCTTTTTTCTTTTTGGTTTGATAGTTTAATTTGTATTGTTTTTCATTATGATCAAATCAAAAAGATATTTCAAGAAATGTAATATCTATATCATATATGCATTTTTATTTCTTATTTTCTTTCGGTGCTTTTTGATAATTTCATGCATTTACATTTCAGATTTACAGATATTCATGTTGCTGATACTAAAAAGGATGTGTGTCTCAATATAATACTATGATTTATATATATAGATCAAATGAAGTGCATTTAGTCAATATTCCCAATAATACTTGTTTCTCTTTTCTAATAAAAATATGTGAAATGAAACACCCATACTCATTGCATCCACTTCTTTATAAAAGACTAAGGGGGGTGTATTCAATTAGGATTAATTAGGATTTTTGAAGACATTTAAAAACATTTTTTAAGTGACAGATTTTCATGGATTTCTATAGACTTTTATAAATCCACATGGACTTTCATTGATTTGTTTAGACATCCATCTCAGACTTTTATGGATTTGTTTAGACATCTATCTCAGACTTTTATGGATTTGTTTAGACATCCAAGGATTTTCATGGATTTGTTATCTCTAACTTATATATCAATAGTAAGCTAATTATAGCTAATTATCAAAAAAAACATTTGAAGTTGGAATGAGCAAAATTTGATACACCAGTCAATCTATATTTGCATATATATATATTTTGAGGTTGTTGCTGATGAAAACAAAGCGATTGAATTGAATCCAAAATTGGCTAAGGCTTTCATGAATTTGTTATCTCTGACTTATCAATAGTAAGCTAATTATAGCTAATTATCAAAAAAACCTTTGAAGTTAGAATGAGCAAAATTTGATACACTAGTCAATCTATATTTGTGTATATATATAGTCTGAGGTTGTTGCTGATGCAAACAAAGCGATTGAATTGAACCCAAAATTGGCTAAAGCTTATCTGCATAAAGGCACTGCTTGCATGAAGTGTAGATGAATTATTTTTCTTTAAAATAAAATGCTAATAAAGAGTTTTTCAATTAAAAAAAAAAAAAAAAAAAAAAAAAAAAAAACGCTAATAAAGAGTGAGCATTTTTGGTGTTTGATTGAAGGCTCTACAGATTAATTTGGTGTTGTTTTGTGCAATTCTGGCACGTAATGAGTTTTGTACTTGTTATACTGTATATAATTATGTGACTGCAACATATTCTCACATATATAATTATATGCAGTTTTTTTTTTTTTTTTAATTTACAGAACATACTGGGGATGGAAGCTTATTATTCTCATATGCATCGGTTTTTTTAATTTTTACATATTAGTGCTTTTCGTTTCTGATTTGAGAGAGAGAGGGAAAGCAAAATCCACCAAAATCTTTGGAGAGAAGGCTGGACATGTTATGACATTTGATATTTATATCTTTCACCATCAAGTCCACCAAAATCCATCAAAATCCACGACTTAAGAAAATCCTTTAAAATCCAGTCCTAATTGAATACACCTTGATTCTTGTAGACATTTTTAAAGTCCCAATTCAATACATCTGGATTTGGAAGGATTCTTTAAAAATCCATATAAATCCTAATTGAATACCACTGGATTCATATGGACTCTTTTAAAGTCTTTAAATGTCCAAATTGAATACACCATGATTTATAATGTCTTTAAATGTCCTCAAGAATCCTAATTGAATACACCCCCCTTTTTTATCTATATGAAAGACCCCACCCCGGACGTACCCATTCGCCGCGTGGGAAACCAGATAACCAAAGTCACGATAATAAAGAAAGGTAGTTTACTTGCTTACTAGTTAAGGAAGACGGCTAGATTTATCGACTTACCTTTCGATTGACTCCCGCGAACCGAGAGGAGGGGTTGACCGCACCAACTCAGACACGACCACGAACTGGATGGCTTAGGTGAAAAGGATATTCTCTTATTGGATTGGTGATCCCATTCCATCACAGACGTATTTACAACTAAACTAGCGAGATCGATACGACACGGCCGGAAGGGGAAGGACCCGAGGCGCTAGCACCGGGCGTACGGCACTAGGAGGGAGGGGAGAGATTTTAGACGCGGGATTCTTGTTTGATATTATATACGTATTCAGATTGGTTGCTCAAGCCAGAGGCGATTGGTCCAGGTCTTGGAATTGGAACTGGAACTCCAGCCCTACCTTGCTATCCATCTTCTCTCGCTCCCAGCGTTCTAAGCTGTCCTTTCAAAGCCGATCGATCGAAAGAAGTGCCTGTGTCCCCTTCACTCAGTTCCCTATTCCCGTAGGCTAAGGGGGTGTATTCAATTAGGATTCTTGAGGACATTTAAAGACATTATAAATCATGGTGTATTCAATTTGGACATTTAAAGACTTTAAAAGAGTCCATATGAATCCAGTGGTATTCAATTAGGATTTATATGGATTTTTAAAGAATCCTTCCAAATCCAGATGTATTGAATTGGGACTTTAAAAATGTCTACAAGAATCAAGGTGTATTCAATTAGGACTGGATTTTAAAGGATTTTCTTAAGTCATGGATTTTGATGGATTTTGGTGGACTTGATGGTGAAAAATATAAATATCAAATGTCATAACATGTCCAGCCTTCCCCCCAAAGATTTTGGTGGATTTTGGTGGATTTTGCTTTCCTTTTCTCTCTCAAATCAGAAACGAAAAGCACTAATATGTAAAAATTAAAAAAACCAATGCATGTGAGAATAATAAGCTTCCATCCCCAGCATGTTCTGTGAATTAAAAAGGAAAAAAAAAAAACTGCACATAATTATATGTGTGAGAATATGTTGCAGTCACATAATTATATACAGTATAACAAGTACAAAACTCACTACGTGCTAGAATTGCACAAAACAACACCAAATTAATCTGTAGAGTCTTCAATCAAACACCAAAATGCTCACTCTTTATTAGTTTTTTTTTTTTTTTTTTTTGAAAAACTCTTCATTAGTATTTTATTTTAAAGAAAAATAATTCATCTACACTTCATGCAAGCAGTGCCTTTACGCAGATAAGCCTTGGCCAATTTTGGGTTCAATTCAATCGCTTTGTTTGCATCAGCAACAACCTCAGACTATATATACACACAAATATAGATTGACTGGTGTATCAAATTTTGCTCATTCTAACTTCAAATGTTTTTTTGATAATTAGCTATAATTAGCTTACTATTGATAAGTTAGAGATAACAAATTCATGAAAGCCTTAGCCAATTTTGGATTCAATTCAATCGCTTTGTTTTCATCAGCAACAACCTCAAAATATATATGTATACGCAAATATAAATTGACTGGTGTATCAAATTTTGCTCATTCCAACTTCAAAGGTTTTTTTTTATAATTAGCTATAATTAGTTTACTATTGATATATAAGTTAGAGATAACAAATCCATGAAAATCCTTGGATGTCTAAACAAATCCATAAAAGTCTAAGATAGATGTCTAAACAAATCCATAAAAGTCTGAGATGAATGTCTAAACAAATCAATGAAAGTCCATGTGGATTTATAAAAGTCTGTAAAAATCCATGAAAATCTGTCACTTAAAAAATGTCTTTAAATGTCTTCAAGAATCCTAATTAATCATAATTGAATACACCCCCCTAAATGTTTTGATCCAGCCTCTAAATGAAAAATAACTCCTAAAAAACTATTACTTTTATATGGAAATTATCGAGCGTGAAATTCCTTTCCCAGCGTAAGTTCCCAATTGTCACCGGTATAAAATGAAAAAAAAATAAAAAAATAAACCACATCTTACACTGGTGTAATATAATCAATAATGATTATTAATCGCTTCCTAAAAATATTCAAAACATTTATTTTGTAACGTTAAAGAATTAGTTCAATAATTATACAATTTTAAATGTCTAGTTTTGTAACGTTACAGTTTTTTTATTTATAAATATTACATTATAAATTCAGGATTTTTTAAATAAGGGAAAGACTCGAACCTATAACCTCGTGGTACAATTGTTTTTCAGGATCATCCTGATCAGGAAAGGAAAATAAATGTTTCGGAGAGAATTATAATAATAATTATAATATATATATGTTTTAACGAACAAAACGGAACGTAGGGTGGGCCGGGCCTACTAAGATTGAGTGAAGCATGTGGATAGTGGACCAGGCAAAAAGGAGATTGAGGAAGCAAGCATACTCAGGAGTCAGGTGGTGTAATTTTCATCATTTATCACAACGACACCTATAAAGTTGAGCTAATCCATCGCTTTTTAAATCCCCTTTCTCAATTAATCTCCATTAACTTTTTATAATTATTTCTACTTGTGACTATATATACTTTTATTATATTTATTTAAAACCGTTGGTATATGAACAGAAAAGATAAACAGAGTCCTCCGTCAGGTTCGGTTTAACTCAGAAATATTTGCTGCGATAATGAATGAGATTATAAAAGAAAATAGACAACATTGATTGACGAAATGTGGTTGAGCAGAATTTGGTTGTGAGAAGAATCTGTCTCTCTTGCATCGGAGAGTTCGCGTTTGCAATTCGCTTTCGAAGCTCCCCTATGGCCTTTCCTCTCCGCCTTCGCTTCTGACACACTCCTTTTGTCAGGTACCCTCTCCTCTCTTTTCCGCCATTTCTGTTCTTGTTTTCTGCTTTTTATTATTATTTTTTTTCGTGGTAATTTGGATCCAAAATGGTGGTGTTTGGATTTCGGCTTATCAAACATGGAGATCTATACGGATATTATATGATGATCTCCGAGTGATTAGAACCATTTTTTGAATATGACTTGTATCGGTTAACGAAATTGCATGATTCTGCTGTAATTTTTAGGGATATTTTGAGATTTAAATAATTTTGAAATTTTCATTCAAATTTTGTGCCAGGATTTGATAATAATTGGATGTTTTAATTAAATGAAAAATGAAAAACATCTTGGATCAGTCTCTATAAGATTAATCAATCATTTTAGTACTTAAACATTGCAAATTGAAGTTTCCTGTTTCGCTGGAGGGTTTTGATCATGATTCTTGAGAAGATTGATCTGTTGTGTGGCATATGATTGAAAAAATGCTCTGCCTGGTCTGGATTTTTTTTTTTGTTTATGTTGTGTGATCTTATTGTTTCATACATGTACAAACTTCATTTATTGGTTGTATATGTAGTGAAAGAAGATCTGATGAGACTAACACGTCCTCTATCAAAGGCTTGAAACTGAATCCTCGGTTACTTTTCACTATTGTGGTAAACATTTAGCAATGGATGACAATGGTGGCAGCAAGTTGACAGGAATCAGGCAGATTGTTAGGCTTAAGGAAATCCTCCAAAAGTGGCAAGCTGTAGCACTTGGCTCGAAACCGAGCAGCTCCCAACCTGAACCACCTTCCTCTGGAGGCATTTCACCAGCAATTAGTAGAAGACTGACAAATGTTATATGTTGTGATTCAGATGAGGATAGCTGCCACAGCCCTGGACCGCCACCAGATGTCCCCAAAGGTTATTTAGCGGTTTACGTGGGGCCGGAGCTTCGAAGATTTATCATTCCCACCAGCTATCTCAGCCACTCCTTGTTCAAGGTTTTGCTGGAAAAGGCTGAAGAAGAGTTTGGGTTTGATCATTCTGGCGCACTCACACTCCCTTGTGAGATTGAGACCTTCAAGTTCCTCATGAAGTGCATGGAGAATCATCATAAGGATCATCCTGAGGACAGCTCAGGTAGTTTTTCCTATATTTTCCCGACGTTTCTTGTTGCTTAAAGGGTGTGTTTAAAAATGAATTCCAATGCATTACAATACTTAAAAGTACTCAATTATCCGGTTAAATTACTTTAAGCTGTGTCTTGTAAGTCTAATCAAGCACAAGTTGATATGAAACGCATAATTCTTATGGGCCATCTCTGGGGTCCTGAGCAAAGTATAAAGTTGGGTAATTTTAGGTGGGAATGGATGTCACAACTCACAACGCAGGTGTGTAGGGACTGCATGTGCTGGTGAAGAGCCTGGTGATTTTGTAATCAGATGATAGAATGAAAGTGAGTCGTGTTTAGTTCAACTGACATACATGCCTGTAATCGCACTTGTAAACAATCACACCTTTTCATTACAAAGACATCATTATTCGTTGACATTGCTTTTACTACCAATATATACATCCATCACACCCACTGTGATGCAACATTGCATGACATTATTTACCATTTTTTCTCTCTTTTTCATTGTTGTAGTCTATTTTACTGAAGTAAGTTTCTTGGTGATTTTTGCAGCTGGAGATTCACTAGCCATTGAAGAGTAAGTAATTACGGGGCGGTCATCATAGTTGATCAAGGTTTTTAGGGCTGAGAATTCTGGTGTGTAAAGCATAGTCTCTCCTTGTATGCAGATATATTCCCTCTCTCTCTTCTCTTTTTGAGTGAAGTAATAGGAAACTTTAGTTAGAAAATTTTCAGTGTGCTGGCAGAATCTTTGATGGGGAGAGGAGGGTATGTGTTTTAAACCACTCTCTATTGTTTCTGTTGGGATGTGATCATGTGACCCACCTCCTGATGTTTAATTGGGTATATGATGATGAAACAAAACACATTTAATGTTCCAGCAACACAAATTTTATAGTAATCATATATATATGTTTCTGACTGAAGCTTCTAAGGTTGTTTCTATTATTATCATTTATCATGCATCTTGAAGCTCTTATTATTTACAAGTGCCCCATGTTTTCTCCATTTTCATGATGCTTGAAATTAGCTGGTAACTCAGTGAGAACTCTTATTTTGTTTAATTATTAGAATAATAATAAATCTATCATGAGTTGTCCTAATTCTGCTTGAAAGGTGATTGAATTTGCTTGATCTATGCACATGATTCCAAGATCACCGTCATGATTTTGTTTTGCGAATCTTTCTATTTTATTTTTATTATTTTATTCTGTGGACAAAGTTTTGTTGTTGAGAAATCTTTATTGTATCTTTGAATCGGTCTTTTTTTTTTTGAAATATTACAATAATTCGAGGTTTTATTGGAGAGGGGAAGAGACTTGAACCCATAATCTCGAGGTGTTGATGTGAGGGGCTTTAACTCCGGACCAACCTTATCTTGTCCGTAATTCTGAGTTAGTTAAAACATCATATATAACTTTATGAGCAATTAACGAAGCTTAACATATTGACATATACCTTTCGAGTTCACATATCTCAATAATCAATAGTCAAGCTCTCCTACCCGACCATAGATGGTAGAACTTGAACACGGGCCGGGCCTTTAAGAGTCAAGTGCAAATCGGGCTGCAATGGGCCACCCAGCCCATTGGACACTAATGGACTAGGATGGATTTTAATGAAGTTGTGTGATTGTATCTTGAAGGACTTGGAGAATTCCTATTTTTTAGATTTCGGGCCCGTCCTGCAAGCCGTTTTTTGTTTTTGTTTTTCGAAAAGAAAAATGAAAATGAAAACAGTGTTTTTGGTTTCATTTTTGAATTCCGAATACGCGTCTGGTAGCATTTACTGGAATCCGTATTTTGAAAATAAAAACGGAAAAAACGCGTCTGGTAGGATAAATCGAAAACTTTCGAAAATTGAAATTAATATAAACAAATTAATAAAAATAATTAACTATTTTTTAAATATAATTAATAAATTAACACAAAACCCTTATCAGTGGAAGAGGAAGAAGAAGAAGAAGAAGAGGAGGAGGAGGAGGAAGACCAGATCGGCGACGGCAAGAGGGATCGGCGGCAATCGGCGATCGGCGAGAGGCGAAGGAGGAAGAGGAAGAAGAAGAAGAAGAAGAAGAAGAAGAGATCGGTCGCCGATCGCGAGCGAAGGAGGAAGAGGAAGAAGAAGAAGAAGAAGAAGAAGAGGAAGAAGAGGAAGACGGCAGCGATCGGCGGAGGAGGAAGAGGAAGAAGAAGAAAAGGAAGAAGAAGAAGAAGAAGGAGACGGAGCGATCGACGGCGGAGGAGGAGGAGGAAGAGGAAGAAGAAGACGGCAGCAGCGACCGGCGACCGGCGGAAGGCAGCGGCGAGCGACGACCGGCGGCGGGCAGTGACGATCGGCGGCAAAGAGGAGGAGAAAGAAGGTGAAGAAGACACAGTTCATCTGGTCCAAGAGAAAAAAAAAAAAAAAAAAAAAAAAAAAATTTTTGTTAATTTTTTTGAAATTGTATTTGAAATACAGAAAACAACTTTTTTTTGTTTTTTAAAATTTCCACTTTTAACACTTAAACTTTGTTTTTGTTTTTGTTTTTGATTTCTGAAAATAAAATGAAAAACGGTTTACAGGACACGAATTCGAAAACATTTTTAGAAAATAAAAACAAAAACAGCTGAAAACAGCCTGCAGGACGGGGGCTTCTTTTCCTTTAAAAACAGTTTTGCTTGATAGGATGTACAAAAACCTTGTTTGGTTTTTCGTTTTCAAAATTTATATTATAACTTTTAACAATTATGGAAACAACTGTATACTTGTTTTTTTTTTTTTTTTGGGCATGATCTCAATAATTCTTGTACTTCATCTAACCTTAATTTACTTCCAGATCTATTATTTATTATTGAATTTCATTATCAAATTACTACTTATTGCTTGAAAACCACCTAAATTGATGAAAATCGATCAGCAAAGAACCTCAAACTTCTAGAAAACACACAGAGAAGAAGAAGAGATTATTCGGTACGTTTGGATGTATAAATCTGGCTAGTGAAATTATATCATGTGAAATGAAATTAATCATTTGTGATTGAATATTCTTACCACATGATATGATAAATGAAATAACTGTGATTCACAAAAATAATAATTTAAATGATAATTATTCATTTATTTATTTATTCATTTCCATGATCCAATATGCAATTATGCATGCTATCACAAATTGCAATACAGTTATAGCTTTTATTTCCCTAGTAATTGATGAAGCAATGTCGAGAAAAAAAAACACTAAACAATCGTTTTAGGCATGAATTGAAATAGAGATAAAATATTAGAGTAGAGAGGGTCAATCATATTTGTATTAAGTGTAGTTTACAAAACACTAATTAAATTAAAGTTTGAATCAATTACATGATTAGATGCAAAACACGGTGCATCTGGAGTTGTTCAAACGTTAAGAGTTAAACAAAAACAAGAATCTGATGAATTATCAGTAATAAAATGTAATGTCTAATTTTATAACGCTACGTCGCTATAATTTGTCGAAAGCATACAAAGTCATGATGTCAGGAACACGAAGAACTAATACTACAACAGAGATTGGAATGATCGATCATCATCATCATTGATGAAGTTCACAGCTTTGGAGGAGGAAGAAGCCACTTGTCACCATTGAGATAAGTCATGCTCAAAAAGGGCCTAGCTTCTTGTTTGGAGAGTACGTAGTTTGGCAAATCTGACTCGGCCAGAGGAGGTAGCTAGCCTCCGGTCTCATGCACTTGTACTCTCCGTAATAGGAATTTAGATCCTCTACTGATCTGATCTTTTTCCTAACCTCACATAATCTTATAACACGTAAGCATTGCAATGAATGTGTGGTTAAGATATGATTGGTTTCAACAACCAATTACATGCTTTAAAAATGTTAGGAAAAATATCAGACCAGTAGAGGATCCAAATCCCCGTAATACTGTATTGGCGCGTTCATGGTGGCTACCATTGGACCAACCTTCACTGTTGATGAGAGTCCGCATGTATGTGTAAGCAAACACCACCCTTGGCCTCTCCTTCCATAGTTCCATGCACGCCCCAGGTAAGTGTTGCCAGAGCCGGTTATGTTGCAATGCACAAATGCGAATCCACTGTTGTCTGTTACATTTTCTCTGGCTTGTGCTGTGATCACTCCTCCTATCCCTTGTGCAACCGATTTTATAGTGGTGTTCTGCATCATTAATAACTTAATAAGTCATTCACCGCATCACCCTATGATTTGTGTTGTGATGATAACTCATTTATCATATCATTTGGCTTGAATTTTGGTAAATGTTTTGGGTTGTATAGTATTACTCTTTTTTAAATTGTAGACATAGGTGTACTTATAAAAATTGATGTACTAATTAGTTTTATGGGTGGTAATATCCACACCCTAATGTATAATTACAAGGAAGTTTGTCATTTGTAGACAATAAATTTGAACAAATTTTTTGGATAATACAAATTATTATTTTTTTCCTTCATGTCCGAACTTCCCTTAGCACAGACAACCGGGAAAAGATTTGTCACAATGTGATCGGGCTTGTCTTTTGGACTGTATCTACAGATCCAACCCAAATAAACCCAGTCAGCAACCAGGCTGGTTTCAAGGGCCATCGTTATGGATGGGTTTTGCAGCTCAAATGTTCAATTGAAGAAGATTGAATTCAAGTCACAACCATCCATTTTCAGCCATCAAATACTTATATCAAGTTAAAACCATCTGCAAAACTAGATATAAATCAATAACTTGTACTTAAATCATTACCCTTTAACTCGCACTTCAAAACTAAAAGATATTAAAAATATGATACGATCACAAATTTTAGAAATATATAGTTGGATGTTTAGATGATATAGTTATACGTTTAATTAGGATAAGATAGTAGTAATTGGTAGTTGCAATCAAGTAGGACATAGAATTTCTTTTGGATTCATCTGGTGGCTTTTATTAGGAGACTGGTTATCTCGAAACAACCAAGTGGAGTCGTGGAGGAGAGGTTCTCATGAATCAATCAATCATACTATTTCTAAGTTTTCAAATTATCCTCAATTCCTAACAATGTCGGAAATCCATATTTCTAAAATTTGTGATCGTATCAAACAACCAAGTGGAGCCGTGGAGGAGAGGTTCTCTTTCTCTTGAATCAATCAATCATACTATCTCTAAGTTATTCAAATTATCATAAATTCCAAACAATGTCAGAAATCCATATTTCTAAAATTTGAATTGAACCCACGACATGTAGATGTGGAGTGTGAGGAACTTATCACTTAGCTGTCTCAATTTTTGTCATTATTTGAATTGATTTGAAACGCAATTTTATATATAAATTCAATAAATAAATTCAATATGTATATATATTAAAGTCATTTTTCAGAATTTTAAATTATAATAGGATTCATGAACATCACTGGTGCCTGTCATTGAGAGTACTGCATTTGGATATCAATTGTCATTCTTTACGAAGTTGGGGGTACAGACAAAATGATCGATTACAGATATATGGTTAACCGATTTCCAAGTCCCAACACTCGTTTCTTAGATGAGCCTGTATATAATGTTATGTGGCCCGATAATTATTAATATGATTTCGGATATCAAAATAAAGTCATTAGTTACTATTTCAGTATTTCCTAAAATCTGCTGGAGCAATTCAACCACCACAAATTATATCATATCGTACTAAAATAGAACCACATTATCTTTCGACTGTGCTACTTTAAATGATCAATTCTTGAAAACGAGACAAATTAGGGCATGCATCAACATGTCACATGTGGGAACAGTCATCGGATCAATAAAGATAAATCGAGATGTGATCTATTGATTCACCACCATGCTTTTAACAAATAGATGCGATTTGAAGTTCTATGAACATGTAGATGGAAAAGATTGTCAGATTGTCAGATTTTTTTTATAAAAAAAAAATGTTGTTATAGTGTGCGACAGATGTTGTCGTTGCAACATTAATTCTCTCCAATCGTACATATATAGTTTAATTTCTATTCGTTATGGCCTACAATAATACAATGGACTGTTTTTGTTTAATTTATATTTGTTTTAATTTAATTATTAAAATTAAGTATATAATACAAAATTGACTAAATGTTAATAAAAAAAACACTAAATTGAAAACAAAACAATTAAAGCAACACACAACATTAATAAAAAAATTAAGGAAAAATACAACAGAAATTACAACAACAATTTAGTACTCTGGGAGATCATTTGTGGATCCTCCAAGATAATTGAAATATTGGCCAAAATATTGTGTTTTTTTATATTTCTTTTATGAAATGTAATGTCGAAGTTCAATTAATAATAAATGCAATATTTTAGTTAATTTAATTTAATTTCTTAATTTACTAATTTGTTAATTTCTTAACTTATCGTAATATTATGTTAATTAAGGGGTGAAATGTTAATTGTTAAGAAATAATAAAAAAAGGAATATTTAGAAAATATTCTTTTTATAATAACATTTGGTGCAATGAGTTGGAGATGGTCTCAACGTGACTTATAATTGTTTCACATCCTACCCCACCCCACCCCAATTTCTTTTTACAAGAAAATGATCACAAATGTGATTATTAATAGGTGAAGAATGCCAAGAAATTTAAACATCACAATGCACACATTTGTATTAACTATTGTACAGTGGTCATTTTTTTTTCTTTCGTAATCACGCATTTAAATTATGATTTATTATATGTAGTAGTAGTACTTCTAAAAAATAGAGATTTATTTGAACACGAATAAGGTAAACCAAAAAAATATATATAATTTGATGATCATTGTTTTAAAAGATGATGATATATATGATTAAGCTAGTACGTAGACTATTAAAGAAGACATTTGAATTTATTTACGATGATTCATAGATCCAAAGCCAAAACAAATAATTAAATTAATTATAAGAAAAAGCATTTGGTTATATGTGTTAATCAATTAATAAAAAGTAAGAGCTGATATTCAAGTAAGGATATCATTAGCCTGCTCCTAATTCCTAATTCTAAGTTTATTTTGGTGGAGTAAGTTTGTAATTCCTCACAGCATATCTCAATCTAGAGGGCCACAACAAGTTTATAGACCTGTTAATAAGCAGGTTCAGATTATTTCTCAAGATGATACAGATGGTTTTACTACGCACATCGAGACTGATTCAGATGCGGACCATGTGGTGCACAATTGCGACAATGATCAGCAAGATACAAGGGGTATGAGTCAAAATGTAGGGACCTTAAACACAGAGGCTCTTGTTGACAATCCTGATCCAAAAGAGGTAGACAATATGCAGCTTTTGGTCTTAAAGGAGCAGAGCAGCCAGATTGAGAGGCAGTTTCCGGTTGAGGAAAATATTCCTATTTTGGTTCCGCAATTGTCAAAGGAGATTACCATACCAATTCAGATTCCTCCGATTGTTACAACGGTTTTGGGAGAAGAATCTAGAGATCACTTTATCAATGATAGGGATTTTACCAATTCAATCTCTGCTCATTTGGGAAGCAGTAATTCTGGGAATCCAGGTAACAACTTCTCAAGGAAGGATGACAAGTATGCGGAAGCTCAAGATCTAGTTAATCTCAATAATAATTGGACTCCCGTGGTGAGAAAATCGAATAGAAGAGTGAAATCAACTTTCAAGTTTTTAGCTAATTCTCAATTGAGTGAGGGAAGTTCTAAACGCCTCCCTGTTGCTAAGACTACGATTCGCCCTGATTCTGTGACTCCATCGGCCCGTACAGAATTACATAATGTTGCTATTTCTAATTGGGTCGCACCGTTTGAGGTGGAAGGGAATGATTAACTTGTTTCCTTGCCTCATGTTGTGGTCTGCCTACCTTTTTAGATTATTGTTTTAGGGCCTACGCGCCACTTTACTTTCGCTTTTCTTTTTCGTTTTTTTTTTTATTTTTTTTTTAAATTTTATTTTAATAAAAGGACTTGATCAAATAATAATAATAATATATATATATATATATATATATTCATATCAAAATTCCCTTATTTTAATTTCGGTAAGGACCACCATGAAATCATATCGATTTGAATGAATTTTGATCTGAATTTTTGTGTGGATGATAAGTTCATCGAAATCTACTTATTATATATATATATATATATATATATATATATTAAATAAATAAACACTATATATTCCTTACACAAATGATAACAGGCACATGGGTTTTGGTATCAGTATCACATCAATTCCTAGAAAATCAAGATTTTCATATGAATCAATTATCATGTAATATATATATACCTATATATATATATATATATCATCATTCTATCAAGATCCTAAGTGGTCCATTTTTCTCTCATTTCACATGCATATACCGCTTTTATTTCCTTTCACCTCTCTCAACCCATTCTCTCGACTTTTTGAAACACACAAGATCTCTAAAATGCTATATCTATCGACTATCATATTCAAAAGTGTATTTGATTTCTCTTCTCTCTCTCTGAATAGATAGAACCCACTGTTTTGTTTGGTGGGAACGTGGGATTTGAAGCCCTAAGCTGCGAGACATCACATGTCATGTCTTCTGGTTTTTCTAACTTTGGTGTCTAGTGGCTAAACACTTCTCTCTCTTCATATTATAAATACATTGTTCATTGAAAGGGACCTAACCTTCCTATTGTTTCCTCCAACTATATATCCACAATTACACTTGTTCACTACTTGGATCTTGTAACACTGCATGAGATACCATTTACATATATTTACTACTGCATTAAATACAACACATGCACCCACCAATATATTTCTCAAGTTAAAAAAAATAAATTGGATCCTCTACTAATTTGATATTTTTCTTGACATCATATAATCTTATGATACATAAGAATTGTAATGAATGTGCGGTTAAGATATAATTGGTTTCCATAACCAATTTATCAACAATCAATCATATACTTTAAAAAGATCAGTAAAAAGATTAGATCAATAAAGGATCCAAATCCAAAAAAAAAAAAAAAAACTATAACTCTGAATTAATATGTTCACACATTAAATGAACTAGGGCCAAGGGTCCATCAAAATCAAATAAAGTAACCGCTAAAGGCACGGTCCAGAAAGCATTATGGATGGATGATAGATATATCTAATTTCAGTCGAATCTCGATGAAATTGATGACGCCTGTTTTGAACATATATACATATCGGGAAGATGGAATCCAACAACACATATGATTAACTGCTTTCCTCATGTGAACTTGATAACAAGTTGATCTTCTGGGTCTTACCTTTTCAAGTCAATTTGACTGCATGCAATGTAGCAGCAGGCAGCAGCTACCTAGCTAGCATGGAGAGACTTATCATTATCATTATCATCGTCAGCACTCAACACTCAACAGTGCTACTGCTGTGTTCAGCAACAAGGGTGAGTAAACATTTGTCATTTTTCTGTGTTGGCAGCCTAGTGGCCATATCTCATGGTTTCCTAAATATGCTGTGGGCCGTATAACCAGATTTTGCTTCCATTCTCTTTACATCAATCAATTACCTCACTTTTTTCATAATATTTTTGTCATAAAGCTTTTTAAAAAATTAAAGTTAATACATGGGTCGATCGTGTAGTACTCTTCATCCTTTTCTCTTTATCCATTACATGCAGAGGATCATGTAAGTCATATCTCGTCTTACCAAATATATATATTTAAATGAAGATCGACCCAAATGTCTTCATGTGGTGCATGCATTGTATATATACATTTCGTGGTAAACAAGATAAGTTTTTTTTGTTTTTTTAAAAAAAGAAATTAAATCTATCTAAGATATTGAAATTTTGTTACTAAGATTTGTTATATGAACTAAAGATGGATGTTTTTAGTTAATTTGTGGAGTCAAATGAAAATTCAATATTGATTTCTATGCAGAATAGTACAAAAATGGGGACAAAAATTCCAAGAGTAACATGGAATATTGAAGACTGAAGAGAGAGGGAAGGTGGTTTTTTTATTATGGTCCAGAATCCGATTTGACGACCCATATTCACGTGGTCTGGTCTCTAGTCTATCATGGCTTCTTTCTTCTTCTTTCTGTGTTGCTGATCACTGACTGACTGACTATAAACTGACTACATTTGTCTTAGTCTTTATTTACGTTGAAAGACGTAAATGTCCTTCTGCTGCTTTTATTTATTTATTTATATATATTTCACAAAATGGCAAGCGTAATAGTGCAAGATGATTGGGCAGCTTTCGCATGAAAAGCCGCAAAAAGCGGGACACTGTACCTTGTCTTCTTCGATCCCGACACTACGACTCCAAGGGTAAATTAGTCTTTTCCTTCATTTTCACAACCATTGTTTACGGGAGAAAATAAATAAATATCACTAAATTAAAATTCGAGAATTGATAGATTGACAGTTCATATATGTATATATATTTCTCTAACCAAGTTTTTGGAATAAATGAAGTCAATGTACTCTTATTAGTTGTTATAATCTGCAAGTTTAGCTCTTTACAGATCAATTGCTTATCTTTTTCTACCTAAAAGTCTAAAACTAAGACTTCTTGTTTTTCTTTTTTTCTTTGCATTCATTTTTCTTCTTTTCAGACTTGTTAATAATTAGATTGGAATAATCTTCAATTTAATCATCACATTGCCAATATTCCTACATCATTATTCTTTCAATTTAATTTTGGATTATGGGTAAATAAGTATAATAGTAATTATAATTAGTAGATGAGAATAATAAAGTTGTAGACTTGTAGGGACTTTTGCTTTTCTTTAGTAAATTCCTAAGTAATTCAAACAAAAGTTCGTGCAAAGGACGAATTTGGTTTTCTAGTTCAACATTAGAAATTCACTATAAAATTCAAAAGATGGACCGAAATAGTTTGATTCAAAAAAGTTATAGATAAATAAATTTTCTATTACAATAATAATATTTTTTTTATTGAATAGTATAAATTATCTCTTAGTTTTCAAAAGTATTTTTGAGGTTATGAATCAAAATGTCCTTTAATCTTTTGCTAGTTCAATACCATTATAGGAAAGAAGTAAAATAAAAAATAAAATAAAAATAACTTTTTCTTCTTCTCACATGTTAATTTGTAATATGCATCGTTCGTTAATGGCAGAATATACAAAATTAATTAAGCAATTACCGTCTCTCTCACTATATATATATATGAACTTTCAAGTGAGGGATTAATTACTTAACCTTGATGAAATCATATCAATTGTTATGAATTTTGATATGATTTTTTTTTTTTTTTTTTGGATAATAAGTTCATTGAAATCTATATATAAATAAAATTTGAGAATTTTTCAAGTATTAGAACTATTTTTTTTTTTAATTCCTATATTTCTCCCATTTTTTTGGTGCATTTATATTTAACAAAATCGGGAAAAATAGTTTTAGTGGACTTATCAACCACATAAAAATTTAGATCAAAATTCATAAAAATTGATATAATTTCATCAAGGTTCTTACCGAAATTAAAGTAAGAGATCTTTCACTTGAAAATTCATATATATATATATATAAATTTTCAGATGCATAATTTCCGGTACATAATTGTCGATTGCTACCGATACTTATTGATTATGAAAGCCATATAATTTAACAAATTAAATTACAAGATTACATGTCTAGTTGTCTACCTACTATATAGATAATTTTAATTAGTTGGCTTCTGAGGAACTTTTTGACGATTTCATAAACTTTAAATCCATGTTATAATTAGTCCAGTAGACTTGATTTGAATTATATTTATATTATCTTCAATTTTGATTCAAAGAACTTACAAGCTTTGACTTTGATTTATTTGCTTAATTTTTTGCATGAGATCGATTGGAATTTGAAATTTAATTAATGCTAATGAGTAATGACCTACCTCTAATCTCCAATTTAATTAAAACTTAACACCGCCTACATATAAGATCTGACTTGTGGTTGGTTTTCAGCTGCTTTTTCTTTCTAATTTCTTTCACCTAAAAGCAATTATATATTAAATATTATCATCGCAAATTTAATTTAAGAGTGGTTGTGAATACGTTAAATATTGGTGAAAACATTTTTTTTTTTTTAAAGTGATTTCAAATACTTCTTTTTTATTGTTTGGTCGATCGATATCTTCAGAGAGTTTTCAAAGCACTTTATAGAATAAAGTGCTTTTATATAATAATAATTTAACTGAAAGCACTTTTCGTAAAACTTTTTAATCTCAAACATACTATACTTTGAATTGAACTAGTTATGTGATCAAAGCTTTTTCATGATTTACTTAGGCGGTTTTATAATTAATTATTTTAAAGAAACATAAAAGAGACTGTATATATAATTGTGATTTTTTGTAAATATTACACTATTATATAAATAGGAGATTTTTCTAGGAAGAGGGAGAACTTAAACTCGAAATCTTATTGTGCATGTATGATTATATTCAAATGTAATGGCTATTACTTATTAAGTAAAGTTTGTTAGGTTTTGACTTGTATTCCTAAGCGAACTCGATGTGAACCAAACAAGACTCAATTGATGTGGTACTTCCTGGAAGACATGGGATACGTTTGGAAGTTGAATAATGGTGTTTGAGGGAAGTTGCAGACTAGAAGAACGAAAGAAAAGAGATGACCGCTCTCCCTACCGCTGCGGCTTTGGTAGCGGTTGTGGGAGAGGCCGGGCACTGTTTCGAAGTCTAATGAAGAACGCTGCAAGTGGCGCTGCGAAAGCCACAGCGGTGGCAGCAGTGGTTGTGGCTGGACAGCGGCGACAAGAGCGGTCAGGAGCTGACGTGTTGGGAGCGGGGTGCACACCGTGACCAATATGGTAGAGACGATGTATTGCTGAGATTGGGAAGGTTGCACAGAATAGGAAAATGTATTCTTCTGGAAGTTCTTGTGCTTAAAGGAAAATGATTTACTCCCTACAAGAAGACTTGTCATAAAAGGAAATAATATTTATGTGGAACAAGTAAGTCTTGTACGTTTAGGAGTATGATTTCCTTTTATCTTAAACTCCCTGTAACTAGTATAAATAGTCCTAATATTTATGTTATTAGATTTAAAAGGCTGTGGAGAAAATAACACCATGTAAACATCAGAGAGTGTGAGTGAGATCTGGGGAGACCCAAAGGGAATATCCGAGGAGGGATCCAAGGGAATATCGGTGGATCAAGTTAGAGATCTGTGGGTGATATTTAGGGGAGACCTAGGGGATATTGTGGGGTTCTTGGTGAGGATCTTGTGAGTGTAGTTTATGGTTAGGTGTGAGAGAGAATCCTGAAGTATATGGTTGTAACAATTTATCATATAGTGGAACTTTCTCTGTCGTCCTGACGGCCCGTGGTTTTTTACCCGATTTGGGTTTTCCACGTGTATCTTGTGTTGTTATTGTTTTATTCTCTCTCATCTATTTTTCTGCTTATTGACGTTATTATTTGCTATGAGTTATAGGCCGTATATTAGGCACAACGTTTCCGCGTTCATCGGTACTAGATGATTATCCGCCTACAAAGTTGAAACTTTAAAATTGTGTGGTAATGTGTTTGCTAGCTAACTTGGTGATGACCATACCTCTCAACAAATCTTGAGGTCCAAAATTCAAAATATTGCTCCCTTAAAAAAAAAAAAAAAAAAAAAAAAAGTTGAATGGTAATCATACCTCATGTTTAAATATAGCATTCCGATTTACATAATTGCAAAATAAATATAAAATTCATATATGTACTACAGCAAATCAAATTCCCCACACGAAAAACATACAGAAATCCAATACATATTGGGAGTATCATAGGTAATACATAAATCAAAGATTATAGAACAATCGATGATATATCTATTAAATTTGTAACCCAATAATTATTCAATAATAATAATTATAAAAAAAAAAAGTAGTAGTTTTTGTATTGCAACTTTAGAGAGACAAAGACAACGACTCAATTGAGTATGAGTATGGTAGCAAAGTTTATGGGTAGACAAGGCAGCTTGTAAACGCGTCGCGGATACAAAAAGAAGATGCGTATTCAACAAATTTCGTGTCTTCCACTTATAAAAGTTGTGCCTAACCAATAAATTAAAAAAAACAAGTAGCTATGTATCAAGAGCGTGTGAGTATATTTAATATTATTTAAAAGAATCTCCAACAACATAATAATCATTACCAATCTAATCAATCTCTATACATTTCGTATTTACAAAACAAGAATATTATGAATGCAATTCTTTTTCTCTCCTTTTTTTTTTTATAAATAATAATAAATAAATAAAAGTAGGCTCGAGTATGGTAATTTGGTATCTCGTAAAAAGTTGTTGACTTCCTGCTGTCCAACACTTTTTTTTTGTTTTTCCAGCTATCCGGATCTGGTTTACATTTTCTGTAGAAAAAACTGTCTATTTTAGACTTCATTCCAGTTTCCGACAAGAGCTAGCTAGCAAGGTTTAGACAAAATAAAGAAATAGACAAATAGCTTATACATTTATAATTTCGATTATAAAGTCTACACAGGACACAAGCCTGTGAAATTGAAAGGTTTGTCTATAATGTTTTTGGATTAATATTGTTACTTTATCCAAATTTGGTGTTGATACCAATTTTGAAGCTTAAACGATGTATCATCACTGAAACTCAATGATTTCAATTATCCAATTCTAATATAGAGAAATCAATGGTCCACATCATTTAAGCATTAAATTTGAACACAAAGTAACATTATTGATAATTTTGAACGTATAATTTGTGTAACTTACTATGATTTAAGCACTATTTAATTTAATTAGCAAACAGGATCCCATTAAAGCCCGTTTATAACTTAATACGTAACCAACTGTGGAAGATATATGTAACAATCCAGCAAGGTAGCAATGTGAATTTGTAATTTTTGTTGAAAGTGTTTGAAGTAACTAGAGTCAAATAGTTAATTAACAAGAACAGTTGCATTTATACATAAATGTATGTATTTATATATATATATATGCACTCGAAGTTAGTAGAAAGTAAAAGCTCAATGTGGTCCGGTGATGAAGGGTATTCATTCGATAATGTGTCTCAGTTGGAGTCGCAACCGCAGCAAATATTGCAAGCGGTATTTTAAAAAAATTTCAAAAAATAGTAGAAAGTAAAAGTTGGCAATTCAAATGACAAACTGTACTTCACTTGTAAAAGAGACGGTGTCCCAATTTGGAAGACAACATAAAGTTGCGGAGCCCAATCTTTGCTGTATACCCTTTTCAATATTAATTTGGTTGTCTTCAGATAAAGATTACAATCCAAAATCCTAATCCAATCAACATCATCTTGATTGCATTTTTAATTATTCTTTTTTTTTTTTTATAAATAAAAATAAAAATGTATCATTTATATATATCCACTCAAATCATTACAAGAAAAGAAATAAGAATCAACATCATATAAATATAATATTTGAAGAAAAAAAATTAAAATTAAATGAACAATCAATAAAGAACAATGACAGTAGAAATAAGTACAATCCCGCACCAGGCAACAAATTGAATTAAGCCGGTGTAAAATGGGGTTAATCCTCACCGTTCAATCAAACATTATTTCTTCTCCCATGATCATGATCATCATCTCTAATATCTTCAATCCTCTCTACACCCGCCTAAATCATATTTTATCAGCAATCAATAATACATAATTTACAACTTTATACCATGTAGGCGACCTCACACAATCACCCCACCATCATTGTTATTGATACATATTAAATTATAATCAAATTATTATTTTTTTTCTTTTTTCCTTTTTTGACCGTACCATGCACGTTGAAGAGACAGTCAACAAGCGTAGAACTCGACGAGTTCATCCAAAGACTCGGGCTGTGGATCGGCATTTTCGAGCATCCAAAGCAAGTGCTCGAACAAGACAACCTCGCACGACACGTTGATTGTGTCGTTGTCGGAAGATTCGCTTGACCGCTCCGCGAGTTCTTTGAGGAGTGGGTGGTCGACAATGTCGGAGCTGACGAGGTATCTTCTCCGTGACTTCCCGACGTAGACTGGGTGGAGGTCGCCGGAGTAGTTGTCGGAGGAATCGTCTGTTGCCGCCACTATGGAGCTTATGTTGGGGCGGCTCTGCAACTTGTTGAACGAGTTTAGCTTCTTGAGAACTGACCTCAGCTTTGTTAGCTTGCCACCCTTTGCCATTTTTTCTTCGTTTGGTTCTTGAATTGAAGAAATATTGAAGCTTGGGTTTGTGTTTTCAGAGAGAGAGAGAGAGAGAGAGAGAGAGGTGTATTTGGGGGCTGAGAAGGGAGAAGGAAGGTTCGTATATAAAGGGAAGAGAGAGGGATTAAATGGTAATTTCGTAAGTGGACCAGTTGCCATTTTTTTTGTGCTACTCATGTTTTGTAATAGTCCTTGTTGTTTTAGTTTATTAACGTAAATACCATTCACCAATAATCTTTTTCAGTCCACCACCTTTTTCACTCTCCTTTGTTTTGTTTGTTTTTTTTCGTGCGGTTCACATCCTTCTACAACTGTAATCTGATCAGCTGGTTTGTAATCTGTAAAGGTTAATGACTTTATGTATCTACACAGCTAGCTATATTACATAATTAAATTAATATTATCTTAAACGAAAGTATTTTAGCCATTTTATTAAGCATAGTCATGTATTGAATTTTATTTTTTAATTTTATAATTTCTTCAAAGTTTAAATTAGAAGATTTACATTTATCAAATAATTTAACTTTAAACCTGAAAATTAATGGAAAGCTACAAGTTTCATCCGATTATACCAACGACAATAATGTCGTAGTTTTAGCATTTTGAAATTTTTTGTAAGGTAGCACGTCACATTTAGTAAAGATAGTAGTGTACCTCCCTTTCACACATAGTGGTCACGGGTTCAATTCCAACCATATATATTTTACAAGTATGTGTGAGAAGTTTTCTCCTGGTTGGTGGGAGTAGTTATTCGGATAGTACATGTATTATCTGATCTTGATAGGTCACTTCAAATAAAAAATTGTCTAAGATAAATAAGATGAAGTTAGCTCAGTGTTATATATGTCTCTCTCCTTTACAACAACATTGAGGCTATGAGTTTAAATAGTATATGCACCAGCTCCTTAAACTTCGAATCAATCGTAAACTACAAATAAAAACAAAAAATTACCATGTGTATGCTGTCAATAATAATTTTAAAAGATTACGCGAGTAAATTATTGAACTTTTTGGTATTTAACTGGCTTTGATTTGTCTGCATTCACGCACCAACTAGAAAGTAGTTGTTAGTCACTAAACAAATTATCAATCCTTTCTCTCCAGAAAAACTAGCTGATTTTATGCTACTTTTCTTTTTTTTAATCTATTTTAAATCAAGAAAACTGTTACCTGAAAGCGACAGACATGTGCAAGGTGATGGAAACTGGAAAGGACTCAAACCTATATTATTCCACTTGCGTATCTCATCTTTCTTCATTTTCTTTCTCTAATTGTTAATTAAATATATTAATTCTGGTTATAAATTTCTCAGAATGTAAAATAATTAACTATTATAATTAATAAAAATGTAGTCACGTCTCTTTCAAGCTTAAGTAGTGTATGTAAGGAGTTTTCTTCTCCATGGGAATATATTTGAATCACTCGTGTATTATTTAATATCGATATGTCTCGATAAACCTTTAAATCGTAAATTTGATGTCAGATTTTAAATAATAATAATAAAAGTGGAATCTGATTATCCTTTTCTAGAAATCTAGACCAAATGCCGCAAACGGTGGTAACTGCCCTAATTAAAATAGATTAGACAAGAAAACCTATATAAAAAATTTATAAGCTAGATAAAGAATTTTAATAATATTGGTCCATAATATTATAATTGTTAAGCTATAGCCTATATGAGTTGATTTTATTAAATTCTTGAAGATTCTTTGAACAAACATAGTTTAATCATCAAACAAACTTCTAATCAAACATTAATTTTTTTTTTATTTTTTATAATTGAAAGTTAGTTTGTTTTAGCTGTAGTCTTGTTCTTGTATTTGCCTACACTTTGTCATTGATTAACAATAACACTGGTATCATTATGTTTATGTCAAAAAAATAAATAAAAAATAATAACACTGGTATCAAACAATGAAAGAGACATATTTGCACAGAGAGAAAACAAATACATGATCGATATAAGTACAAATACCTAATTAAAGAAAAGTTCTACGTGTTACAATAGATTAATTATACTATTGTTCTGTGGTTATTTTACTGATAAATTTAATTAAAGTTTTAAATTATATGTCACTAGTTTAATACTTTAATTGCCATGTCAATTGTACGTGTAAGTTTGAATTAATTATACTCACGTATTTAAGATGGTTATAAAAAATAATTATTTCATTTTTTAACTCCATTTTCCCTTTTCATATTTCATTTTTGGAACTTAATAAATTTTAATATGAATTTTCTTTTTCAGAATTTGTTTTTGTTGTGTTAGTTTTGAAAAACTATTTTAGAATATGTCGATAACTCAAATTTGTCACTTTTGTTTTGTAAAATTCAAGAGTTTCTTTATTTAAGTCAATTTACGAGTCCTGCCCTCAGTGAAGACAGTTTTGTTTTTTTTATTAAATCGTGAATCCAAAAATTTGTTTTTATCTTTACGTTAAAGAACCCATATGTAAAGCTCAAGAAGAAGGGAATGAATCCCATATTGAAAAAACATATAATAAGAGAAGGGTATATATATATTATATACTAGTGGATGTCACAATTCACAACCCATTATATTACTCCATTAGACTAGTCTTTTGAGTTGTAAGGCTATCCACCAATATATATATCCATTCTCATAAACACATATACGTGGCTTTTTAGATTTGCACACACCAATACTTTTGTTTTTTCTTTAAATTATTATTATTATTATTAATCAATAAAAAAAATAGAAAAATATAAACATGTCAACACGACATGATCTATATATAGCGAACTATTGAAATTATTTTTATTTTTTATTTTTTATTTTAAAAAATTTTTTAAGACAACTACAACACAACTAATTACAAAAGAAAAAAGAAAAATATAAACATGTCAACACGACATGATCTATAGCGAACTACTGAAATAATTTGTTTTTTTTTTTTTTTTTTTTTTTTTAAGACAACTACAACACAACTAATTATAAATTACAGTTAAGCCGAACCCGATCCTCTAAAAAGGAAAAAGCTCGAACAGCTAGGGAATGTGCCATCTCATTCCTTTGGTTTGGGATTGAGAGGCATTTAGAAACCCCAATTTCTCTACAAAAAGCTCTAATATCATCTAAGGCCACCCCTACCAAACCATAATTCATAGCAGAGGCTACATTAATTAACAGCATCCGGTTCCACCCATTAATCAACCTTCGATCTCTAACAGACATGAATTCTCCCAGCTCAAGCTCAACAAATCCCCACAAAGGCTAGCTTGGACAAAGAAGCCACCATATTACCTTCCCAATCTCTTATAGCCACCCCCACTCCAATATGGTTGACGTGGAAATGGTGAGAAATGTCACCTTTTTAAGTTGGTATTGTAAGAAAGTCACCGCTTTAATAACTTAAGTTTAAAAGGCACCTATTATGGTGAACGGACAAAAATGCCCTTACTTTACACATTCTCTTACTTTGAATTTTTCTGAGACTTTATTCTTTCATCTTCTTCATAGAGGTTTGTTTAACAAACCTCCAATGCATATTGAACATCAAAATAGACCTCCATTAGTTTAGTGGCGCTACGCAGACGCATTCGGGGGTCGAGCTCCCCGCTGAGCTCGCGGTGGTCGAGCTGCCCGGTCAGCTCGATTCATGTACAAAAAGGCACGATTCATGTACAAAAAAGCACGATTCATGTACAAAAAGGCTCGAATTTTTTTTCAAAAAGGCATGAATTTTTTTTCAAAAAGGCACGATTACTGTACAAAAAGGCTCGATTCATGTACAAAAAGGCTCGATTCTTGTACAAAAAAGCTCGAATTTTTTTTCAAAAAGGCATGATTTTTTTTTCAAAAAGGCACGATTACTGTACAAAAAGGCTCGATTCATGTATAAAAAGGCACGATTCATGTACAAAAAGGCTCGATTTTTTTTTCAAAAAGGCATGATTTTTTTTTTTTCAAAAAGGCACGATTACTGTACAAAAAGGCTCGATTCATGTACAAAAAGGCACGATTCATGTACAAAAAGGCTCGATTCATGTACAAAAAGGCTCAAATTTTTTTTCAAAAAGGCATGATTTTTTTTTTCAAAAAGGCACGATTACTGTACAAAAAGGCTCGATTCATGTACAAAAAGGCTCGATTCATAAAGGTTCAAAAAGGCACGATTACTGTACAAAAATGCATGATTCATGTACAAAAAGGCTCGACAAAAGTTTAAAAAGGCTCGATAACAGTTCAAAAAGGCACGATAAATGTTCAAAAAGGCTCGGATAACTGTTTAAAATGCTCGAAATATACATTAAAAGGCTCGAACAATATAAAAAGACTCGAAAATGCACGAAAAGGTTCAAAAAGGTTTTCTCTCAACGTTTGCAAAAGACACAAAGCGACAAAAAATTGTATTTTTGTCTGGTCACCTAAATAGGTGCCTTTTAAACTTAAATTAGTAATGTGGTGCTTGTCTTACAAAAAGTGCCCCAAATAGTGATAAAAAAATTTTGAACCCTATGGTTGACACCAGATTTCACAGCAGAAAACCTACTGAAATAATTTGTTTCATTAGGTAAAATAATTAATATCTGGTCAGTTTTAATATAAATATTTGATAAAGACACTTACACACATGGCGGCTGGTGACAGCATAGGCATGTGAGCAACACATGGACTCAGACTTGGATATATATGTAAACCACGTCAACATATTGAATTTACGTCTATCAACCCCATACCTCCCGCATGTGAATTTTAATTATACAAGTACAATTTTTATGTTCACGTAATGAAATAATCAATGGTTTTTTCAGTACAAAATAGTATTTGTTTTTTGTGTAACACGATCAGGGTTTCATGATATTGGCACAGCATAATCTTTTGGGACTTGATCACTTGGAGAATGCAAAAAAAGTGAAGTGGAAAGTTTCTTAAGTTGAGAGCATGATAGCATTAATTAGAGCTTTGATTTTTAAAAATATGCCCCTTAGGTTATTAAGGAGGCATAAAAGTTAATATGCTTTAATTTTCGACGGTTCCACATGTTTAAGAGGAATAATCTTATATTATCTAAAATTTTTACCCAAATGATATGATATTTGAATCGTAACTATTATATATATTTTGAGATGAAGTGATCAATGATCGGTTAGTGGTTTTTTTTTAATATTTTTTTTATGGCACTTTTTCCAAAGCCATTTATGAAAAAGTCACATACTTAATAAGTTTTATAGAAATAGCATCAATTAATGAAATTGCCCCTAATCTCTCTTTATCTCTCTCTCTTTCTTCCACTCTCTTTTTTTTTTTCAAAAACATCCATTGATCCATCAATGAAGATCAAACAAACCTCCAATGGAGGTCAAAACGACTTCCTATAGAGGTCGTTGAAACGGTCGACTCCATTAGAGGTCGTCAAAACGACCTCCGTTATAAAAAAAATCTTGGAAATAAGTCTCGGGTAGTTGGCAATAAGTCTCGGGTGGCTGGAAATAAGTCTGGGGGTAACAATAAGTCTCAGGTATCTGGAACTAAGTCTCGGGTATCTAGAAATAAGTCTCGGGTAACTTAAAATAAGTCTCGGGTGACCTACCCGAGACTTATTGCCGATATTTTTTTCCAAATTTTTTTTTTTAATCTTCTTCTTCATCGACCACCAATGGAGGTCGAGGTCATTTTGACTCCAATGGAGGTCTTTTCGACCTCCATTGATGGATCAATGGAGTTCTTTGAAAAAAAACAAAGGGGAGAGAGAGAGAGAGAGAGAGAGAGAGAGAGAATAAGTGAGGGTATTTCAGTCTCATCACATATTTTGGTGCTATAAAACATTGGATTAATAAGTTGGTGATATTCCCACAAAACCAAACTCATTTGGTGCTATTTCCCCCTATTCCCTTTGGTTACAATTCACAAACAACATATTTAAGTAAAAAAAAATTAGGAATCTTACATTTAATTTACTCGGTTAGGATAATTTGAGAAACCCATATTGTAAATTTGAAATTAGTTAAAATAAAATTATTGACAGAGAAAGGTATTGGCTCTTTTTAACCAATGGTTTTTAATCCATTTTCAATTCTTTATCTTACAGAATAAAAAATAAAAAAAATAAAAAGTCTAAAATACCTCTACGATCATATATTTCATCTTCTTTCTCTATTTTTTTTTTTCACTTTTGTCCTCTCATTATTGTTGCTCATGCAACATAATATAAATTTCGTTCTTTTCAAGTTCATGTGGGTTAATCCTCACTAAAATGTATGCTTTCATAGCTTTTGATTGAATATTGAATTATTTTTGTGATTTTTAAACATCATATCATATCCATTTTCTCAATGTTACGTTGCCCAGAATCGCGAAAATCTATTACAAAACAGATTTTAGTGATAGATTTCCTTTGCTCCCTGATACATATTCAGTAGTGTTCTTTGATACATAGCCTTTGATATATATATATATATATATCTTTGATCAATGAGTAGTTTTGTATTTTCGTCCTTAAGTTGGTTAAAAACAATCAAATGAATATAACTGGTTAAAAAAATCATAGAAAAGTGAGGAGACTATCCATATGTTTATGAAATAGTTCATACCTTTCTCTTAAGCTTGTCATAATGATCTTTTAAAATTGTCTAATCTATAATAGATCAGGATCCCATTCGAAAATTTGTCAGAAATATTATCAACAAGAATAATAAACATGCATGGTTATATATTGAATACTTCCAAGCGTCTGCTGACTGTGTATATTATCAAACTTTTATGATCTTTTCTTAATTTTCCACATATTTAATTACAGAGATTCTGTCATTAAACCGTCTTATTATTTAATTTATTTATATAAGATGAGTGGAATAAAAAGATTGAAAGCAAATTAACAAAAAAAACAACACAGAGAGCTGATTAATTATATTAGATCGATGCTAAATGCGATCTTGTGATCATGTTTGATTGTGTTTTTAATTAAAGATAAAGTAGCAGTATGTGATTAAATCCATAAGCGTCACCTCTATTAATGTCGGCGGCTCGGCGCTGTGTTCCCTAGCTAGCTTCATGAGCACTTGTCTACTATAAAAAAACGAAAGAAATTATTTACATGAATTATGAGAAAAAAAAGATGTTTAAAGAGAAAAAAAAGTGGGTCAAAGACAATGTGTTTTAAGATTCGATATGTCTTTTTATTAACACAATATCTTTAAAAAAAAAAAAAAAGATGTTTGATAATGAAGCCAGGTTTGGTCAAAATCAATGAACAGAAAATGATTTTGGATGGTTATGTAATTTAATTTTTAATTGGAAACAAGATCGTATATATATCTATCATTTGCAGGATTTGTATTCCCAGAATGATATCTAGTTGAATTTATTTTGTCTAGTTTAATATGATAATAAAAATAAAAATGAATAAACATGTATTAAAAAAAGAGAACAGAAGACCAGAAGTAGTGAAGATAGGTGCATGTGCTTAAGCAAATCAGGTCCAAATCATGTTATGTTTATCGAGGTATAAAGGCATGTGCATAGGGACATCACCCCCCCTAAACATATATCATCATTAGCTTTTTTTTTTTTTTTGAAATGTATATATCACTAGCTAGTGTCTAATATTACTCTTCTTTTTAATTTAATTTTAATTATTGTCAAAAGGGTTTGGTAACTTAGGCCAATAAACAGAGTCACAGAATTTCATTGTGAATCACGGTAATATATATCACCAGTATTCTTAAAATATTGATTGAGGAATATGGACGAGGCTTCAAAAATTACTAATTTAATTAAAGTTGTACGTTAGCTAAACACACTTTAAGCTAATTATGGAAATCTCCATTATATATGTCTAGACTCTAAAAAGTATTAATTACTGTGCATCAGTGCATGCATCATATATGTTGAAATAGCATTTGATAGTGACACCTTCTAGGTAATTTTCTTGTAAAGAGAAGGGACCTATATCAAATATCATCAATTTATTTCTATAACACTAAAATTATAAAAGTTGGCAAATGGCAACATGCATTACATTTCTTACAATATAAAAATATTTTTATTTTTATTTTTAAAAAAACCAAAGAGATCTTAATATGTTATGAGAAAGGAAAAAAAAAAAGAATTAAAAGGACTAGCTCTTGCGTTAAAATCCCAGCATGGACCAACGCAGGTTGGTTCTAGTGGTTCGGCACTCTTTCCCCTTAAGTAAGGTCTCGAGTTCGAGTTTTGTGAATGGAGAAAACCTGCGCTGGGAGAGCTTTACCCTTTAGTGGGCCGACCCGGATTAGTCAGGGCCAATGGGCTTCTGGATACCGATGCTTAAAGCAAAAAAAAAATCACGGCATGGCCGTACGAGTACCTATATGGCCAAAGGTCATCTAGTTTCATGTTTATTAAAGATCTTAAGGTTCAACGAAAATTCCAATTTCAAACTTGGATTCTTTGGTGGATTTTTGGATATCAACAGACAAAATTACTAGCTCACCCATGGAAAAAATAAAACTCATTTGAATGCTAGGAATAACCTTTTAAAAATGGGTTATGCGGCTATACAATACCTAGCCTCTAATATTATTTTCAAGTAATTAATATCTATTAAGGGCTCGTTTAGTACATTGTATTAGATTGCATTGGACTGTATTGTATTGTATTGGAATATATTATCATTAATATAAACATGTGTTCGGTGATGCATCGTATTATAATGTATTAAGTTATTCCAATATGACTTTATTGTATTATATTATATTATAAAAATATAATATTTTACAAAAAATAGTTAATAATTCATTTTAAATATTTTTACCATGAATAAATCAATAAATATTTATTTTCATTGGTACAAAAATTTAAATAAATAATATTTTTATAAATAAAATAAAGATTTCCAATATGATTTTGAAATTATAAAAAAATATATGGCATAACACATATTTTCATCAATATTCCATATTTGTTGAGAAGAAAGAGAAAAGAAAATTGTATTTTTTTTTTTCTAATACAATACAACCTAATACACTAGGGCTCGTTTGGTGCGCCGCTTTATATTGTATTAGGAGTTTAAAATGTATTAAAATAATACAATACGATGTTTGGTTTATTTTGCACTATTCATTGCATTGTGTTAGTTAATACATTTTAATTAGTCTAATACGATGAGCTAATATGGAGGAGAGAGGTTATATTAATTAATACAACATAATACAAAATATCATCAAACACAAGATTGTATAAGAATTATACAGCACAATACAATACAATACAATCCAATCCAATTCAATCTAATACAATACAATATAATACAATGTGTCAAACGAGCGTCCAAAATATTAACTAATACGGTGTTTGTTGTATTAGACAATTAAAATATACTAAAATAATACAATACATTTAATATATTTTAATTGCCTAATACAATATAATATAATATAATACAAAACAACAAACATGCCATAAATGTTAATCCCCAAGTAAGTAAAAAAAAAAAAAAAAAAAAATTAATTGTCTAATGCAATATAATATAATACAAGACAACAAACATGCCTAAATGTTAATCACCAAGTAAAAAAAAATAATAATAAAGGTGATACCTCTGTTAACTATCCGGTAACCATAAAAGAAACATTAGCAAAATCGTTTCAAAAATTCATTTAAAATTTTGATTTACATTTCAAATAAATAAATAAATGAAATGAAATGAAATGCAAGTAAACTTAGCCCATGCAATCACTGGACAGGAAACAGGCTGACAATTAGACCGCCCACAAATTTCAAGCCCGTTATTTTCTTCCTTGTCAAAATGTTATATAAAACCAGGCCCAAGCCCAAGCCCATTAAATTTAAATATATATAAAAAAAAAAAAAAAACAATCTAGTTAAACGGTTCGTTTTGTCTTGTAGTGGGAATTGGGATCCATCATCCATGTGTCTGGACTCTGGAGCTAACCGAAACCATATGTTTCTTCGCGGGTAAAAAGCCATGGTGGAATCCCGACCACCACCGTCACCATCAACTCTCCTTTCAAATTTCTCCTTTTTTTTTTCCAGCAACTTGTACGTTTTTTGTCGCCTTCTTCCCACAACTTTCCATTTACATGCAAACAATTCAAGCTCTCCAACTTCAAATCCCATCCGTCTCCCCAAAAAATGAACCTCTCCTCCGCCACTCACGCCAACAATCTCCGTCTCAAACCCCTTCACACCACCACTCTCTTTTTCTCTAACAAAACTTCAATCCATCTCCGTCAATTCACCGTCTACCGGAAACGACGCCGTTTCAAGAGACTCACTGTCAAGAGCGACTTGAGCTACTCTTTTGAGAATATCTGCAACAACTTGATCTCTCAATTTCCCTCGGCTAACTCCATAGATTTGCTCGCTCCGGCTCTTGGACTCTTCTCCGGTTTCGCGCTCTATTTCTCTCAGTTGAATTCTTCTGATAAATTTTCCAGGACTACGTCGTGTTTCGGGAACTGGATTCTGTTCACGAGTCCCACGCCTTTCAATCGTTTCGTGGTGCTGCGATGCCCTTCGATTTCATTCAAAGAGAGTGAATTGTTGGAGAATGTGAACGAGAAGCTCGTGAAGGAAGATAGACATTTTGTGACGTTGAATAGCGGCAGGATTCAGCTAAATAGCAGCGGAGGAGATGAGGCGGAGACGAATTTGGAGTATCAGAGACTGTGCGTTGGTACGGAGGATGGCGGCGTCATTTCGTTGGATTGGCCAGCGAATTTGGATTTGGAGGAGGAGCATGGACTGGACACGACGCTGTTGTTGGTTCCAGGAACGCCGGAGGGGAGTATGGAGAAGAACATTCGATTGTTTGTTTGTGAAGCGCTCAAGCACGGTTTTTTCCCTGTGGTTATGAATCCTAGAGGTTGCGGCGGTTCGCCGCTGACCTCAGCTCGGTAAGTAATTAAGCAATTGTTAATTTAGTCAGTTTCTAGTTTTTTACGCTGTAATTTAGATACTATTAGGTACTTTAATTTCAAGACTGTTTACAACTTTTCACTGGCTCAAGTAGTGGTTTATGTGTCAGTAAGAGTAGGGATGAAAACTTGAGTTTGTGCAGCATTAACACGATGAACTATAGATAGCAAAGCTATATTCTAGAGGTTGTTTGCCTAAGTTAAAGTATGTTGCTTACTGGTGTACCTTAATTGTTGCTTAATTGATGGGAACACTTTAGTGAGAAATGAAGGGAGGTGAATTGATTAAAAGGAAGGTATAAAGTTTTGAAATCTTTTGGCTGGAGTAGACTGAATCTGAAAGCTTTTATTTTTTATTTTTGTGTGTGTATGTGAGAAAGAGACAGAAAGCACAACAGGGATAATATGTATTAGAATTAATTGAGTTTAGTACTCAAGCACTAGATGACATGTAATCTATTCCAGGTTCTTTTTGAACAACTCTGGCAAAAAATTCTGATAGTAGGGCTCCTTAATTACTTCATTTATGTAGGTTATTTACAGCTGCTGATAGCGATGATATATCCACTGCTATACAGTTCATCAATAAGGCTAGGCCATGGACAACATTGATGGGTGTTGGCTGGGGATACGGTGCAAACATGTTAACAAAATACTTGGCAGAAGTTGGAGAGAGAACACCTCTTACAGCCGCCACATGCATAGACAATCCTTTTGATTTAGAGGAGTCCACAAGGTCCTCTCCTCACAACATTTCTTTGGATCAGAAGCTCACTAATGGACTGATAGATATCCTGCGATCTAACAAGGTTGATGATTGCGTCAAAGTATTTATCTTTTCAATGCTAATGATTGTACCTTCAATGTAGGAGCAGAAAATGCTATGTGGTGTATTCCTCCTTTAATGAGCCACTTAGAATCTAAAATTCATCTCTTCATGGTCACAACTTATGCTAAATTAATTCTCCAGGGATTATTTCAAGGCAGAGCAAAAGGGTTTGACGTCGAAAAGGCTTTATTGTCAAAATCTGTTCGTGATTTTGAAAAGGCAATATCTATGGTATCTTACGGTTTTGAGGCCATAGAAGACTTCTACTCAATATCTAGCACACAAGCTGTGGTTGGAAATGTGAAGATTCCTGTTCTTTTTATACAGGTGCAGTTTTTGTAGTTGCTTCTTGCACAAGACCAGTTTTTTCTTGCTTTCTTCCCCACCGCCTTGGAAAAATAGTTCTGGTAATCCTTTGTATGTTTGAGTGGAACATATCTCTTGGAAATGTTTTTTGAGAAAGAAAGATTTTCTACTTTAGTTGCTTTGAGCTACATGTAAAGGGATGGTCAAGCTGCAAGCTGCACTTGTTAATATCATAAGTAATCTCAAGTGAACATTTTACCTTCTCAGTCTCAGGTGGCTGGACCTTTCACTAGTAAACTACTGAGTCAAGCCCAATGGTAGGTTTCTCAAGATTGGCTAGTTTCTCAGATGAGCTTGGAATATTGTTACTCCTGTTGCCTCAGCTAACTGAGCTGGAGTAGCTAGTGTATCTATACTAGTTACGAAATACAATTACAAACTTCCTAGTTCTTAATGGTATCTAGGAAATGCCTTATATTGAAAAATTGGTTTGTAAGACAATAATGGGCACGACACCTATTTCCATTTGTGTCTAACACTCGTATGGACAGTTCTAGGATAATGCAAATGCATGTGCTGAAACTTTGTCTACCATTCTAGGGTGCTGCAAAATTGTAGGTGTGAAATTCTAGCCATACTTCCAAGCTTGATATTTAAATTATTTCTATGTTCTTCTACAAGTAAGCAGTTGTAGGGTGATATTTTGTCATATATTTTTTATATTGTAACAATACATGTGCATAGCTGTGTCCTCATGTCAAGATTTTTTAGAGTTTCCATTCCAAATATTTCTGTCTGTGTCAACAGATCACAGCCAAATTTCTTTTGAATGCAAATATTAGGAAATTTTATTGGTTAAAACAGAATAATGATGCCATTATCTCTCTCTCTCTCTCTCTCGTGGCGATGCAAACATCATTTTTATTTTCTTTTCATATAAAACCCAGTAATTGTTCTAATTCTGCATAAGATCTGTAAATTATCTGTTGACTGTGAATCCTTCAGGTCGACTCAACCTTTTTTTTTTTAGGTTGATTAGTCGATGATTATAAGTTTACTCTCCTTAAGAGAAGCTGATGAATCATAATTCTGTTTATTTGCCAGAATGTTGATGGAACAGTGCCACCATTCTCTATTCCACGCAGTTTGATTGCAGAAAATCCATTTACAAGCCTTCTCTTGTGTTCTTGTTCACCAATTACTGTTATTGAAAGTGTTAGAGCTGCTGAATTCTGGTGCCAGCATCTTACCATTGAGGTAACACTTACATTTTTCTCTTTGGCCACAAAAGATTCTTCTGGAATTAAGATTCTGTCAACTAAAAGTGGGTTGTTATTATGAAATTAAGAGTCAAAGTTGACTGTCATTTCTATTTAAATTAGACTTCTGAATCAATTTGATGTGTTTCATCCGTTGCATAAATAGTTTCTGTATCATTTTCATTTTTTCTGAAATTCTTATATGACATTCAAGGGAATGGAGATAATGTTTTTTTCTTATGAGGATTATTCCCACTTAAGTTTTGAATATCTTGATCTTGTATTTAACAAGATCCTAATTCAATGTTTGGCTCCAAATTTTTTATTTTTATTTTTTTTATTTATCTTTCCATTAAGCTCGTTCCTGAACGATGATTTCATTTGTACTTATATTGATAATTTTGTGCTAAGCATTGGAATCTTTGATGGGGCCTTTTATGTAGTGGAATATTTTGTTTGACTTTGCTGATTGTGACAAGTGCTTGGTCTGACCCAAAATGATTCTAGAAAAATATACTATTAGATATTGTAGTTAGAAGTGATGTTCTGATTGGTTTATATGCTGTTCATGCAGTGGCTGACAGCTGTGGAGCTTGGACTGCTGAAGGGTCGTCATCCTCTTCTGAAAGATGTTGATGTTACCATCAACCCTTCGAAGGGCATGGAAGGCAGAGCAACTGATAAAGGCATCGAAGTTAAGAAGCTCTGGGATCCTATCAAGGCAAATACATTAAATGGACGTTCCATTGATCCTGTAAAAGATATGATTGAAAATGGTAATGCTGCTGCTCGCATCCTTCTAAAATCCAGACAAGAGCCACAGAGAAATTTGGAACTGGGCAATAAGGGATTGCAAGAAGTGGACAATGATGCATTGCAGAAGACTAGTCCTGTTGATGCAGAGTTGGTCAACGAGGAGGAAGCTGGTCAAGTAGATAGTGAAAGAGGTCAAGTGTTACAGACAGCACAAGTGGTTATGAATATGCTTGATGCAACTAAGCCTGGTATCTTGAACGAAGAAGAGAAGAAGAAGGTAATGCTTGAAATCTGTGGTTTGTTGTTTTGTTTTTCATCACATCATCACATTGGGCTCAAAATTGTTATGCATCAATAACATTTTTGGGGTTCATGGCCATGTCTGTGTGATTTTTAGAATTATTGCAATTTTTAAAGTTGTGTGTCTCTACATTCAGTATTTTAATAAAGTTCTCCTTTCAAGATCCTTTGCTTTGCAATGTTCTTCAATTTAGCATTCATCCTTCAGAATCAAACTCTTCTTGCTGTTTGATGGTGAAAGAAACTTTTGTTGTGAAGATTGTGATTCCTATGGCCATAAAATTTTTCTACCTTTATGATGAAAAAGGGTCAGATGTAAGGAATGGTAATTGAGGTTTGAGACGCTGATTGATTCTATACAGAATCAGAACTTCATTTTCTTCTGGCATTGATGAAGACTTCATTTGATGCTTTAATGTGGGATTTGTGTATAATTTGTTAATATGCATAGTGATTCCTTGCCAATTTTGGATATGAGATTTTAGTGTAGTTCAATAACAATTAATAAGTCTCCATTAAATAAAAGAAGTTTAAAGGAAAAAAAGGTAAATCCCAGACATTTGGAGATGTGAGTTTCTGTGGCAAACTTTTAAGTACTGCCGAATTTATTATCTTGTGAATTTTAGTTCTTTCTGATTACTTTCAAAATTTAAACACATTAACTTTTGTTTCAAATCAGAATGGATCTCTGCTAATCTAGTGACTTAGTGATTGATTCAAAGGTTTTGAGTTTATTAGTGATTGGAGACATTATTTGGAATTAAATGGATAATGTCTTTTGTGCGCGAGAGAGAGAGAGAGAGAGAGAGAGAGAGAGAGAGAGAGAGAGAGAGAGAGAGAATGGATCTCTGCTAATCTAACTTTTGTTTCAAATCAGAATGGATCTCTGCTAATCTAGTGACTTAGTGATTGATTCAAAGGTTTTGAGTTTATTAGTGATTGGAGACATTATTTGGAATTAAATGGATAATGTCTTTTGTGCAAGAGAGAGAGAGAGAGAGAGAGAGAGAGAGAGAGAGAGAGAGAGAGAGAGAGAGAGTTGAGTTTATTAGTGATTGGAGACATTATTTGGAATTAAATGGATAATGTCTTTTGTGCGAGAGAGAGAGAGAGAGAGAGAGCAAAAAATTGATTAATATTCTGAGTTCTAATGTTAATGTACGACATAGAAAACTTATAAGACTTCTGTTTTACTCCATGCACGCACATGTCTGTATATTTTCCTATCATAATATGATTTGTTTCTTGGTCTTTCCATTTTGGTGTTCCTAATCATTGTTGTCACTTTATTGAGAAATTTATAGTATCATTTGAGCTAGTGTCTGTTTCTTTCTTCTTTCATTCTAGCTTCTAATTGTAATTAAATAATATTATTTCTTCATTGTCATGATACTGGTTTTGTACTTAAATAGTAGTATCCTTGTTAATATTATAATGTACGAGAAAATTGAAATATTTAGTGCTGTCTCATGTAAAACACCGCTTGTCACAGCATGACTTTTGTTTAACATGTCAGGTTTGACTTGACTAAGGAGTCAAAAACGAAAAAAGACAGAGCAGTTTTTTCTTTTTTAGATAAAATAGAAATTGACAACAAAACATAGGGGTACAGATGGTGTCCTGGGAGTTGATTAATATTTTTTACAAATAGATTTTTTAATGAGCTGTTTTGTTTTATATAATACATTTTATAATTCTTTGGTCACACACCCATGGATCCTACTCAGGTGGGAAGGGACTAGCCTTGGTATAATCTTTGACTCTGTTTGATAATTTAGGTTGGAGTTAATGTAGGAGAATTGAAAGTAGATATGCAATTTATAATTGGTTTATGTTCCTTAAACAACAAAGGCATTAAAAAAAGAAGAAAAAAATGTGAAAATACATATGATGTCTTGGCAGTTGATTCATACCTTGAGAGCAAGTATTTTGTTATGAATAGTTTGATTGTGCATATTGAATTTTCATAATTATTTGCAGTCTGTCGGCTTATTTGCATTTTATTTAAGAACACTTGGTTAAGTTAAAATAGCCATAGCACAAGTTTCAGGACACGAGTTAACCATTGTAATTTTGTGTGCTTTGATTTGGTTATTGTATAATAATTCTCTAGTCTTCATGTCCAGGTCTTGACTGCTGTTGGTCAAGGAGAGACGTTTATGAACGCTCTGCAAGATGCTGTACCTGAAGATGTGCGTGTAAAGCTTACAGCTGCTGTATCTGGGATTGTGCATACTGAAGGCACAAACTTAAAATTTGATAAACTTTTGGGTATTGGTAACAATAATGTATCAAAAATCAAGTCAAAGATCCAAGAGAAAGTCGGAGGACTATCAAATACTGGAAGTGGGCATAAAGATTCTCATCCAGTAGATCAGGTGAAAAGGGTTGATGATTTGGCAGATGGCACTGATAACAATCCACCTGGGACAGACAAGCCTGCTGACAGACTTGAACCGGAGCTTCACGCTTCAGAAAATTTGGAAAGATCTGTTGATGCAAGTCAGGTGGAATCAGTGAGTAGTCATCAAGGTGATATTTCTAGTTCAGGCGAGAAGGGATCAACTGAGTTAGGAAATAGTCATGAAAATGATTTGAACAGTAAAGAAAAGTCCATTTCATGTTCTGAAATCAGTGAAAAGGGATCAGAAATGGGTGGTATGCCTAATTTTACCGGTCAGCCTGACAAAGCAGAGGCAATTGTTGACGAGCACAAAGTGGACCAGGATGTGGATTCATCTCAATTAGAAACAAAAGCCGAGAATAGTAACCAGAAAATTGGGGAGAAAACCGTAGATTCTTCTGATCAAAATAAGAAGACACCTGCCAATGTGGCAGAGGACACAGTTCTGCCTCTTGGATCCTCTTCTGAGGCTCAACCAATGGAAAGAGAAGGAAATGATAATCAGAAGAGAGAAAACAATAATTTGCAGCCTGCACTTGATCAAGATACTACCACACCTGATTCTAGCCCCCCCAGCTTCGGTGTTTCTCAAGCATTAGACGCCCTGACAGGAATGGATGATTCCACCCAAATGGCCGTTAACAGTGTTTTTGGTGTAATAGAAAACATGATTACTCAGTTTGAGGAGGGAAAAGATGATGAAAATGATGTCAAAGACAGGAGCAAGGTCGAGGATGAGAAAATCGAGTCTGTGTCCAGGGAACAACACGATGGTAATGACCACACATATGAAAAGAAACAAGAGAATGGGAATGAGCTGAGTGTACAATCTCATACAATATGTGATCCTCCTACATATCTTGATAATAGTACACAATCTCAGCATGATTCAAGAACTGAATCACCAGAGGAAGAACCCATTCGAAGTCCAATCATATTTGATGGGAAGGTTACTAATCTTTCTCAGGGAAACAACACAGCCAAAAGTATCGATTCAGAGAAGCAAAAGGAATTAATTGGCTGCAAAAATTTGGCTGATTATTCAGATCTCAAATATATAAATAACCTTCCATTGTGCCTAGCTGTTAATATGCCAAATACCAAACCGCTGGATGTAGATACAACTACTGCTCTATTGCTGGACTACATTCCAGAAGAAGGTAAGTGGAAGCTCTTGGAACAACCAGGAAATGTTGGAGATCCTATTGGTAATGTTACAACTTACGAGGATGCTGACAGAGAAGTCCAGTTCCATTCATTTGCAAAAGTAAATGATGCAGATAAAGTTATTGAACCACTGTATGTAATATTAGACACAGATCAACATCAGGAACCTGTTGGAGAATTTGAAATGAAGGATAATACAAATGAAAATGTTGTAACTGGTGAGGATACGTCGAAGGAGTTGATGCATTTTGTGAAAAATATTATAATGGATTCCTTGAAGGTTGAAGTTGACCGTCGGCTAAGCCCATCTGATAGGAAAAAGATGAAATCTGATCTTGCCAGAGATTTGGAAGAAGTGGCAAATTCTGTAGCTTTGGCTGTTCAACATAATGGGGAGCATAGTTGGTGTTTGGATGGTAAATACTACAGTATTGACTCCACTTCAGAAAAAGCTGGTACTATTCATGGGGAGAATACTATTAGGGCTATCTCCTCTGCTGTTCAGGGAACAAGTTATCTAAGAAGAGTACTTCCAGTTGGTGTCATTGTGGGATCTAGTTTAGCTGCTTTAAGAAAATATTTCAATGTATGTACAGGGCATGATAATGGTCAAAAGGAACCTTTGGTCTTTGATCAAACCAAGAAATCTGTGGGAAGGAAACGTGATGAAGCCAAAATTGCTGAGATCAGTAGAATGCCTGTTGAAAAAAATACTAGTTTGAATGGTTCAACAAATAAAGAAGGGATAGGAGCTGAATTGAAAAGCTTAAACAATGATAGTGTCATGGTTGGTGCTATTACAGTTGCCCTGGGAGCATCTGCTTTACTAGTAAATCAACAGGTAAGAGTTCGTTTGTATATATACCTGTGTTGGCTTTGAGACTATCCTTATAATCATATTCGTGCGAAATAAATACTCAGCCAAGTTTAATTCTCAGAATTTAGGTTTTCAAATAGGCATAGGCAGACTCTTCTTTGTAATTGTGTGCTGCAGTTTGATCCTCAGGCGGTTAAAGTTTTTAGAAGAATTTTTTTCTCAAAGATCAATGTGGCACTAATTAATTAATAAAATATCACTACTTTTACAACAAATATGCATATAAGAATGAAGGGTTGCTAAAAAGACAAGATAACGTTGATTTTCCATTGTCTATTGCCCTATTTTTTATTTTTTATTTTTCCCTTCATTTGGACTTGTGCTGAATAATTAACTTTCTTTAACAGCCGCAATTTCTGATCTATATTTATAGTTATGTATGTTGAGTGTTGACTGCTTCCATTTTTTTTTCCTCTTTTTTTCCGCATTCCTGTGGTGGGTGATTGGGGGTGTTATGTGCTTGCTGGTCAATTCGGATGTAAAGGATTCATACAAGGGCAAAGAAGCTGCTGCTGAAAATTCATCCAAGCCCTTCAACGAGAAAGAAAATCATCAGAAAGCGCATAACAAGCTTGAGGAGGCAATGTCTGGTGTCACAAGCCTTGCTGAAAAAGCCATGTCAGTTGCTTCTCCAGTGGTACCTACAAAAGAATGTGGTGAAGTGGATGAAGAAAGGTCTCAGCATCTAACTTATATGTGATTCTATCATGTATGGACATGTTGACTATTTGTTTATAAAATTGTGTTACTTCCTATGTCAACAGGCTGGTCGCAATGTTGGCAGATCTAGGACAAAAGGGTGGCATGCTGAAGCTAGTTGGCAAAATTGCTTTGCTTTGGGGTGGTATACGAGGTGCAATGAGTCTGACCGACAAGCTAATCTCGTTTCTTCACATAGCTGAACGCCCATTGTTCCAGAGGTGATCTGAATTATTAAATATCCTTTTCAGCAGCTAATATTTTTCCCATCAATTTTTTTGGGAGGATATATCATTATCATATATCTGTATTTAGGAATATCTATCACATTTGCAATTTTTTGTTATGGACATTGCTGCTTTGTATTTTCAATTTACGTTAAGTCTCATTTTATTTTCTAATTAAGTCTGGGTTGTTCACTCGTGCTTACTAATTCATTTTCCTTATTTTTAATACTTCTGTTTCCTTCATAAGGATTCTCGGATTTGTCGGTATGGTGCTTGTTTTATGGTCACCGGTTGCTGTTCCACTGCTTCCATCACTCATGCAGAGCTGGACAACAAATAACCCCTCCAGATTTGCAGAGGTTGTTTGCGTTGTTGGCCTGTATATGGCTGTTATGATACTAGTTATGATATGGGGCAGAAGAATACGTGGGTATAAAAATCCACTACAGCAGTATGGATTAGATGTGACATCACCATCCAAGGTATGAGTAATAGCAACTATATGTCAGATAAGCTCTAGACATTAGCAAATGCAAATCTTTTATTAAATTTGCTTTGAAATGTTTATGTCAAAAATGGCAATGCTGTGATCCTCATTGGAACTGATGTTTCGGCAAGAATATCAAATTCTGTCGATTATTTCAGCAGCTTGCATCGATAGTGGAACATGTGTTGCAAGAGCCATTTGGTAATTTAATTGAATTAGACATTGACCCCTTGATTTTACGGTAATGCAAAGATTGAAGAAACAAATCAGTATATGCCAAGGAGTAATAGATTGTAACCTTCTCCCTCTGCTAGGCAAACAATATATTGAGGTTTCTTGTGTTTCCTGTTTTGTGTTGCACTATCTATCAAAAGTTTGTTGTACCTTTATTTCTTTTCAAAATTCTTAATATATTTTTGTCTATGGTGTAGATAAATGTCAATTTTTTTTCTTTATAGTATAGCGAAAGATCAATCATTTTATTACTAACTTCATGTGCTGGGTGTTCATATCTCCTGTTTAAAATCACTGTAAAGGATATGCTCTTAAAATTGGGTAGACACCCTCTGGCATTTGCTTATCTTGGATATCTGAGTTATTTTCATGCTCTTTGCTTGCAGGTCCAAAATTTCTTGAAGGGTTTGGCTGGGGGAGTCATGCTTGTTTTATTAATACAGTCTGTAAATGCTTTACTTGGCTTTGCAAGTTTTTCTTGGCCTTCCAGACTCCCTTCATCTATAAATGCTCTGACGTGGCTCAAAGTGTACGTAAAAATGCTTTTTCTGGCTTGTCGAGGAATCTTAACAGCAACTGCTGTTGTTCTTGTTGAAGAATTGCTTTTCAGGTCATGGCTGCCTCAAGAAATTGCCGTGGACCTTGGCTATCACCGTGGAATTATAATCTCCGGACTTGCATATGCTTTATTCCAGAGGTATATTTCTCATTTGCCTTTTTCGGAATTGTGGAAAATATCATAGACAACCCCCAAGATAGGCAGGTATTGCCTAGCAGAAACTAGATTTTCATTTGTAATCACATACCTTTGTTGTTAGTCTACTTTAACAGAAAACCAAAGTTGGCTTAGATATAACCTTTGTGGTTAAATTAATAATTAAAGTAAAAAATTAATAAACTATCAAACTAAAAATAATTTTAAAATAAAAAACAAATTAAAAGTTTATAAATTCAAATTAAATCTAAAACAAAATAGAAAATAGTTTTAGAAAATTAAATAAAGGCTGGTCCTCCAAATTGGGGACCATGGAGGCCATCATCATCAGTGATTCAGTGGTCATCAGTTATTTGTTTTTATAATTATTTAATTTAATTTATGTTTTTCTGATAAAAAGTATTCAAAACACTGTTTACCCTTGCACCATTGAATGGTAATAGTTGAGAAGTAATTAGGCGAGGGGTGGTCTATGATATTCCCTTTTGGAACATTCCTAATCCGTTGACTATTGACAAGAATTTTCCTCTCAAAATTTCAGGTCTCCACAAGCAATACCAGGACTGTGGCTATTATCTTTGGCTCTGGCAGGAGCTCGGCAAAGATGTCAAGGCAGCCTCTTTCCCTCGATTGGTTTGCATGCAGGGATTATGGCTTCCAGCTTCGTTTTGCAAGCGGGTTGCTTCCTAGCCTACAATCCAAGTTTTCCTCTTTGGGTAACCGGGACTCACCCATTCCAACCTTTTACTGGGGTAGTTGGTCTTGCATTTTCTTTATTATTAGCTATAATTCTCTATCCAAGACAGCCTCTTGTGAACAAGAAATTTAAGACGATCATTCGGAAATATTCAAAAATGATTTGGTGATAAAAGAATACATCTGGAAGAATATCACGATGCTGATATGTTGAAACCTTTGTGGTTTCGAATGGAGTTGGAAGGCTTTGCAGCTGACATCAAATTTTACTACTGGTGTCTACCCTGTGAAATTCCACTGTGGTGGGTGTGGGAGAAAAAGAAGAGAGGGTAAAAGAGAAACAAAAGTATTAGACGATAAAAAAGTGCCTCTACCGTGATGTTTCTATTGCCAAAAATCTCAATAGCAGAGGCACCTCTTTTACAAAAAGAGTCAAAAATACCCACCACATTGTATTTGTATAGTTTGTTAAATAATAATGAGGGGTTATATAGAGTCAAGTTTTGACCTGTTGTGGCATCTAAGTGTACAGTATAGGCCTACAGGGTTTGGTTTTGTAATTCACATTTTGATGATATCCATACCATACCAATATTATTGTATTTGTTTCCCACAGATTATGCACATAAGCACATTGTTAGCTACGAATTGGCAATTTCCAAATATAAGTGAGGGATAATTACCCCGGTGACCATTAATTTGGGTACACACTATTAAAATGGCTATTAGATAAGAAATTGGTTTCAAAATTACCATTGTTGGCGAACACTATGACCCTAATGGCCATTCTATCATATTCCGTTAACTTTCCGTTAAATGAGTGGCATTTTGATAAATAAGAGGATGACATTCCATCACAAGATTTATTTTACAAATTTGTTTTTCAGCTATTGGAATTTTTTTATAAAAAAAAATTGAAAACCTATCTATAGAATCCCATGAATGGTAACCATAATCATTTATCTCTTAATTATTTGACAAAAAATATCCATTTATCTTGTTTAAAAATCTTTACCCAGTAACATTCAGATTTCATTGGTTTAATTCTTACAACCCAAACCAAACCATTTATAAGGTTAAACCAAACCAATCAAAACCGATAAAACTCATAAAAATCGGTTTGGTTCGGTTTGGTTTAATAGTTTAAGAAAATATTACATCATTTTTTATTTAAACAAATATAATAATATCAAATTATCAATATAAGTATTAACCCCATTGTCAATATTCTAAATTATAAATTTGTAATACTAAAATTAACTCAAGTTTGGAACAGTAATCATTAAAAAAAAAAGTGTAGAAAGTCTAAAACTTACAAAATAAAACCAAGTCATTCAAGCTTCTAAATTAATAATATCCACCACCATCCAAGCAATTACTTTAAAGTTTTGAAGTTCATTCTTGTTGCATTGACATCGATCCAAGTAAACTTTAGTTTTTTATTTTTTTATTTGATAATTTAATTAATTAATTATATATATACATATACAATTAATTAAATCTTGTGATGGAATGTCATTATCTTATTTACCAAAATACCACTCATTTTGGTATGACCATTAATGTCACAGTGTTTACCAAAAATGGTCATTTTAAAACCAATTCCCCATCTAATGACCATTTTGATAGTGTACACCCAAATTGATGACTACCAGAATAATTATCGCTATAAGGGATGATTCTTTATTGTTTTAATAATATTTTGAATCTGGATCCTCTCACCGCCTTAATTCTCACCTTAATTGTCATTATGTGTATGCTTGGGATTAGGTACAAATTGGCGATTTCCAAATATAAGTGATGATTTTTTATTGCTTTAATTTTCAGCCAATGCTCCGGAAACCTCTTAAACTATTTGACTTATATTTTAAACATTAAATCTGTCTTCAACAAGACAGTTTGGCCGAGTGGTCTAAGGCGCCAGATTTAGGCTCTGGTCCGAAAGGGCGTGGGTTCAAATCCCACAGCTGTCATTTACTATTTTTTATAAACGGGCCGTTTAAAAGTCATTTGAGTTAGAACAATTAACATTTAATTTCCTTATTTTTATTTCTAAAATATTGACTTTTAATTCTATATAGAAGAGTATAGCAACATGATTTCTAGTAAATGACAATAAGGTCTTTAACGAATATATCATTGTTTTAACGGAGAGCATAATTAAATTTAAAATTTGTTTGAAACACTACTAAATATACCAAACCTAACCATGCGTAAATTGATATAAGGAAATTAATCATGCCTTTTTCATTATTCCGTTAAAATAAGAGTTTATATATGTTCTTTGTTCATGTTAAAACTTAAAATAACAACCATATTAGCTCTTAGAATCTTATTGAAATTCTCCCATACCCTTTGTCAATCTCTATGACTCTATCAATTATGTGCTCTTCGAATAGGAAGGACTTAGGAGAAATATATACACGAAAGGGTCCATTGGTAGTTGGCACTTTCACTGATATTCCTTTTAAAACCTCCTAGATACTTCTAGTTTTAGAAAATCAACAAGATCCCATCTTCAATTTTGCGTTGCTATGAATTAAACAATTTTTTTTATATATTAAATGTAATTAGGGTTTAACGTATGAGTTATGACAAATGTAAACAGGTGGGTGTAAAAAACAATGTATGTTAAATTGTTAATTTAACTTTAACGAAATTCATTTGTCCTTATTAGTTATATTCTATTATTAATTATTTTTTCGGGTGGCAAAAACTGTACCCGCAGGACTGTAAACATCCATTTGCTCATCAATTGCTTTGCAGGATGGTTCTTGTTTTGTGCAGTTAGCCAGTTACTAACCTGATGCTTTCGTCACATTCGTTTGCCTTGATGAATATGAACACATAAAACGAAAACGAAAGCAAAAAGAAAAATGGAAAAAAAAAAAAAAATGTCGCAAACTTTACTAAAATTTCTGGGCTTAACATCCTGGAATCTGGATCAAACAATGCCGATGAAAGCAAAAGAAAAATATTTTTTTTTTAAAAACAAGAAAATGAAAGCCTTTCTTCCCAAAATGCCTTTACTCTTCACAATGTTGAAACCCTCCACTCGGACTTTCAATTCTGCTCAGCCAGAGGAACAGACTCGGCCTGAAACATCACACAATTGCAAAACAAATTTAGAAAATAGAAACAACATTTCATTTTCTTAGTTTATCTTTTTTTTTTTTATATAAGGTTGTTAGTAATCGGAATTAGTAGATGCACCGAGACTAAGTTTATATATCTATCTATGAATATATCAAAGTAGTCTAAGAACTACTATTACCAGCTTGTGATACTTGAGAGCATAAAACATTTCAAGGTAGCGGCGGCTCTCCAGACGATCAAGGCTTGACACATGTTTCCAGAATCCATAAACTCCAGTCAGGGTCAGGAGCCTCTCAGAGTAAATTTTCCATGTATACCTACAAAACAATGCAAACCAAACAATCAAAATTCAAAACATACTTCAAAGTACTAATTATCACAAGCTACTATGCAATGGACTTACTTCTCTTCAATTCGCTTGAGGCCACCAAGTGAGATATTGTCCCAGTGAGAAGGATCTTCCTTGCACTTCTCAAAGAAGCCAACAAGGGTTTCAGCAGCCTGATCACCATGGTAAGGATCAATGTGGAAGCCTGATTTTCCATTAACAATGATCTCAGCCGGACCACCTTTGCACGTAGCAAATGTTGGCAGCCCACAGGTCATGGCCTCAACAACAGTCAATCCAAAGGCCTCATACAGAGCTGGCTGCACAAAGGCTCCCTTTGTGTCACAAATGTAACGGTAGAGTTCACCGTTTCTGACCCGGTTCATCTGAGAAGAAATCCATCGGAACTGTCCATTCAAGTTATATTGATCGATAAGATTATACATCTTCTTCATTTCAGCCTGCTCTTCCAAGTCCTTGGATTCTTTCCTCCTGTCACCACCAACTACGACCAAGTTAACCAACTCGCGTAGCTTAGTGTTCTTTCCATACCACTCCACAAGCCCGGATAAGTTCTTCACGCGGTCTAGCCTTGCCATTGTAAAGAGGATAGGCTTGTTGCGGTCTTTCAACACACATCTGTTTCACAAGAAGTTAATCAATTCAATTCAATTAATCGGTATAAAACGGGTTTGTTTTAAACATATGGAAAAGGCGAAGGAGACAAACTCACAAGTGTTCCTCATTCTCGACAGGGCTGTAAAGCAGCTCCTCAATCTCAGCATGGAACGATTTCAACCTTCGTTTCTCCTCCGTGTAGGGGAAGTAAATGCTCATATCAGCACCAGGGGATACAATATTGAACTTGGGATCGAACACATCAATACCGTGTACAACACGGTAGAGTCCAGGCATAGTGAAAGCAGTGTGACTCTCATATTGACCAACAGTGTCCTTGCTGAAATCATTAGAAAGGTAGCAAGCATTAGAGCCTGAGGAAATTAAACAACATTATACAATAATGTCATATAATGAGCAAACAAAATATCTCACCTTCCAGCAATTTCTTGGAAGGTACTGGTGATGATGAAGTCGGTATGATTCATAGCTATAAGATCAGCTGTAAACTGGCTCGAGAAATGGTACTTGTCGTCCAATTGTTTCCAATAGATGTCTGAATCTGGATATTTTGTTTTCTCAAGAGCATGTGCAATGGTACACTGGAAAATACAGTAAAAAAAAAAACATGAGATTGAAGTTGGTTGCCAGGCTGAGAAAATATGAATCGAAAATATGGTAATAATTATATGAAACATAAGCTATATGTCTCAATGAACTAACCTGTGTGACACCTAATCTATGTGCTAACAAAGAAGCAACAATGTTGCCATCACTGTAGTTTCCAATGATCAGATCAGGCTTTCCCTGCAACTCTTTACCAATTTCAATGGCAACATCCTGACAACACAACGATCAACATAATAATCAGGAACCATGTAAATGTTACACAGTCAATTTAGTAGTTATATTCACAAATAAACGATCTACCTCGGTGTAAGTCTCTAGATAGGGCCAGACTTCAAATCTGGAGATCCATTGGCGGACAATTCCCTTCTCAGTTCTAAAGGGAACTCTGAGTATATCCGAATGCTTTGTTCCATAGACTTTCTCAAGTCTCTGGCCACAAGTTGTACCTACAGCATCTGGGAGGAGCCGAGTAATCTGGGAATGACAGAAGGATTTTTATCACCAAAATATCAAAATGGTGTCACAAACCTACATTCGAACATATTTATTCTACAGAAACATTAAGAATACATACAATGAGAATACGCGGGGTGATATCAAGTCCTTGCTTCTTGATACGAAGAAGCATCTCCTCTTCCAAGGCGCGAACTTGATCCAAGATGTAAACAACCTGTATATGGAATTGGGTACTAATTAACCGCGATTCAAAATGCAACGAGGAGTAAAACAAATAAACACTAAACAGATTATAGGCCTGTTGATTTACCTGACCACCGGTGTCTGGGTAGCCCAAAACATTGTCTTGAGCGAAGTATCCGTGAGGAGTAAGAATCACAACATTGAAGGCCATGGGGATTCTGCCAAGAAATGTCTCAAGAGTGCACGGATCAGGTGCCTCGAGAAGATCCAAGAGAAGTTGGATCATATCTAGCACACCTTCCGCGGTGTCACCCCACCCTCTCTCCAAACCAATCTCCTGGAATTTAAGTGCAAACTCAGTGTATGGTGTTTCGGGTGCCAGCGTAGACAGATAATCCTCTGCCTTCCTCAGAACATGTTGAAGAGAATTCAGGTTTTGAATTCTGTCATTCAGCATCATGTTCTGCAACAACAACACAAACAATTAGAACATCACAGTTTTCGGTCATTGAAACAAACCAGACACTAATTATACAAAGAAAACCCAAATCAAAAACTAATCCTACTGAGAATTTATAATATGAGACTGATGAAAATACCTTGCCCTTGTGGCAGTGAACTTGGAGAAATTCAAGAAGTGGGTGCATGCTCTCCTTGTCATGGAAGAGTTTCGCAGAGAGGTGGCGGTTGAGGAACTCCACACCATTTCCAATGGACTTGGAAAGAGTTGGGCGTGGAAATGAAGCATTGAAGGGCTCGAAATCCAACTCAAGCACGAAGTTGCCATTGGAGCTGCATCAGAACAAGGAACATTGTTCACGTGAATTTAAGAATTGCAAAGATTAATAGATAAATCATTCGAAACCACGAAAACAGAACGTACCCTCCATCAACAAGTTCCTCCTTGAAGTGCAAATACTCAGCCACAAGCAGCTCCTCAACCACGAGTGTGTGGACATGCACTCGAATGTACTCCCAAACACCAGGCCTTGGACGGACAGCAAGTGCCACCCATGGAGGCAAAACAATTGCTTCCTAAATTTCAAAATCAACAAGCATTAAACATGAAGAACAAGTTAAGAGAATTACACTAAAACAAAATAAAAGTAAAATTAAGGTGGTCAAAGTACCTGAGTGGATCTTAGAACTTCAGCAAATGCACCATCAGCTAGTATCTTTCTGTTGTGTTCAGGAATTGCTTCAAACTCAGCAATAATTTGGTTGTTTTGCAAGATTCCTTTTCCCTTCCCTTCAATTCTATAAACACAAATATTTTCTTACATCAGCAAACAATTTTATATACAGTACTGACGTCAACAAAATCTTTGACGGTCTGTATTTTTTTTTTTTTTTTTTTTTTTTTTTTTGGATTTTTCATGATCGTTAAGATTTTACCTTGACAACATGGCCAAGACATCATTCCTGTGAGCCAAAAGCGTTTCATCCAAACGCTCCCGGAGGCTGTGAACGCGAGTCATAGCACTGTCGGCCATTGTGTATGGATAAAATCTCGGACAACTTCAACAACTGCAGATCAAAAAACAGAGCAAGTGTAAGTAGCATGTTAGAGATTTAAATAGAGAAACGGATTATGTATGGATAATCACCACAGAAGTGAAAACCAAACCATGAATTTACATTGTTCGAGAATGTTTAAATATATATTACATAGTTCAATTAAGATTACTCTCTTGAAACCTGATATGGTAACAGTATCCTTATAGTAACTAGTAGCTTCATGACCAACCACTATGTACATAAAAGCAGAGCATGCCATAAAAAGTGGAAGAAAAAAATAGTTAAAGCAAAGAAAATTCTTAACCCAGAAAGCAGAATCACAGAATCACAGAATCATGATCTTGTCTGAAAAGAAATCAAATTTATAAACAGAAGCTGAGGTTGGATATAATTAAACAATATCTGGATCATGAGAACAAATAACTACTGCATTGTCATCAGATACAAATATCATATGATCCAAAGAAAGAACATGAAACGGAAAACGGATGAAAACTTGAAGACAAGGTAGAGTAACAAAAGGAACAAGAAGAAAATCAAAGCACCTAAAAACGGACCGAAAGAGAGACGCAGTGAAGAAAAAGTTAATGCAAGGCGTTGAAATTTATAGCGAAAAGTCTCCGAAGACAAAAAAAATAGCCGGTAAATCCACGTCAGGGGTAAAAAAAACTTTATAAGACCGTATTTAACGATATTAACCAGATTTTCGGGTAGTAATTAATTAATGATATTTAAGGACATAGATTTTCGGGCAGTAATCAATGATATTTCATTAATTTAATAATCAAGAGAAAAAAAAATGTGTTGGGATGAGAATCAAATTATTGAAATAATTGCAGTAGTAATGGAGAACTTGGAGCAGAAGAAAATCATAAAGTTTACATATTTATGGTTCTTGGAGCTTAAGAAAACTTGAGAATCAATCAAAGAGAGAGCAATTCGAATCAAGGAGAATTTAATGGAAACAAAATAAAAATAGGAAAACAAAGCTTAGGTGTCTGAATACAAAAATAGTAGGTAAATCCACGTTTGGCACAGTAAAAAACTTTTTAAAACAGTAATTAATGATATTTACCTATATAGATTTTCGGGTTGAGGGCATGTTAGTAATTTAAATACTTTTGTTCAAGTACCAAAAAATAGTTAAAAAAAAGTATGTGTTGGGGTGAGAATCAAATTCTTGCAATAATCACCGTAGTAATAGATAACGTGGAGCTGAAGAAATTTCATTAATCTAATAATCAAGAGAGAGAGGATCATAAAGTTGACAAGTTTAAGGTTCTTGGAGCTTAAGAAAATTTGAGAAACGGTCAAAGAGAGAGAGAGATTCGAATCAAGCAGAATTTAATTGAAACAAAATAGAAATAGGAAAACATAACTTAGGTGTCCGAAGACAAAACTAGTAGGTAAATCCATATTTGGCACGGTAAAAAACTTTTTAAGACAGTAATTAATGATATTTACTGACATAAATTTTCAGGTTGACGGCATGTCGGCATGTTACTGACATTAAATTAGCCTAACCCAGTAATTATATAAAGAACGAGTATAGCAACATAATTCATACATCTTGAGATTGTAAGTTGACTGGGTTCGAGTCATGTTGCCTCCCCAAACCCTATTGTATAAGCTAGGGGCAAGCCACCCACTAATCTAATGTGCAAACAGAGCCGGCCTTAGGCCTGTGCAAGAGGTGCACCCGCCCTGGTCACATAAAATAAAGGGCTCATTTATTTTATTTTATTTTTATTTTTTTTTACAGAAAAGATGTACTTAAATTAGAATGTGGTTTTAGGCTATCTCTTAAATAAATGAACCCAAATATTGTATTTAAAAAATAGACCGAAAATTATTTGGTATTAGTTATCAGACTAGATTTTAGCTTTTAGGCCGATAAGTTTGTGTCTTAAATAAAGTGGTCAAATTTTATTTTATTTTATAAGAAAATAGGCTAATGAAAATAAAATAAAAAAATTTCACCCCGGGCCTCAGGGCCAGCCCTAATGCCCTATATGCAAATTGATATAAGGGTAAATTACACTGAACCCCTTGAGGTTTGGGCAAATTACACTTAGCTGAAAATATTTTGTTATTATACACTAACACTCCTAAGACTTAAATTTGACTTTAAAAATGCCTAAAATACCCCTAGTTATATTATTTTATACTTTTTTTTATACCTTTTAATCAAAAACTTTATAAACTTTAATAAAAATAAAAAATATTAAATAAAATATATGATTCATTAAATAAATTAATAGTTTACAATAAATAAATATTTAAAAAAAAAAAAAAATAAATATTTTTAATAAATAAATAAATAAATAGTTTTAAAAATAAATAAATAAATAAATAGTTTTTAAAAATCAAATAAATAAATAGTTTAAAAATTTTAAATAGAACATTAGTTTTTTTATAAGGATATCTATTAATAGGGACAAAAAAAACTTTAATTATCCAAACTTTTACGGTAAGGATGATGGTGAGAAGCTTCAAGGTTCCCAAATTGCTACCATTTTGGATGATGACTACAGAGGTGTCGTTGCTGCTAGGATAATTTCTAGTTCTTAGTTTTTTTGTTTGGGTTGTTCTGCCCCCACTTTTACCAACAAATAAATAAATAAATAAATAAAGGGTTTAAAAAAATAAACAAATAAATGAAAAAAAATTAAAAACATTAATTTTTTTATAAGGATATCCATTAATTGGAACAAAAAAAACTTTAAATATCCAAACTTTTACGGTAAGGATGATGGTGAGAGAAGTCTTCAAGGTTCCCAACACTAGGAGTCTACTTGCCTTCTTCGACCACTTCCTTTAGTGTTGGGACTCACCATCATCCTTACCATAAAAGTTTGGATATTTAGAGTTTTTATTGTCCCTATTAATGGATATCCTTAAAAAATATATTTAAAAAAATTAATGTTTTTAATTTTTTTTCATTTATTTATTTGATTTTTTAAAACTATTTATTTATTTATTTATTTATTTTAACTATTTATTTATTTAATTTTTTAAAACTATTTATTTATTTTTTTAATTTTTTAAAACTATTTATTTATTTAATTTTTTTTAAACTATTTATTATTTTTTTTTAAAAACTATTTATTTATTTAATGAAGCATATCTTTTATTTATTTTATTTTATTTTATTAAAGTTTATAAAGTTTTTGGTTAAAAGGTTAAAAAAAAAAGGTATAAAATAATATAACTAGGGGCATTTTAGGTATTTTTAAAGTCAAATTTAAGTCTTAGGGGTGTTAGTGTATAATAACAAAACTTTTCCAGTTAAGTGTAACTTGCCCAAACCTCAAGGGGTTCAGTGCAATTTGCCCTTGATATAATTATTCATGTATTTTCTTGTTTTGTTTAAATAAGCGTTTATATCTCATCATTATTCTTTATTGTTGTTAAATAACAATCATTAAATAGATCTTAGAATCTTAGGATGGGTTTACTAATCGAGAATTAGTGGAATCGAAATACAGTTCCACCGAAAAGGGAATGTAAGGAATCGGAATTAGGTTATAAATTCCATTACTGTGTTTACTAACTTTTTCAGAATTAGAAATGGAATCAAATTTATACAAAGTTTATTAAATATGCCCTTATTTATACAAAATAGTTGTATATGTATATATGCGTATGAGAGATGTATGAGTATAGCTAATGAATAAATAAAAATTTCACAATTTGTTTTTTACAACGGTATAGTTTTTTTTTTTTTTTTTTTATTTATCAATTTTTTATAATTCACAATTCATATATATATAATCGATTTTTCTATTATCAGTTCGAACTGACAAAAAATATATCAGTTCCTTGCATGTGGGTTATTGGATTTAAATACTTTGACTTGGCTGCATGCACTTGTCAAAGCATCTTTTAAATCCAATGGCCCACATACAAGGAACTGATATATCTTTTGTCAGTTCGAACTGATAATAGAAAGACTGTATATATAATTACGTATATGGTTTTTTATTAAAATAAAATAAAATAAATTAAGTGGAGATATTTTAATAAAAAGATATGAATTCCCCTTTTCAATCGGGAAAGAGAACTTGATTCACAGGGTGGGTGAGGGAAATCAAACTCCATTTCATTTAGAAACTTAATTCCTGATATGTGTGTAAGGTTTATAGAGCTTAATCACCCACAAATTTAGTAAATACAGGAATTTGAAAATCAGGAACTTAATTCCCTTTCCGAAATAGGATTCCTGATTAATAAACACGTCATTAAGGAAATTCTCCATATTTCTTGTCAATCACTCAATTGTGTGAATAGGTAGAACTTAGGGGTTAGGAGATATATCGGAGAATGTGTATTCTTCTTTTAACCGATTTTCATGAAAGAAAAAAAAAATCATTTTTAAACAAATAACTGCTTTAAATTTTAAATGGGGTGCACAGTATACAAGTAAAACTAATGATAGAAATCATATCTTGCGAAACTAAATAGTTACAGAAGAAAGAAGCTGGCAGTGGAAGAGAAGATGAAGCTGTCGTTGAAAGAGAAGAAAAAAATAAAAATAAAAATAATGTGCATTTGTTAAAAAACAAGTTTAAGTTGTTTTCGTGTTTTTCAATTTTAACTTTGTTTTCTATTTATTTTTGTTTTTAGTAAATATAATAAAAAACGGTTAACGAATGCAAATTTAAAATTGTTTTCGGAAAACGAAAACAAAAACACAGTCAAAAACACCTATCGGACAGCCCCTAAGTTAAGAACTGGCTACAACATCCACTATTAGCTCATCAATTGCTTGATATGATTCAGTTTTATCATTACGATGATGAATTCTTAGATGTTAAAGTTTTGCAGGATGTTTCTTGTCTTGTGCAGTTACTAACTGATGTTTTTGCCGCGCTCACAAGCCTTGATGAATACGAGACACATAACAAGCAAACGAAAACGGAAGCAGAAAGAAAAATGGGGGAAAAAAAGTAGCAAACTTTACTAAAATTTCTGGGCTCAACATCCTGAATCAAACAATGCCGATGAAAGCAAAAGAAAAATATTGAAAAAAAAAAAAAAAAAAAAACAAGAAAGCGAAAGCCTTTCTTGTCGAATCACAATCCCAAAATGTCTTTATTCTTCACAATGTTGAAACCCTCCACCCTGAGACTTGCTGATCAACTTTCACTTCTGCTCAGCCAGAGGAACAGATTCCGCCTGAAACATCACACAATTACAATACCAATTAACAAAACACAAACAACATTTCATTTTCTTATTTTATATCTATCAATCAATCAATAGTCCACGAAGTACTTAATTACCAGTTTGCGATACTTAAGAGCATAAAACATTTCAAGGTAGCGGCGGCTCTCCAGACGATCAAGGTTTGACACATGTTTCCAGAATCCATAAACTCCGGTCAGGGTCAGGAGCCTCTCAGAGTAAATTTTCCATGTATACCTACAAAACAATGCAAACCAAACGATCAAAATTCAAAACATACTTCAAAGTACTGATCATCACAAGCTACTATGCAATGGACTTACTTCTCTTCAATTCGCTTCAGGCCACCAAGTGAAATCTTGTCCCAATGAGAAGGATCTTCCTTGCACTTCTCAAAGAAGCCAACAAGGGTCTCAGCAGCCTGATCACCATGGTAAGGATCAATGTGGAAGCCTGATTTTCCATTAACAATGATCTCAGCCGGACCACCTTTGCACGTAGCAAATGTTGGCAGTCCACAGGTCATGGCCTCAACAACAGTTAATCCAAAGGCCTCATACAGAGCCGGCTGCACAAAAGCTCCCTTTGTGTCACAAATGTAACGGTAGAGTTCACCGTTTCTGACCCGGTTCATCTGAGAAGAAATCCATCGGAACTGTCCATTCAAGTTGTATTGATCGATAAGATTATACATCTTCTTCATTTCAGCCTGCTCTTCCAAGTCCTTGGATTCTTTCCTCCTGTCACCACCAACTACAACCAAGTTAACCAACTCGCGTAGCTTAGTGTTCTTTCCATACCACTCCACAAGCCCGGATAAGTTCTTCACGCGGTCTAGCCTTGCCATTGTAAAGAGGATAGGCTTGTTGCGGTCTTTCAACACACATCTGTTTCACAAGTTAATCAATTCAATTCAATTCATCGGTATAAAACGAGTTTGTTTTAAACATATGGAAAAGGCAAAGGAGACAAACTCACAAGTGTTCCTCATTCTCGACAGGGCTGTAAAGCAGCTCCTCAATCTCAGCATGGAACGATTTCAATCTTCGTTTCTCTTCAGTGTAGGGGAAGTAAATGCTCATATCAGCACCAGGGGATACAATGTTGAACTTGGGATCGAACACATCAATCCCGTGCACAACACGGTACAGTCCAGGCATGGTGAAAGCAGTGTGACTCTCGTATTGACCAACAGTATCCTTGCTGAAATCATTAGAAAGGTAGCAAACATTAGAGCCTGAGGAAATTAAACAACATTATACAATAATGTCATATAATGAGCAAACAAAATATCTCACCTTCCAGCAATTTCTTGGAAGGTACTGGTGATGATGAAGTCGGTATGATTCATAGCTATAAGATCAGCTGTAAACTGGCTCGAGAAATGGTACTTGTCGTCCAATTGTTTCCAATAGATGTCTGAATCTGGATATTTTGTTTTCTCAAGAGCATGAGCAATGGTACACTGGAAAATACAGTAAAGAAAAAAACATGAGATTGAAGTTGGTTGCCAGGCTGAGAAAATATGAATCGAAAATTGGTAATAATTATATGAAACATAAGCTATATGTCTCAATGAACTAACCTGTGTGACACCTAATTTATGTGCTAACAAAGAAGCAACAATGTTGCCATCACTGTAATTTCCAATGATCAGATCAGGCTTTCCTTGCAACTCTTTACCAATTTCAACAGCAACATCCTGACAACACCAGGACAACGACAACATAATAATCACAAACCATGTAAATGTTACACAGTTAATGTGGAAGTTATATTAACGAATAAACGATCTATACCTCGGTGTAAGTCTCTAGATAGGGCCAGACTTCAAATCTGGAGATCCATTGGCGGACAATTCCCTTCTCGGTTCTAAAGGGAACTCGTAGTATATCCGAATACTTTGTTCCGTAGACTTTCTCAAGTCTCTGACCACAAGTTGTACCTACAGCATCTGGGAGGAGCCGAGTGATCTGGGAATGACAGAAGGATTTTTATCACCAAAATATCAAAATGGGGCCACAAAACTGCATTAGAGCACACTGATTCTACAGCATCTTCAGAATTACAATACTTACAATGAGAATTCGTGGGGTGATATCAAGTCCTTGACTCTTGATGCGAAGAAGCATCTCGTCCTCCAAGGCACGAACTTGATCCAAGATGTAAACAACCTATATATGGAATTGGGTACTAATTAACCACAATGCAAAAATGCAACGAGGAGCGTATAACAGATTATAGGCCTGTTAATTTACCTGACCACCAGTGTCGGGGTAGCCCAAAACATCATCTTGAGCGAAGTATCCATGAGGAGTAAGAATCACAACATTGAAGACCATGGGGATTCTGCCAAGAAATGTCTCAAGAGTGCACGGATCAGGTGCCTCGAGAAGATCCAAGAGAAGTTGGATCATCTCTAGCACACCTTCCGCGGTGTCACCCCACCCTCTCTCCAAACCAATCTCCTGGAATCTAAGTGTAAAGTCAGTGTATGGTGTTTCGGGTGCCAGCGTAGACAGATAATCCTCTGCCTTCCTCAGAACATGTTGAAGGGAATTCAGGTTTTGAATTCTGTCATTCAGCATCATGTTCTGCAACAACAGCACAAACAATTAGAACATCACAGTTTTCGGTCATTAAATCAAAATAGAGGCTAAGAACCCAATAAATATGAAGACCAAGCCTAATTATACAAAGAAAACCCAAATCAAAAACTAATCCTACTGAGAATTTATAATATGAGACTGATGAAAATACCTTGCCCTTGTGGCAGTGAACTCGGAGAAATTCAAGAAGTGGGTGCATGCTCTCCTTGTCATGGAAGAGTTTCGCAGAGAGGTGGCGGTTGAGGAACTCCACACCATTTCCAATGGACTTGGAAAGAGTTGGGCGTGGAAATGAAGCATTGAAGGGCTCAAAATCCAACTCAAGCACAAAGTTGCCATTGGAGCTGCATCAGAACAAGGAACATTGTTCACATGAATTTAAGAAATGCAAAGATTAATAGATCAATCATTCTAAACCACGAAAACAGAACGTACCCTCCATCAACAAGTTCCTCCTTGAAGTGCAGGTACTCAGCCACAAGCAACTCCTCAACCACGAGTGCGTGGACATTCACTCGAATGTACTCCCAAACACCAGGCCTTGGACGGACAGCAAGTGCCACCCATGGAGGCAAAACAATTGCTTCCTAAATTTCAAAATCAACAAGCATAAAACATGAAGAACAAGTTAAGAGAACAAAATAAAAGTAAAATTAAGGTGATCAAAGTACCTGACTGGCTCTTAAAACTTCAGCAAATGCACCATCAGCTAGTGTCTTTCTGTTGTGTTCAGGGATCGCTTCAAACTCAGCAATAATTTGGTGGTTTTGCAGGATTCCTTTTCCCTTTGCTTCAATTCTACAAACACAAATATTTTTCTCACATCAGCAAAAAATATATCCACTTTTTTTGGATTCTTCAAAGGAAACTTTAAAATCATAAATTTAACAAAGATGTTCAACAACATTTTTACCTTGACAATAAGGCCAAGATTTCATTCCTGTGAGCCAAAAGCGTTTCATCCAAACGCTCCCGGAGGCTGTGAACGCGAGTCAGAGCACCGCTGGCCATTGTTAGTTACTCAAAGAAGAGTAGCAAAAAATCTCAGACAACTTCAACAACTGCAGATCAATAAACAGAGCAAGTGTAAGTAACATGTTGCAGATTGTTCATATATCTCAGTTAAATAGAGAAACGGATTATGGATAATCACCCCCAAAGTCAAAACCAAAACAACGTTCTAGAAGTGTTAAAATTTCTAAACCTACCAACTCTGTCACCAACCACGAAATTTGATTATATTCAATATATTACATAGTTCAACTAAGATTTCTCCCTTGAAACTTAACATGGTAACAGTATCCGTATAGTAACTAGTCGTTTCAAGTGCTTGACCAAAAGCATAGCATGCCTTTAAAAGTGGAAGAAAAAAAGAGTTAAAGCAAAGTAACTTCTTGACCCAGAAAACAGAATCACAGAATCATGATCCTGTGTGAAAAGAAATCAAATTTGTAAACAGAAGTTGGAGGTTGGATTTTTTGACCAGAGAATTTTGAGGAAAAAGAAAACAGTGCATACACAAAAAAAAAATGATTAAACAAGATCAGAATCATGAGACAAATAACTATTTGCATTCTCATCAGATGATCCACAACTTTCTAAAGAGAACATGAAACAGAAACCGAATCAAAACTTGAAACCAAAAAAAAAGAAAAAAAAAAGTAGAGTAACCAAAGAAGAGAAGAAAATCAAAGCACCTAAAAACAGAGCAGACGAAGAAACGCAGTGAAGAAAAAGTGAATGCAAGTGTTGAAATTTATAGCGAAAAAGTATGTGCAAACAAAAATGGTAGGTAAATCCACGTTTGACGTTTGACACAGTACAAATCTTTTTAAGACAGTAATTAATAATATTTACAAACATAGATTTTCGGGTTGAGGATATGTTAGTAATTTAACTACATTTTTTTGTCTTTTTTTTTTGTTTTTTTTGTTTTCAAGTACGGTAAGCAAAATAAGAATATGTGTTGCCGTGTTGGGGGTGAGAATCAAATTAATAATTGCAGTAGTAATAGAAAATTTGGAGCTGAAGAAATCTCCATTAATCTAAAAATCAATATAGTGAGAGAAAAGAAAGGACTTGACATATTTACAGTTCTTGGAGCCTAAGAAAACTTGAGAGACAATCAAAGAAGCAGAATTATTGGAAACCAAATCGAAATAGGAAATCAACTGGAGGAATTAAAGATTTGCAAATATGTAACAAATTTACAGCGAAGAAGAGTATAATATGCTTTACCTTGAAAACAAAATGCAAAGCACTTTGAAGAAGAAATAAATGAACGAATGAATGATAAAACAAAACGACCGCAAATATGGAATACGCAAAGAAGAGAATGGATTTGTAAATGGGATGAGGAATGTGGTTGTGCTTGAAGACCCTTTTATACACAAATTTTTTTTTTAAAAAGGTTTCTCTGTTTCTGCGAAAATGCCATTATTACTGCCATACCTTCCTGTGGTTTCATTGTTGCTTTCACAAAACCGCTTTTCTCTCTGCTTTTCATGTGCCCACTTTTTTACTCATTTTTCAATTTTCATTATTATTTACGTTGAAAGTTGGAAAATCGAAATTGTTTATTTTAATTCAATTTCCTGGTTTTTTTTTTTTTTTTTTTTTAAGGTTCCTGTTGGCTTTGACTCAACCATCTATCTTTCGATCTTTGCTTCTTTAAATTGGTATTTTTTTTTTCCATAGAAAAAGGTGACAAGTTTTAGCGTCTGTTATTTATTGTTAATTTCTCAATACTGCTAGCTACAGCCACGTCACAGTTGGTAGGGGCGTTTATGACATAAAAAAAAAAATTAATATGATGAATGCAATAATGAACAAAACCAGAGATCTTGCTCAGGTGACGTGGCGTGATGTAACTGGTGGATGACGGACCAGTTGTAACCGGGTGAACCTGTGAGAATGAAGTTTAGGTGGATGGTGGTGGGTCCCTAATATTAAAAGTGCGAGACAGCGAGCTTGTAGAATTGGATTGGATAAAGGGTCATGATTGTCTGATGTGGCAATCAGAGCACCGACATAAGCTTAATTTACTCTAACAGGTAAGCTAAAGGAGCTTATCCAATTCATTTGTATACAGATTCTTCTATTACAAATTGTACTAGAATACAAATTAAAAAATCCACTAGCTGTTACAGTGGTTTTGGGAACACTGGTTTTTTAATTTCAATGGTATCCAACTCGTCCTCTACTTGACCTTTAAAAAATATCTAATATAGGAGTATTTTTATTTTATCTAAATTTAGTGTCTAAATCTGGTGTATAAATGATGTGACATCACTATAATACATTCATTTAAATCATACAAATCTAATACAATTTAAATAAATTGATTATAGTAATACCACATCATCTAAGCGTCAGATTTAAACATCTAATTTGAATAAAATAACATCATTGTTAATATAAACACAGGAGAGAGAAGACAAGCCATAACAAATAATTTTTAATAAAACTTTTTCTTACCATACGTCAAATACTAGAAAGTCTTCTTAGCATGTAATTCTTTGGTGTTGTCGTCCGTTTGTCTCACTTTTGTAACTATAATATAATATAGAATGTTAAATTTTTAATTACATTACAATATTAAAGATAAATTACTTGTCTAGGTCATCTTTGTCTTCTTCAACTTTTGATGACTGTATTGGTGAATTTTTTATTTTATTTTTAATGATTTTATGTACAAATTTACAAGGTGAGTATAAAAATGAAGAATAGACATTCATATAAAAAACAAATCGAAAATGTCACATAGAAAATTTTATATCTATTTTTATAGTTAATTTTTAATTGTGACATATAACATTACGCCATTGCTTGTATTATTAACATATCTTGAGGGGTCGAAGGCGTATTGCAAATTTCATTTTTTTTTCCAAATTTCTTACTCAACAAGGTTTATTTTTTAAATTTTGTTTAGTATTTCCTTTTAGGATTTCTTTTTCCTTTTTAGTTTTAGAAAATAAATCGAAATTACATTTCTTGGTAAGATTTGATTTTTTCTTTTCAGTCAAGATTTTTTTTTTTTTTTTTTTGTTTACACCATCCGGTTTTCGGGTGGGACGGATCCACCATACGGTGCAATCAGCCCAGCCCAGCCCAGCCCAGACCACACCCCGACTAATCCGGACTCACACCGGGTCGGCCCACTAAGGGGTAAAGTGCTCCCAATATGTGTAGCTCCGTTTACAAGGGGAGTTGAACCCACGACCTTGCCTAAGGGATGAGAGTGCCGAACCACTCACACCAACACATGATTGGTTCAAGATCTTTCTTTTCAATCAAGTTAGGAGTCTCATATTCCAAAGATTCCAAATAATTAATATAAGGGATAATTACCCCGGTGGCCATCGAATTGATGACACACTATCAAAATGGCCATTGGATTGAAAAGTTGTTCCAATATGGCCATTTTTGGTGAGCTTTGTGACACTAATGATCATTTCATCCAATTACATCTAATTACATCCAATGAGACAATGAGTGGCATTTTAGTAAATAAGGGGATGCCATTAATTTATTTTAGATGTTTTTGGGAAATCAATTTTTTCAATGAGTGACATTTTGGTAAATAAGTGGATGACATTAATTTATTTTAAATGGTTTTTGGAAATCAATTTTTTTTTTAAAGAATTATTATATTTACTGTGTGTAAATATATATATATATATTTACACACACTAAATATAATTATTATGGATCTAAACCATTTTTTTTGTTTTTTTGAAAAGAATAATTATATTTAGTGTGTGTAAATATATATATATATATATAACATTTGAACTTATTAAAACATGTGGTTGTGGTTAGACGTCCTGAAATTATAAATTATAATAACTAGTTTGAGCCATTTTGAAAAATTAATGGCCATTTAGGGAGTGCCTCACCAAATCAGTGGCTTTAGAAATCATTGACCCCTTTTTTTTTTAATTTTTTTTTTTTTACATCTCATTTGATATCCCTATATATATATATATACACACACACACACACACACACACACACACACACACACACACACACTAAATATAATTATTCTTTTCAAAAAAGAAAAAATTGATTTCCAAAAAACATATAAAATAAATTAATATCATCCACTTATTTACCAAAATGTCACTCATTGAAAAAATTGATTTCCAAAAAATATCTAAAATAAATTAATGGCATCTCCTTATTTACCCAAATACCACTGATCGGATGGAATTTGATGGAATTAGATGGAATTAGATGGAATGGTCATTAGTGTCACAAAGTTTGCCAAAAATGGCCATTTTGGAACAACTTTCCAATATGGTGGCCATTTTAATAGTGTGTCATCAATTCAATGGTCACTAGGGTAATTATCCCTTAATGGGATTCTTGAATATTAATAAAAATTGTTCTTTTAATAAAAATTGTTGTAATTTGACAAGCTTCATCTAAAGATGGCAATATTCCCCGCGGGGCTGGGGCTGGGGCTCTGTGGGGCCCGCCCCTAATGGGGCGGGGACGGGGGATAATATTCGGGGACGGGGATGGGAACAAAATCTTGTCCTCGAAGGTGAAGCGGGGCAAGGACAGGGGAAGCACTCCCAGCCCCGATATATATATATATATATATATATTTATTTATTTATAATATAATACAATATTTAAAATTTTAAAATCATTTAACATTGGTCTCTTTCTGTTTTTGCTTTCTTGCTTGTTTTGTTCTTGGTCTGTTTCAAGTTGTTGTTGCTCTTGTTGTTGTGACATGTTGGCTGTTGAATAAAATTGGTTGTTTTAAAAAAAAATCATTTAACATAATTTTTTAACATAAATAATTTTTTAAAACTAAACTTTAGAAGCTCATTTGTTTTATAAAATCTTTGATTTTGTACTAAATATAAATTTCTACTTTTTTTCTTTATTTTAAGTTGTAATTTTTAAATGTATAGTAATATTAGATGGGGAATGGGGCGGGTATGGGGAAGGCCCCTTCAACGGGGGAATCCCCGCCCTCGACCCCGCTTCTCTTAATGCGGGGACAAGGACGGGGACGGGGACGGGGATGGTTTTGGGGAGCGGGGATGGGGATGGAAAGGCATTCCCCGACCCCGACCCACCTCGTTGCCATCCCTAGCTTCATCATATGCGAATATATATATATATATATATATATATATATAAATGTTCAAGTCAATGTACAATGATGTAAATATACGAGGATATTGAATATGAACTACTCATTTTCCATGCTTTGACTTAGGGGTTGTTTGTTTTTTTTCCACTTAAGACTTAATGGGTCTGAATTGAACTCATTAAGTTGTTTTGTTTGTTTTTTTAAGTGGTCAAACAACTTTAAAATATCAAAAAACAACTTTTTTTTTTTTAAAAGTAAGAAATCCTGACTTTTAACTTAATTCCAAATCACTGAATTATAATTAAAATATTTTCTTCCAAGTCTATCCTCCAAAAAAAGATATATTTCTAAATTTATCATAATTTGATATGGTGTAGAATTCTTTCTTTTAACATATTTCTTATTTTAAAAGGCTTTTAAAAAGAAAGGAAAAAAATAAATAAAACCATAATCACTTCTCATATTGAAATCTTCATGAGATTAAACAATTGAATTTTTCTTCTACCAAATCCTAGTAAGAACTCTTTATTTTTTATTTTTTATTTTTTTTATCTACAAGTACTGGTGAATAAACTTGTCTATCATATTATGGTGTTTGTTATCATTATTTTATTATGATATTATGATCATGATGTTATGCAAATCAATTTTTATAAGCATTTGATTAATTTTGTTTAATTGTTATTGGAAAATACATTTTTATTTAGAATTCAAACGTTTTTGTTGTAGTAATAGAAATTTCAAAACATAATCTAGAATGATATATAATTTGTTATGATTGTCATAGTTGCAATTATATAATTTATCAAATATTCTTTTTGTGGTTGCATTCGATATTGAGTAGATTTCGTGGCTTGAAGAAGTTATAGAATAATTGTTTATATATATGAACCGGTGTATATAATTTATGGACCTTTTTTTAAATATTAAAAAAAAAAAAAAAAAAAAAAGGTATCTAGGAACCTTTAAAAAAAATAAATAAATGGTTTGGTTGCATGTGATCGAGGAAACAAAAAAACAAAAACAAAAAACAAAAATGGTTTATAGAATTATATATTGGATATTTGGACAATATGTAAAATTGAACTTGAACTTTTTTTTTTTTTTTTACAATAAATTGAACTTGAACTTTGTTTGCAGAATAACATGCAAAATTATATTCCTGGATAATTTTTTTGTTTTGTTAAATTAAACTTTATTTGCGGAATAACATGTAAAATCTTATAAAAAGTGTTGCATGTTAAATTACTCATTTTAATTAGTATGGATATAGATGTAAAATTATTTATTTTCAAATAATTTTATTTTTAAAAAACAAACATGTTGATAGTACATTCAGATGTGAGAAAAAAAAAACATGTCATTTAGATTCAGGTTTCAGTCACTATTCAGTCTTCAGTAAAATTCAGGACTATTCAGTCTTCAGACAAAAAAACAAACGACTCCTTATAGTGTATACACTTGTCAAAACTTTTCCATAATGAGTGGCTTATATTCAATAACCTTATATATTTGCATCAGTGCGCACCGATTGAATAGAACCGTATATATATATATAATATTCTCTAATCAGGACTGTCACGCACTGATGTGAACGGAACCGTATATATATATATATAATATTTCTCTAATTAGGACCAACTTGACTTTATAATTTCAGGACGTCCAACCACAACCATATATTCACAGTGAACCCACAGCTCCACATTAACAAATACTCACACTCAATATGAATGTGTAAGCAGCGGCGGACTGTTGAGAGGGCTGCCCCGGGCAACCCTCTAAAAATAATGATTTATATATATATATATATATTAATCTTTATTCTTTTGCCTATAAAGCGGTAGATAATTGTCTTTTTTTGGGAAAAAAAAAATTGTAGATCATTTTTATAAAAATCTGAAAAGGGTTTTTGATAATATAATTTGTTTCATTAATTTATTCTAACTTAAAATCAAAAGACAATAATAAAAATTACAAATAATCAATTACAGTTATAAAAAGTATTACTTTATGCTTGTTTTACATACATATAATATTTCATTGATTTTATTTTGATCGTTTGATTATATAATTTAGATTCATCTCATTTTGTTCTCGAACCCACGATCTCATGTGCACAAGTGACAGGCAAACCACTAGGCAACCTCATCTTGTCTATAGAATCCATTAATAAATATGATATATATATATATACAAAAAATATTTCAAGTCAGTGCATCATGATATATCTTTGTGAGGATATTGAATGTGAGTCACTTGTTTTACATATTTTGACTTAAGTGTGTATGCACTATTAAAACTAGTGGTTCACATTCAATATCCTGATAAAGTTATATCAGAATGCACTAACCAGATTGGGACTGTATATCTATATATATATAGACTAAACAATTCAATGTGAGGGTTTGTAAGTCATTAATTAAATTAGTATTAAATTAGACAATATGAGGTTGGCCCAGTTGTTTGCTTCACTCACACCTACACCATGAGGTTGTGGATTTAAGTGTGCCCCCCTCTCCCAAAATCCTAAATTATTGTAATACTTATAAAAAAATAATTAAGTATTAAAATATATTGACTAGATAAAAATAGTTAAATTTAATGATTGATAATTAAGGAATTGGCTTTATAATATTAGTGTGTACAATTTTTTTATTTTTTTTTATTTTTTTTTTATATATAACTCAGCTCGGGTTACAAATAATTCTCGGGTTCACCTCTGTGTATGAGTGTGATTGAACGTTCTTCACTTATAATTTCATAATTTCAGGCCGTCCGTATATATATATAAGATTTTAAAATTTTCAACAGTTTACTCTAGAGTCTAGACTTGTCATTGATTGACAGCTTGAAAAATAATCAGAGGAGACATGCATCACAATTCACATGGCATGGATCCCAATTGAATTTGAGTAAAAATAAATAAATTAATTAAAGAAATGGGTCCTTGAATTTATAGAATGTGACAGACCAAATAGTCTACAATTGGATACATTTATGTGCAGCCGTTACTAGTTATCCATTAGAGCCTGGACAGCTCGTCTGACTGTTTCCGTACTGAAATCTGGGTCCATACTTGCATAGTTGCATATTACTTTATTTTTATTCGCCACTTATGACCTAATTCTACTTCGGATAAGATCATAGAATTTTCTACATTAAAAAAATTTAATATCAAAACCCAGATATTTTGCTTTAAAAAAAAAAAAAAAAAAAAACCAGATATTTTAAATTTTTAATAATAAATGTAGTAGCTACCTACCATAATTAAATCATTAATGGTTGAAATACACACATCTTTATTATTATTTTTTTGAAATGTTACAAGAACTATTCTAGATATTTACTATCATAACGCAGGAAGAAAACTCCTCACACATACTTGTAAAATACATATGGTGGAATTGGAACGCTTCACCACTTATGTGGAAGCAGAGGCGGACCTAAAAAAATATTTGTTACCCAGACTAAACTTTTATATATGTAGGTACATAAATAGATTCTTCTTTTGACATAAATAATTATACACATGAAAATTTACTTTTAAAGACTAGTTTGAATTGTTTAATATAACAATTAGAAAGAAATAGAGTGAATATGAAATGTTTAATCTAACAATTAGAACAAAATCAAGTGAATATGGAATGTATAATCGAACAATTGAAACAAAATTAGGGAAATATTTTATATAAAACATGCATAAAATTACATATTTATAAAGACTATTTAACACATGCAATGTTTTTATATTGAGTTAGAGTAGGTAATTGATTGAATTTGGTTTTTATTATTGGTAAATTATCAAGTATTCAACACACTAAAACCTATAAATTAGAACTAATCTAAGGCTAAAGTTCTATAAATCACAACCCAAACAAATGAACAATTATCACATGCTGAATACAAAAAATTAAAAGTAGAGTATGAAAATAACATTGGATGAAAATAAAAGGCAATGTAATGAATAATGTTATATTTAAGGGTAAGTTTAGTAATATTGGTTGAAATTAAATGTAATTTACTAATAATAAAAAGGTTAAAAGGAAATTGTGCAATTATAGTTTTTTCTTTTAGTTTTCGGAAGGCTGCCTGGGCTGTAGCCCGGGTAAACCCTCTAAAGGGTACGTTTTTGTATGGAAGAGAGGTGCATTACCGACTCAACTAAGAGTTGATGTGCGAAATACCGGCAACTTTAATTTTAAAAATATTGTTAGAATCAGTTCATTTAAAGATCACACAATCAAGCATCCAGCTTGCACGTACTATTCATCGTCCAAATTTGGAGGTATTTTTTTTCTGGTTTGTTTTTATTTGCTATTCTTTTGTTTTGTTGAGCTATAAAAAGGAAAAAGAAAAAGGAAAAAAAAAAAAAAGAAATGGAAAGTGACGCAGCATATATTCAACAACATAGGTTGCGTTGTGAATTGTGATCACCTTGGCTTGTGAACCAGAGCCACTCAATGAAAGAAGAAATAAACAAATTCGATCGGTTGGCTTGATCTTCAATAGAAAAGAAGTTGTGTTTGCAATTGTCTACATTACCTTTTTATTTGTTTGGTGCATTAATGTTCAAAGAGAATAATAATAGATAACATAGATTCTCTTCTATTACAATATGTTCTCTTCTATTACCAGTTTACCACTCCATATTCAAATCTTTATATTGGAAAATAAAAGCCGTGTCCCTTCTAATTTTCTTTTCTTTTCTTTCTATTCCCATTCCCCTCACGTAACTAGACTTTCGACTTTCTTCTTTCTTCACTTTTATTTTAATCCACGTCTAGGGATGGGCGTTTCCCTATGGGGCCCCATCCCCCACGGACCCCATGGAGTTTTGGGGATGGGGGTAAACTTTGCCCCTAAATAGATTTTTTGGGAGGTGGTGGGTACCCACCCCCACCCCCACCCCCACCCCCACCCCCAAAACCCCATTTCTCTAAAAATAAAAAATATATATATTATTTTATTTTTATATATATAATTTTGTATTGTATTTTGGGTTTTGTATTAAATTTTTATTACTTTTTGGATTGAATATTTTAATAATATCAAATTACAGATTGGAATGTCTGGATTCCAAATTTTCAATTCGAAATTTCGATTTTCGAATTGAAAATTAAAAATTTAGAATTGAAATTGAAAAAAAACGGGGAAAATGGGTTTTAGGTGTAGGGGAGGGGGCAGGTCCCCCCAAATGGGTTTTGGGGGAGATGGTGAGAGAAGGTTTGAGGAATGGGGGTGGGGGTGGGGGTGCGGGTGGGGGTACCCTCCCCCACCCCATTGGGCCCCCATGCCCATCCCTATCCACGTCCCAACAAACTCAAGAACAATGGTATGAGTTTAGCCTTGATTACTTGAATCTTATCAATGACAAAAAATCTATATAGGTGGATAGATAAATACGGTAAAATAATAATAATAATAATTCTATAACAATTTTCTAGTCAGTCTTACAATTTTAACAAATGTAACAATTTTTTTTTTCTTTTTTCTTTTTACCTCTCAAAAGGACATAGATTATGCTTCAATTAACATATGGTTTACACATTTGTACATCTAATTAAATTTCTTCTTCCACGTGATGCACACCCAAAATTTAGAATCTATAAATATATAAGGTGAAAATCCAATTACTTGCCAACTAAATTCCACCAGTCTCGGGCAATGAGAACCAATCAGCAAGTGGCTCATAGAAAGAGATTGTCATTATTTTCCACACCAAAAAAGTTTGATAAAAAGGAAAAATTAATTAGTAAGAAAGGGAGTGGTGCTGGGTTGGGTGAGCCCCTATCGAATCTCGATTGTCTTTTAATCTAATCTGGATTATATTGGTTAAACAAAGTAATTAAGGCATACATTACACTTGGTAGGACCTTCAATCCCAAAATCATCAACAGATCCCTTACAATCCAAGGATAGATGAAAGACATTTGACAAAGATCATTTTAAAGAATATCTAGTGTGATCGTACATTCACTCATAACTCAAGTGATCATACTTTTTTTTTTTTTCGTATCTTTGATCGATAGAATTTTAAAGTATTAAGAAATTCTTAGTTGCATATCTGTGATCGATAGAATTTTGAAGTATTAAGAAATTCTTGTTAATGAAAAAGCCATAGTTAATGACAAAGCCAACACAATGTGCAAATTTAGTTAAAGCTATGATTAAGGTGCTCATTACAGATGGCTAACGGGTTATGCAATTCATGATTATTGTCATTTTATACAATAAAAGAAATTGTGTTGCATAGGCCTATTTATTATGCTTGTCTCTAATCATCACTTTGATTCTTTGAAGATTTAACGAGTCCCAACTTGCATTTGCGTGGTAATAATTGATGTCTTTTTTGTTATTATTTAAAATTAAGTCATTTTACAACAACAAAAAAAAAAGCTTATTATTTTCGTTAAAAACGTAATTGTGCACATAATATAATTAACTAAAATTAGTCTTCTGATCTGATGTCAGAACATCCATATCTTGAACTACTATTTCATCACATTATGCCAGGTCATTATCGTACGATTAATTTATACTAATGTTTGCTAAGTGTCCACTAACATATTACAAATTTATTGATCATATTTTATAGGACTGGAAGCAACTAATTAATAAAAAAATAAATAATACAACACTTGGTACTGGTATTTTATGGATCATTAAATTAACTTTAAGGTACAGAGAGAGGGTGAGAGATTTGCGTGATGTTGAAGCAAGATGTTAGATGGATAAAATGACATTATTGTACGAGAAACTTTATTTGTTCTTGAGACCTGAAGGATTATTTGGTCGCTGACTTAAAGAAAAAAAAAAGTTATTAATATTGATTATATATGTGTATAGAATTTTAATGTGGTGAGACATCTCCTGATGTTAGGAGCAGACTTCTTTAGAATATGGAAATAGACATCCATACCATATACCATGCTTATATAGTTTGATATTGATAAATAATTGTTAAAAAAGAATAAGAAATCTTGATGGATATTTTAGTGGGTCATTGATGGCTCTGTAATTACTCTATTGTAATAGTTAAATGGCTTTTCTTGTACTCTAAGCGTCACCAAATCTCTCATGATCATAAAAAAATTCGCTTTTGGTTGGGAGTTGGATTATTGTTGAACTTACCGTAATATTGTTGGGTTGTAATTTTCCTCATACACAGTTCTTTTAACTCGTTTAAATCTAAGGTATGATATTTTTTTGTAAATATATAACATATTAACATGTAGAAAAATGAAATCTAAGGTAGGATGCGTGGGAATTGAGTATCTATATAACCTAAACCACTAGCTAATTTATTAAGTTTTTACTAGATGAGGATGGTCCATTAAAATTGTGGGTTTGAATTAGGTACTTTGGATCGATTAATAAAAAAGTACGAACGCGAGTCTAGTGTCTTTACGGTTTAGGATAGGTTCTCTGGATCGATGTGACAATAAATAATTTTGATATTGTATTATTGGTAAAAATCGGATATATATATATGTATCGAAACTAAAAGATTAACATATTAGGTGAATGGATCAATACTATCTATAAATTGATAGGAGACTTAAAGATATAGTAGATCTATTTTTATGCTCGTGAAGATGATCAGAGTTTAGGTGATATGTGGAGAATATGCATGTGCTTGACAATGAAACCTAACGCTAACCCAACTACTTGTCTTAGTCAAGTTAGTAATAACTTACCAACTATTAATTAAGAGTGGTACGGTATGTGTATATATGTCGGACACATTTGGGTTTTGTATTGTGAGTATATGTTTGCTACTGGTTCTGTGGTTTTGATTAAACCCTTTTAAGTGGGTTTGGGTTATCGTCTAGTTTGTGGAGAAAAACTTGTGTAATTGTGTGTGTCGGCAAGGTGGAGTCAGAAATTTTTGTTGATAAAGACTATTATATAACAACAAATTAAATTCAAGAGGTGCATAAGTTCAAAAATTATAATATTTAAAGATAAATTTGTAATTTTAAAAGTAGGGGTCTCCTGACGGTCTTCACTCCTCTCCCTTCACCATTCTGTACGTGGGATATATATATATATATATATATATATATATATATATATATAATTACATCATGTATTCAAATCTGGTAAAGTTTCAAAATATAATTATAATTCTACGATACGTGACATGTTGCGATCACATTAAACGGTCTCACCACTGAAGTAGTGATGAGTAGCGAGTCTATCTCCGTACAAGTTTTTTTACTTGTGTTGGTTTGCATGGCTCATTGTCCAATATTGGCCACCACTAATAGGCTTGGTCGTTTCAGGTTACTCCACGTTGGTTGATCGAAGGCATTGTCTTCTCTTCTGAAAATAGAACCCTCGATATTGGAGTACTTGTGATTATTGTTCGCGGTCATAAGACTCATAAGAGCCATGCATCATCAACAAGTTTTAATAATCGACTATTTCTGAACTTTTTAACTAGTTTTATAATTTTACTTTAACATCTACAAAACTATTTATGAATTTCTCCCAAAATTTAAACACAAAACATATAATTCTCTCCATGCACTTTTATGATACCTCTCACATGGTCTATGTCTCTCTAATATGAGTTTGGCAGGCAACAATCTAATTTTTCCTTCAATTCCACGATATTGATTGACATATTTGGTGTGCATGTTTTGCTCGTACCTAATAATTTGGTCTCTCTCTCTATATATATATATATATATATATAAAGATACAAGTGCCCCATCCAAGAAAATTATTCTTGCTTTCTCTTTTTTTTTTTTTTTTTTTTTTCTTCTTTTTGAATCTAAGCCATTCCTTTGGAATATTGCATTGTGCCTTTAAAATAAGAGCCTTAACTTAACCTATGAAGTAAGTATTACAAATTTGACTAACATCAACTTTTGTGGGTATGTAGTTTTCCAACCTATCAATTTCACAAGATAGATATGACCTCTCTTGCAAATTTATTGGTTTTTGATATGACATCTCTTGCAAATTTATTGGTTTTTACTTTTAGAAGCCTGATCGAATTTTGTCGTTTCACACACTCACAGTAAATAAATAAAATATTTTCACTATTTGAGATGCTTTTTCAACGAGTCAGCTTTACTTTCAAGTTTCAAGTAGTAGACCAAAAGCTGCTTTTCTTTTTTCCCCGATTTTATTGATTATAGACATTTTCTATCGTATGATTAGATAGAATAATTTTTTTCGTTACCTTTTCATGTAGAAAATGTTTATAGTAAGCTTTGATAAAGTTTCTAACATAAGAGGATTTGGAATTGAATTCCACACACATTCAAATTTAAGATAATATATTTTAGTTGTATTTTTATTTATAGGACACTATTAAAGTAATTGACTAATCGAATAAACAGATTAAATGACAAAACTGAGATGAATAATTTAAACGATGCTAACTTTTTAGGAGGCAAAATGGCGACACATCATGTTACTCATTTATTAAATTTCAAGGAAGTACTGGAATATTCAAGTGGCTTTTTTTTTTTTTTTTTGCTTATATGGACATAGCTCAGTTGGTAGATGGATGAGCTTCGGACTTTGGCAAATGACTTATAGGTCAGCGGTTCGAATCTTACTAATGGCGAAAACTTAAAAAAAAAACACCTAGTCCCGAATTAATAGATAATTAAAAAAAAAAAAAAAAAAAAACTGGCATTTTTTTGCCCACATGGCGTAGCTTAGGTGATAGATGGACAAGTTTGAGGTTTGAGCAAATAACTCTCAAGTCAGCGGCTTAAATCCTACCAATAGTAAAAGTTTCAAAAAATTACATGGTCTATATATATGGATAGATAGATACCGTAAAAATAAAAAATAAAAAAAATCAAGTGCCATCTTTTGTATTCAAATTAAACTATTTTATATATATATATATATTTGAAAATTGAAAGGTAAAACTATTAAATATATGATAATGAGTATAAGTATGAAATAAAATATGCAAGGTCAATATGTTTATACCTTTCAGGAAAAATGTCAAGAAGTATGTGATTCTTGTTTGAAACCTAGTTTTGATAACTTAGAATAAAACATATTTTAATAAGCTTTAAAAAAGAAGAGTCTCAATCTGATTCAAGAATTGGTTGATTAAGTTTTAAATACAAACCCTTTAAAAAAAAATAAAGAAAAGTTTTAAATACAAATAAAGGATATTATTAATTTATTATCATTAATTCATTATTTTAAATGGATTTTTAAGGTATATATTATGATTTTATTTTTTGAAAAATATACAAACTAATTATTTTTTTAACTCTTTAGATATGTATATATATATATATTTTTAATTAAGAAATTATATCCGAACTGTAAATAAATAAATATATAGGTGGATTTGTTTCTTCATATGTTCACAGTTGTTGGTTTTCATGGGCCTGTGTTGGGCCTTATGGAATTCCAAAATGGGCTTCGAACCCAAGAATGCCATTAAAAAAAAAAACCGATCGAAGCAGGAGCGTTAGATTCGCACACGTGCACAATATGATTGTGGGGCCCATTCCCGGGCGATCGTACCTCCAAATTCAAATTGTCCATTCACTCTTCAGGTGCGCGCACAGAACGGGAAAAAGTAACAGAAATAATAATAAAAACAAAATTAAAAAAAAAAAAAAAAAAAAAACAAGTATCCGTTATTTCTTCTTCTTCTCTCTCTCTTCAAAAGAATCAAAGCCCTTGTTGGTCACTCTCTCAATCATTTTCACTAACATTCTTGACTTGAAAACCCTAGCGAACTGTAATTTGTTTATATTCAAGTTGAATTGTAGTGCTTAGTGTCCGTTGCTTCTCCTTTCGCCGACTTCTCGGTTCACGTCGGTCTTCAAGAACTCACGCGCCTCAGTAACTATTTCTTGTCGATTCTTTGAATATCCGATTTCTCTGTAAGTGATGCTATCTCTTTGTTCGTCAGATTTTCTTGTTTCAGGTGATTTATGTTGGATAGTTTAAAACATTAAAAAAAAAAAAAAACTGAGAAAGAAATGGATAATGTGCTTTGAACAAGTTCTTGAATTTTGATGTGATTTCATTTAAGTAATTTTTTTTTTTCATTCCTTTGCTTTCAACCAGTAGCTTTTATGTTTTATTGATTTATTTGTGTATTTTGTTGTATTCTCAGGTGAAATTTGTTGAATGTACTAAAATTGATTAAAAGTCCTCCGTCAACAAATTTGTTTATGCAATGATGTATTTCTGTGTTTGTTAAAGGATTTGTAGTGCTGTTCACATATACTTTGTTTATATCTGTCTAATATTGCTTCGGGAGAAATATTTACTTCATCATTTCCAAATTAAAGTGTAATGGAAAAAGAGCACAATATGTTGTTTTTAAATTGAATTTTTTATATTATTTCTCTAGTCAATCCCTTTTATATAGTGCAGAAATAATTAGCTGCTAAACTGGAATGAAATAATTATGTTATCAACTTCAATCTCCTAAAACTAATATGAGAGACGTTTTCAGTAATGAACACAGTTGTTAGTAATGGTGGTAATTCTGAGTTCCAGTTAACATTTGCATATAATTTTTTTGTTTTTCCATATCAGGGGATATCTAGGAAAAAGATGGCCGGGACACCAGCAACACCTTTATCTAAGATACAGAGGACTCCGTCATGTACTCCGGGAGGTCCAAAAGTCCGTGAGGAGAAGATATTAGTTACTGTTCGGATGAGGCCATTAAACCGGAAAGAACAAGCAATGTATGATCTTATAGCTTGGGATTGCTTAGATGACTATAAGATCGTGTTCAAGAATCCAAATTTTGAACGTCCCACGACGTCCTACACCTTTGGTATGCTTCCATTGTGTTTCTCACTAGTCCTAGGCTCAGCGGAATTAATTATTAACTAGAGGAGGTTTAGGAATAATCTTTGGATTGATGTAACTAAGTTGAGTCACAATGAGATTTTAACACCCCAATCCTTTTGTAATAGATTAGTGCATGGCTTATCCACTTTTGTATTTTTTTTTTCATTATCAAAACTTTCTTGTTTCCTATGCAAAAGAAAAATTTTAAAATAAAAGTTGAGTATCAATTAGTGTACTGCAGATTGCGTTTTCTGGGAATAGCAGTGTTGATTTCTCGCTTCTTGGCAATTTAAGAGGCTGCTGAATTTTATTTAATTTTTTTGTACATGTGACAGATAAAGTTTTTAATCCTTTATGCTCGACTCAAAAGGTTTATGAAGAAGGGGCCAAGGATGTTGCCTTGTCTGCTCTTACAGGAATTAATGGTAACCCTGTAGCATTAATTTCATATTTCCCCCCAAATGATATTTTTTAAAGAATTTTCTGTGCCTTGTAGGTTAACTTAAAGTTGCACGCTTTTTTTTCTTTAAAATTTTGCAGCAACTATTTTTGCATACGGGCAGACAGGCAGTGGTAAGACATTCACCATGAGAGGAATATCTGAAAATGCTGTTAATGACATCTATGAACACATAAAGAGTGTAAGTTAAAATTCACACTTTTTTGGGTTAACTTTTCCTAGCGTTTGCATTGTATTCAAGTGTGCTATCTGCTGTACAGGTTAGCTTTACGCTCTTAGAAATATGATATGAAAACAAATTGAGAATGCAGCTTATAAGTTAAAATTATGTTGAATTACATGATATCCATCTGCATACTACGATTTTGGAGGAGTATTTCACTATTTCTTGCATGGAAAGCAAGATGGTTAAGTTTATCTGCCATATTAGATGAGCTTATCTATACTTTATTCTAGCACAGTGCAATTGTTTGGCATAATCATTGGGATTTTTAAATTGTTGAGTTGATTATAAACTTCTATCGTTTTGCATTATTATAATCTTACAGAACCCGGAGAGGGACTTTGTCTTGAAAATTTCTGCTTTGGAGATCTACAATGAGACTGTTGTAGACCTTTTAAATCGTGAGTCTGGTTCCCTGCGGCTTCTGGACGATCCTGAGGTATATAAGTAAATAGTTTCTTAATCTGCAATAAACATGCAGACAGTCCTTTTACATTTCAATTTTAACTTCTATTCTTAATGTTCTTCTGAAATGTAGAAAGGGACCATTGTCGAAAAGCTAACAGAGGAGGTTGTTAAGGACAGCCAGCATTTGAGGCACTTAATTGGCATTTGTGAAGGTAACTGAACAGTTGTGATTATAGTAGTTATATATGCTTATAGGTTTTTTTAGCTCTTATATTAGGTTGTTTAATTTCAGGATAAATTCTAGACAAGCAGTTGATAACTAAGGATGCATTCAAACTAATAAATTGGGATTATAAGAATGTTGACTGTTTTTGTGCATTTTCTCCTTAAAATTCTAAATATATGTTGAATTCTCATGAAAAAACTTGTTTACTGAATGCCAGAGCTCATGCAGGTTTTAACTTTTTCTTTTAGTTATGTTTCAACTTCCACTGCAATTCTTGAGAAAGCAAAAATCTCTGTTTGCTTTATTGACATGACACTGCTATCACCTTCAATGTTTTGTTACTTTTATTTATTTATTTTTATGTATTCAAGGGCAAGTGTGAGAAATTGTTTTAAATGATGATAATCTTCCAATCGCCTTCAAAGTTTTGTATGATTATGACTGACCCACAATTTGGAAATATATTTTCTGCAGCTCAAAGGCAAGTGGGAGAAACCTCTTTAAATGATAATAGCTCAAGATCACATCAGATAATCAGACTGGTAAGCTGAGTAAATAATACACATTTTAAAATTTCCTTAACATTGCCTGTTTGGTGCATCCTTTTTCACTGAGCTTTTTAAGTATGGCTGCTCCATGCTTTTTGCAATAAGTTATGCCATTTTCCTGCCATTTTCCTTCATTTTATTGTTATAAAACATAGAATCAGGAGGAAGAACAAGGACTTCACTATATATTTCCTTATCACAATCACTTTTCATTGGGCAGGGGTTAGGGGCTAACTTTGTTGTACACCTAATAATACTCCTGTTAAAGTTTCCAAATGTTGTAGTCTTGTAGAGATGGACTGAGTTTCTCTTTCAATTTTTCATTTTTTTCACATTTATCAGCTGCTAACATAGTGAAATTTTTATACCTCTCCTCTCTCGTAAATTTAAGTAGAAGAGGGCTCTCTTTCTTTCTCATATGTCATTAATTTTATAGGTTACAGGCATATGCGATTGGTCACTTTTTCATTGTAAACTTTATATGATATTTCTGTTTAGATGAACATGCAGACTGCTAACATCTTGTGCTGATGGAATATGGATTACATCTTTTTTCAGACTATTGAAAGTAGTCTCCGGGAAAGTTCAGGCCGTGTGAAGTCTTTCTTAGCAAGTTTGGTATGTTTATTGTTCTTCCCACATATAAGATTCTGGATGGTTAGCATTTTAGTTATATTGATCCAAGTGCTATAACTCTTACACAGAATCTTGTGGACCTTGCTGGAAGTGAGCGTGCCTCTCAAACAAATGCGGATGGCATAAGACTAAAGGAAGGCAGTCACATCAACCGCAGCTTGTTGACACTCACAACAGTGATCAGAAAGCTGAGGTGAGCTGCCAAAAGATGAAACATCATCCTTTAGTTACATCAGGGAAACTCAATTATATTTCCAGACTAAACTTATAATAGGTGTCCAATCATTATCTTAATTGCTCTTGATTTTGCAAGGGGCTTAAATTTTGAAAATTCAAATTTGGTTATGATCTTGTGAAAATCTGAATTGTTTTATCCGTCATTTATGTTGAGTTTCTTTGCTACTGTGTAGTGAGTTAATGAATGGAACAGATCTAGATCAAAATTTTCCAAAGATATAGTAAAACTTGAGTTATGGAATTGTTTGTGTCAAAAAAAACTGATGGCTTGCTCAGTGAGGTTATCAAACAGGAACATTGAAATAGTAAGAGTCTTGATTATGTTACCCGAAATCATTTCTAATTGACCTTAGGATATTGTTCAAATTGAATGTGTTTGTAGTTTGAAACTGATATCAGAAATTTTCTGCATAACCATTTGACTTAATTTTGTATGCCTGATATTTTTACCCATGATCAAGAGTATTAGCAAATGACAGACAGTTAGGAGTAGGGTATTTTTGTGAAAAAATTAAGTGCATATGATTCATTTCTTGGTTTGTCTGCAGTGGAGGAAAAAGGAGTGGTCACATACCATACAGGGATTCCAAACTTACTCGAATATTGCAGCATTCACTTGGTGGAAATGCCCGTACGGCTATCATATGTACTATGAGTCCTGCTTTAAGTCATGTGGAGCAAACAAAAAATACGCTGTCTTTTGCAACTAGTGCGAAGGAAGTTACCAACAATGCTCAAGTGAACATGGTACGATAACTAAGAAAACATACTTGATCCCTCATTTCTTTTTCTTTTTATATTGTAAATAGTTGACACAATTTCTGGACGATGGGACAAAAAATGAGCATTCATTATGAAGTCTAGTAGGTAGTTCCTCATTAACCTTGTTTTGAAGTAGTATTGCTTTATAACAGCCACATTTCTTTATGGTTACCCTCTCTTAGAGTCTTAGGTTGAGTGCGACACCAGTAAGTCTCTGTAAACAGAGTGATAAGCTGATTTTATCTTCATCTAGTTTTCTGGAAGCAAGTCTCTCCCCTGATCAGCAGAATTCAAATTTGTCATATGTTTTACAATCAAGTAGGCCATATTTTCTTTCAAGGTGATGCTGTACCTGAAACTTTTATGACATATGACACCTGTCCATCAGAAATTTTTTATTGGTTTAATGAGGGCCTTTTTGGCTCAAATTTTATCATATAATCTTATTTTGGAGTCTCCTCATTAGTTGGGAAAGAGGAAACAACAATGTCCATGGATTTCTGAGCCCTTCCAGTTTTTCTTTGTAAATATGCAAGAGTGCTTCCTTGAGAGTTCATCGAGTTATATCTTTTTTAAGGTTGGCGTTATTTCTAATAACATCACAATGGTCCTAGAAGCTTTGCGTGTCCTTAATTTTAGACATCAACTTTACTATTGTAATGTTATAGTTTTTGTGTGCTGGGTTATCCATGGTAATCAACTGGTCCTAGAAGCTTTGCATGTCCTTAATTTTAGACATCAACTTTACTATTGTGATGTTATAGTTTTTGTGTGCTGGGTTGTCCATGGTGATCAACTGGTCATGTTGATGCCATGCATTACAAAGTTCTGTTAATGATGAAACCTGCATAATTAAGTTGTGATGCTCTTTCTCTACAGGTTGTTTCGGACAAGAGACTGGTGAAGCATTTGCAAAAGGAAGTGGCCAGACTTGAAGCAGTGTTACGAAGTCCAGACCCTTCATGCTTGAGGTCTCTGTTAGAGGAAAAGGAATCGAAAATCCAGCAGGTAAATGTGTGTTTTGTGCATGCTAATACTAAAAGAAAAAAAAAAAAAAAAAGACGCTTCTTTATCTCAAGAGTAGATTTGTATCAACTGACAATCATCTAGGAGTAGACACCCTCTGACATGTTGAGCTATAAAAGAATTAAAGTGTTAGCCTTGTATTATAAATTTTTGGTATATTCATGAGTGTGTTTGTTAATTTATTAATTTCCACCATCTCTTAAACTTGTATGAGTAGTACATTATACATCTCGAATAGTATGGATGCCTATGTGGCCATGTAGGTTTCAACATTGTTGTAGTATAGAGACTGCTTACATTTTGAGTATACAAAAAAAGGTCACTCACTATAGTTGCCCATCCCTTCCTTTGACTTGCATATTATTTCGTGCTCTAATAAGTTGATTAGGAAATAATTATGTTTACATACATAAGCAATATTATAAACAGGTAATGCATTTATATTTAACTTTGTCTTCGCAGATGGAGAGGGAAATGAAAGAGCTAAAACGTCAGAGAGACCTTGCACAATCCCAACTTGAACTAGAAAGAAAAGCAAAGAAAGAGCATAAGGTAATATAGTGATGACAACATTATCCATCTTCATTCCATTGTTTGCTTCAACTTAAAGCTTATAACACTTTCAGGGTTTGAACCAGCGTGGGCCTTCTTCTCAAATAGCTAGGTGTCTTTCTTTTTCAGAGAATGAATCAGTTTCAGATTTTCGAGAAATCCAGCCAGGAAATGTAGTTGGAAGACAGGCGATGGTGAGGCAGTCTGTTACTTCAACAGATCCATCTATGCTTGTGCATGAAATTCGAAAGCTGGAGCAACGGCAGAAGCTGCTTGGTGAAGAAGCAAATAGAGCACTTGAAGTACTTCATAATGAGGTTGCTTCCCAGAGACTCGGAAGTAAAGAAACAGCTGAAACCATAGTGAGGCTTCTGTCTGAAATTAAGGATATACAGGCAGTTAGCTTCATTCCTGAAGATATTGTTATTGGAGATAAGGCCAACCTGAAAGAAGAGATCACTCGATTAAACTCTCAAGGAAGTGCCATTGCATCTTTAGAGAGGAAGCTTGAGAATGCTCAGAAATCTATAGACATTCTCGTTTCATCTTTTACAAATAGTGAGGACACTTTGGAGTTCAAGTCCCCAGAGTTCAAGACACAATTTAAGAAGAAGAAAACCCGTCCATTCTCCTTGAGCAACAATGCAAACATGCAGACTATAATTAGGTCTCCATGTTCACCTCTATCCTCTTCTCAGAAGGTTATAGAACGTGACACTGAGAATAAGTCCCCTAATATTCCTCAGTCATCTGTGGCTACTCCACCAAAGTGTCATGACAACAACAGCTGTTTCTCATCAAGGGAGGGAACTCCTATTACAAGGCAAACAAATTCAGTTGATGTGAAGAAAATGCAGAGGATGTTCAAGAATGCAGCTGAGGAGAACATACGTAGCATTAGAGCCTATGTTACTGAGTTGAAAGAACGTGTGGCAAAGCTACAATATCAAAAGCAGCTTCTTGTTTGCCAGGTTAGAATCATATCTTATATCTTGATTTGTTATTTTAATCTCAAGATATATTCTTGATTTATCTTGTCAGACAGTAGAATTATTGAGCAATACAAGTCAATGAAATTAATTTGGCATAAAATTTCTGGCTCTTGAGATAGTTATTTATTTATAATTCAGAAAGTAGTGTTTTCCATGGCCTTCATTCATATGGCTGCTTGGTATTGGTCCTACATGCACTTCATAGATTATTTACGCTATACTCTTTCATCCTTCAAAATATTATGAAGGCTGACATTATATATTTTTGTATGCATGATTTATATTTGACTGAGGTGTTATGATCTCATATGGGGTCGGAAGTATTCAAATAACCTCTTGATTTGATTCCACTATAAATCAAACTTCTTTTATTGATGGCTTTTATTATTTTACAGCTTTCCCTTTTTCATTTTTGTTTTTCCTTTGTTGGAGGTTGTTTGCATTTATTTTGTTAATTTTTGCATTTATATGATCATGGCAATCTTTTTTAATTTTACCTTTGCCTTGAACATGTTTAACTATTCCATAAATCAAAATTAGGTATTGAATATGGAGGCAAATGATGCTGCAACTGAGGAGACAGATATGGCAGATCAATCACCAATGCCATGGCACTTGATATTTGAGGAACAGAGAAAGCAAATCATCATGTTATGGCATTTGTGCCACGTTTCAATTGTGCATCGTACACACTTTTATTTGTTATTCAGAGGAGATGCAATAGATCAGATATATATGGAAGTTGAGTTGAGAAGGTTGACATGGTTGGAACAGCAATTGGCAGAGGTTGGCAATGCAAGTCCAGCACTCTTAGGTGATGATCCTGCAGGTTCCGTGGCATCAAGGTATTTCTGGCATCTCTACCCTCCTAGTATATTAAATTCTTTTTTGTGATCTGTATCGGGACATTCTTCTTATAACAAAATCGACTACTGAGCATTTTGAATTCTGAATGTAGTATCAAGGCTTTGAAGCAGGAACGGGAATATCTGGCGAAGAGGGTGAGTTCGAAACTGACAGCTGAAGAAAGAGAGATGCTATACATGAAATGGGAAATTCCACCAGTTGGTAAGCAGAGGAGGTTGCAACTGGTGAACAAATTATGGACAGACCCTCTCAACATGCAGCATGTGAAAGAGAGTGCAGACATAGTAGCCAAACTTGTCGGGTTTTGCGAATCCGGTGAACATGCCAACAAGGAAATGTTTGAACTAACTTTTGCTAATCCTTGTGATAAGAAAACATGGATGGGTTGGAACTTGATATCAAACCTCTTACATCTGTAGCAAATAACACAATATTCTTTTAGTTTAGTCTCATATTCAGCCTTTTCATTCCCACTTCCCAGCATAAGTATTCTGCTGGTGCCTTGTAATTACTTGAGTAAAAATGAATATGATTAGTTCTGGGTGTTCTGTACTTCAGTGGAATTATCCCTTGAATAGTGAAAACCGTAAGACTTCAAAGTAATTCTTCAGAAAAATTAATTTTCCCTTTTATGAGGAATCTTAAAATAATAATGTTAAAGAACAAAGATCTAATTTGTTTAGATTTGTGAAAAAATGTATTTTTAATACCTTAGATAATGGTTTTATGGATAAATTGAATATATATAAAAAATTTGAGATCAGACGACTCTATGTAATGATGTAATGTGAAAAGTAAAAAATGCACCCCTAATTAGCACTTCATACATAGTATAAAATGGATTAATGATGGTAGTCACATGTACTTGGATTGTGGAGCGATCCTTTCCGATATCTCGAATTTGATGTCTAACCTCGATGAGATGACCGTTAACTATGTTCCTAGATTGGCGAATCAAGTTGCTCATGGACTCGTTAAGTTCACGTTGTCGGTGTCTAAAGACAAGTTTTGGATGGAGGAGTACCCTCCCCATTTTAACAGAGCTGTCAGGGTTGATCTACCTGGCTAGCTTTTTCTGTGTTTTCTACTTGATTTTTTTTTTTTTTTGGTAGTCAAACAAAAAAAAAATAATCAAACAAAAAAAAAATAAGGGTGTAGTTTTTCGGAATAAAAATCTGTTGCCTTATAAAAATTTGGTCGAGTCGAAATCGATGTATTTTTGAAAATATAGTGACCATGCGAATCAAAAATAGATAAATTACTAAAACAATGATAAATTACAAAAAGTTAGGGACTTAAATACAATTCTCCAAAACATTTAAAAAAGAAGAAAGAAGTACAAGTCTTTTAACATATCCACCCTCAAAAACCCTCGCTGTTTAGCAACTGAAGTCCACAACTCTCTCTTTCTCTCTCTCTTAGAATCAGGTGAATTAGGGTTTCTGAGAATTGTTTATCAGTCACTCGGTTTTTCGAACCAGAAAAAAACACATCAAAAGATGGGAAGAGAAAGAGAGACTCAGAAACCACAACAGGTTTCGTACACTGTCGAGCAGATGGTCGCCGTCAACCCCTACAACCCCGACATCCTTCCCGAACTCGAAAACTATGTTAACGAGCAGGTTCCTTCATTATTTGCTTTTCATCATTCTCTTTACTTTTTACTGATTTTTCATGGTCGACACATGTTTATTATTGTGATATATTGCGAGTATGAACACAATTAGATTGCAATTTAGATATCAAATACTATAATTATGGAAATCATTCAAAGGCTTTGATTAGAAACTTGTACGTGGCGAGGATCGGAATTCGATTTTAGATGTGTCAATGTATTAACAGATTTAAATGTTTTTATCAGGTTTCATCACAAACTTACAGTCTGGATGCGAATCTTTGCCTTCTTCGCCATTATCAGGTTATTCTCCATTCCTTTATTTTGTTTCCTGTTTTAGTCAGGGTTTTCTTTGTAATTTTAGTTTAACTTAGAGATTAGATTTCCTCTGAATTACATATACATGATGTTATGATTTATTTATTTTTAATGCAGTTTGAGCCAGAACGAATGAGTACCCAAATTGTCGCCCGCATTTTGGTTAAGGTCTGTTCTAGGCTTTTTAAAAACCGATAAGAATGTATTTGCAGCCTATTGGCATATCATGTGTTTTTGATGTTTGGCGTTTTTCTTCATGAATAGGCTCTCATGGCATTGCCAGCTCCAGATTTCAGCCTTTGTCTCTTTCTAATTCCAGAGCGTGTGGTATAAATTCGTCCATTTTGTAACTTATGTACTGTGCATACCAGTTTTAATGCTTTTAGACGTCCATAATCAAATATGCTTGATTAAGTGTTGCTATAAGTTATCCTGCGGCAATTCACATGCATGGTGCTTGATCCGTATACTAATCTTTGTTAATGTATAGATAATAGACTCAAATGTCTGTATTAACATTTTGATAGTCCACTCATGGCTCTCAAATGTCTGTTGTAATGGACAAAACAAATTAACTGAGAATTTGATCTTACTCTTGAGCAGAAGCTTTGTTAAGTCCTTTCTTCTAGCTTCTAAGTAAAACTTAAAACTTTTTAATTTGTGTTAACAGCAAATGGAGGAGCAGTTTAAGACACTGATTGTTCTCTCTCACTACCTGGAGGTATGCATTAATTCTCTTAGTGGTCTTATAGACATGCTTGAAATGGGTGACTGATTGCTTTATACCTACTTCCTCATCTGCAGACAGGAAGATTCCGTCAATTTTGGGACGAAGCAGCTAAGAGTCGTCACATAGTTGAAGCTGTACCAGGTAATATTTATTTGCAATGTGCTGAGCTGCTGGGATGTTTTCCTAGTGATATTATTTTGGCTTATCAGTTTATCTATTTGTAGATATTAGATTAACTTTTTTTTATAAATTGGTTGCATTATAGATTAGGAGCTAATTGATGAGTACTTAAGTTTTAATTCTTGTTTTGGTTCTTGGCTAACATGGTGGTTTGCTCAATAGTAAAAGATAGGTATATCTTTGTAAGGCAAAAATAATGCATATGTTGGTAATTCATTTGACAGATCTGATTTCTGGGCCTTGTTTGACCCCAGTGCTGGGTCAGGTTTTTATTTTAGTTCAATTAAGTTTATATGTTGTGGTTGTACTTACATGCACTACATGGTCCTTCAATCTCCTGCTCCTATGGGTTATGGCTATTAAGTCTTATGCTCTTGCAACAAGTTGGTAAACGGGATTCCTTCACCATTTTTATAGATTTTTTTTTTGTTATTGTGGTGCAGTTTTTGTATTTTTTTTCTTCTTCTTGTTTTCTTATTTATGTGCGAGTAGAATGTGCATGTGAATGGCTAACAAGAGGATCAAATGCAGGTTTTGAGCAAGCAATTCAAGACTATGCAGTTCATGTCCTTTCTCTAACTTATCAAAAGGTCCCTAGGCCTGTGCTTGCTGAGGTATGAATTATTTTCACATTTGTTCCATGTGTAGTGCTTAGTACTTGGATTTTGTGTCTGTATATTGAATTGTGGTACTAAGTACTTGGGGTCTTGTTTGCTAGACCAGGTAGCTGACACAAAGCCTGTGTCATCAAGAAATACAGAAATGTCTTTCTTTTATATTTGATATAATTGATATTAAACCTTTCGCCGATATGTTGATTTCAACCATTCGAATTTATCTTCCTCTCTCCAGAATCAAATTGAATATTGCTATCTTATGATTTCAATTTTAGCTTCCCCTGTAATACTTCTGATTCAACCTGTGGGTTTCTCACAGGCTATCAACATTGAAGGTCTATCATTGGACAAATTCCTCGAGCACCATGAGGCCAATAGTGGCTGGATTCTTGAGAAGAGTCATGGAAGGGGCCAACTCATTGTCATGCCTAGCAATGAATTTAACCATCCGGAGCTGAAGAAAAATGCCGCAGATAACATCCCATTAGAGCACATTACTCGAATCTTTCCCATCCTTGGCTGATCTTTTGCAGTAGTTCAGGAATTCGGGGAACTGTTTCTCGTGTTTTAAGCTGATGCCTTGTTATTCTAGCATTAGTATAGAGTTTTTGCTACAAATTTTGGGACAGCTTAACTCTGTTCTGTATTTGTTATGGTTTTATGTTGAAAACCTAGGCCAAGTTAGTTC